>JANFOE010000419.1:0-475352 GCA_025667525.1 Glebionis coronaria | reverse complement strand
TATATATATATATATATATATTATGTATATATATTATATATATATATATAAATAAATATATATATATATATATATATATATATATATATATATATATATATATTTATTTATATATATATATATATACATATATATACATATATATACATATATATACATATATATATACATATATATATATATATATATACATATACATATATATATACATATATATACATATATATACATATATATACATATATATATATAATATATATATATATATATATATATATATATATATATATATATATATATATATATATATATATATATATATATATATATATATATATATATATATATATATATATATATATATATATATATATATATATATATATATATATATACTATATATATATATATATATATATATATATATATATATATATATATATATATATATATATATATATATATATATATATATATATATATATATATATATATATATATTATATATATATATATATATATATATATATATATATATATATATATATATATATATATATATATATATATATATATATATATATATATATATATATATATATATATATATATATATATATATATATATATATAAGCATTAGTATCAAAAAAGCGTACCGCTGCTTGTAAGTCACTTCTGAAAGGATCTTCAAGGATTTCCAGTGTTCCGTACTCTCTGCACTTATCAATTTCGTTTTTTGAGACAACAATGGCTGTTTCCATACTTTAATTTCTGGCCATTCAGGAATTTCTTTACCTTCATCAAACTTTGTCCAAATAAAGTATAAAAGCTACAAACACAAGATTATATTAATTTATTATTACTATTATTCAAATTGAAGAACGCTGTAAATATAGTTTCGAAAACGAAAAAAATCATAATCATGAAAGCGCTTGGCCTTGAATCTTGGCTGTTAGTATTCTTCTTCCATTTTTGCATGCTTGTTACCAAAAAGTTGATAACAAAGCTGCACCAGTCATATTGTTCCACTTCAACGTCATCTGTTATTCGTTTCAGAATTTGCTCATTGCAAGCTCCGCTGACTTCACACATGCCCATACAATTTGCAAAAAGCATTAAGAAATTCATCTTGAAAAACTCGCCAGCATCGTCTGTAGACAGTATTTTATCCTTTATCTCATTCGGGCGTACGTCACTCTTAGTAAACTGAGATTTCCATTTTTTAATGAAAGGGTCATCTGATTTTCTTGTTGGTAAGGAATCTATTGAAATCCCCCCGAGTGTAATTCCCAGGATGTCTTGAACAGCTTTCGGTGTGATGTTAATCACGCCATTTTTCAACTTAAGACTTAATGTTCCTGTGTCTAGGTTTTGTAATATATACAAACCTAGTTTACCTGGTAGGTTGCTTATTGGCATGTCAATAATACTTTCAAATCCCATTTTTTCAAACATTCTTTCCTTTCTGGGCTAAGAACGCTCATTGCGGTGTGAAAAGTTGTTGTTGTTTCTCTTAAACGAAAGCCGCCATAAGGACCTTTTTTCTTTTCGCCACTTTTGTTTGTAACTATTTAAGCAACTTCTTTTGTTGTCGTCAATATAAGCTTCATCATAAATTTGTTTTTTTCCTTTTCGAACCAATATTTTTTTGGGATTCATTCTTTTTTCGCTCCTGATTCTCTGTTTTAAAAAAATCAATTAGTAAGGAAGAAAACTTTAAAATATTTTTTTTTATTTTCACATGAGGAAAAATATTAAATTTACTATAGTTGTTGTGTATATAAAGTCTATAATTTACATTTTCCACATGTGAAAATCTATGTACATATTTGTTCTTAATTGAATGATTTTCACATGTGATAATTGTAATAAACAAACACTCAATGTATTAAATATAAAACCTACAAATATATTTCCAAAATTTTATATCACGGTTTGTTCTTAAATTAGTGCTTTTCATATGAGAAATTGTAATAAATTTACTGTCATTCTTTTCAATATAAACTTATAACTACATTTTTAAATGTGTAAATTGTGTTCTTAAATAAATGCTTTCACATGTGAAAAATTTATTAATTCACTCCCATTTTTTCAATATAAAACATATAACTACATATTTTCGACATGTTAAATTATATATAATTGCTTTGTTCTTAAACGAATGCTTTTTATAGATTGTTTCTAACCTTTACTACTACTTGGTTCATATTCTGAAGTAGAGTCTTCCGAAACTTTTCGTTTGTTTTTCTTAGCACTTTTCGTTTCCTTTTCTTCTACATTTGCAGAATTCGTCGCTGTTGCTGAAGTAGTGTATGCAATAACAAGAATATAGAAATTTAATATCCATTAACATGTTATTAAAATATAAAAAAAAATTAATAACATTTTTACATGTTATTAAAAGAACATAATTCAATATAAATCTATAACTACATTTTTACATGTGGAACTTTTATATCATGGTTTATTGTTAAATGAATGCTTTCACATGTGAAAGAGTTATTAATTCACATGTGAAATTTTATATAATTTTGGAATGATATTTTTAAGTGTTTCATTTGTACAATGCAACGGCTAACAATAAAAAACTTTTTTAGTAGATATATTTTTTAATAAAATCAAAACTTATTTAGTTTCAGATCCTTTTAAATTAGCACAATCATTTTAAAAAATAAAATGATCATATTTAAAAAAAATCTCTAATTAATAAATTGTTTAAAAAAACAACAAATTACGTTCAAACAACAAATCAATATAAATCAATAATTATGAGGATATATTTTATAATCATTGTTATTTTTACTATAAAAAAATTCTCTAATTAATAATTTTTTTTTAAAAAACAACAATTTACGTTCAAGCAACAAATTAATATAAATCAATAATCTTAACAATATATAATAAGTAAAAAAATTAATAATACATTTGTATAAAACCTTACCACAATCCAAGATATCTTCTTTATTCTGATTTTTTGTGTTCTTTTATTTTTTCGAGTGTAGGTTTCTGCAATTAAAATAAAATAAAATTTAACATTAGTATAGATTTATTTCACTAATAACTAATAAAAAAAATCTTAAAAAAGCAATATTAATCTTACTTTTTGTCTTATGTATTTTCTGGGTATCTACTTCAATGATCATTTTTGTTTCTTCTAGCTATGAAATGAATGTTTAATAAAACTAATTATGAAAAATTAGATTTCATACTTAAGTCTTTAAATCTTATATTGTTTTTTGCTCTATTTTATACAGTGGTTTGACTAGATTATGTGATCCTTTATGGATTTCAGGTGATGTAAAACTTCTTTTGAAGTTGGGTATCGTCTTGTGTCCTATGATTCCATTAAAAACAATCTCGAAATATTCGATGAATAATATTTGTCTTTTTAAGTTCGTTTTTATCTCCACTCAATCTGAATTGATTTAACGTTTTTCAAGTGGTCTTAATTGTTTTTGATGAATAATAGCGTATTTGGTATTTAAGCTACTTTGACAAATAAAACTCCTAAAAAATGTAAAATAATGTCTATACTACTACACTAAAACACGTTGTAAATACCGCAATTAAATGCAGAAAATTAAAAAAAAATCAACATTTAAATTTATTCTACAAATACAAAAATACAAAGTGCAAAATACATAATATAAAACTAAAGGTATTTTTTTAAAACTAACAATGAAATATTACTAAAACTACAAATTCAAATTGTGTAAAAAATGAAAATACAAATAAAGCTACTTTTACTCAAAAATTGGTCTAGTCCGAATCTCATTTCAGAGGACCCAAAAGTTTAGTTATCTAATCCCAAAACAGATCAAGTTAAAGAACAAATAAAACAGCTTTACACTTGTACATCAATGAAACTAAATCACTACACTTATAAAAGAGATATAGTGTTCGAATCTTGCTGAATACGATTTTTACTTCATTTATTTTTTTATGAAAAGTTTACACTGCATCTATCTATAGGCTCTGATTGAAACAACATTAACAAATTTCATTTATACTCTAATGTTACATTGTGCACTATCAAAACCTCAAGTAAAGATATTAACTATTCTAATTTTTTTGACTTAATATTCTGATTGTTCAAAAAGAATTACCAAAGTGCTTAAAATGAATTTGTTGTAAAGATTTAACAAGAAAATAAAACTAGTCTAATGGTAAGTACATGTGTATATTGACTAATGGTCCTAGGGTCTAACCTTGTGGAAACCTTTTAGCTAAATTACTATTTTTTTTACTATGCAAATCTTATCCTACAACCTAATCGTATGAAAGCATATCAATGCAAGGCTTACTATTTTTCTTACTTATGAGTTGATTAAGGATTAGATAATAAACTGATTACTATAAAGTCTTAAAACAGAAAGTCAATACTAGTTAAAGATCAAGTAAAAGTAACCCGTAAAACCTTCTAAAAGAACTACGAATGCTTCTGCAATTGAACTACAAATCTCAGTAGTAAACTAAACCAAAAGTGTAAACTATATGATCTAACTTGCATAAAACTTTGACAGTGAGTAAATGAATGACTCAAAGGAATCTAGTACCTAAAATAGTGTAACAAATCTATGGAAACTAATCTCTAATAGCATATTTGACAAAACCTATTTAAACTTTGCTAATCCAAACACTCTTATACATGATTTTAGCAAGAATTGAGAAACCGAATCACATATATCTAAACATGTATTAAAAACAGATACTAACATATTGCAGGCACATTATCCAACTAGCAGTTATGGCACTATTCGAAACTAAAACTTGTAGAAAATATTATTGAGCTTAACCTGTTGTCATCCATGCCAAGACCGTTGATGTCGAAGTTTAGCGATGAGCTACCTTTGCTCGCTATCTACTACTTCTGCAATAGAACTGAAATTCTTGCTACAAACACCTCGAACCGAATGACATAATCGAATCGCCAGCAGTTGGAAGTCAACAAGTGCAACACTGATCTTCTTACTCTTTACCACAGAACTAATCAAATTCACAACACTTAACTAACTGTCATGTAGAATTAATCAGAAAACTCTTATAAGCTCAATGAATCTTATGAGCTTACCGACTTCTAAAAGCTGGTATCAAAACATAAATTTTGTAACATAATTTAAAGATTGAAAACAGATCCAACTATCAAACTCGAAATAGCAAACTCACAGTATTTTTTAGAATAAAATAATTGAAATGGAGCTTAAAAAGGACTGATTAACATTCTGGAAAGACAGAGAGTTGAGATTGAACTTTTATTAAAGGACAAGTTTGTTACAACAACCTAACTAACACTAACTGAATTACTGGCAGAAATGGAACTCATAACAGAATTCATTATAAAAGAATGAAACCTTACTAATTTGTTAAACTTGAAAACAGAATCTTTTAATGAACTCAGAATGAAAATGGAAGACTTTTAAAGCTTTTATAACAGAAAGTAAAAACAAAGCTTGAGAAAAACGTTGAGATTTCATTAATGGTGAAAATGATATGGAAGTGGTTACAACTGATTTAACAAACATCTAACAGATTTCAACTGAAACACAGTTCTAACAATATGATAACTTGAATTATTCTACTCCTACTCTAACTAGCTAACTGAAAATTATGTGACACCCCCAAATCAGGTTTGCAGCGGAATAGTAATTGGGTGTCACGTTGCGGATCACAGAACAAATGGAATACAAAGCATTGATCATAATTATATGATTTTGAAATACAATTGATACAAATATTGTTTTAGTACAATCAGTTGAAATGTTGAATATCGGTTGTTACAAGTATCCCAGTGAAAACAGATCCCCAAATAATATGATGCTCCTAAATGATGTTCAGTCCATGCTCAAATAATCCAGCCTAATTTCCTGAGAAAAACATGCTTAAAACAGTCAACATAAAGTTGGTGAATTCATAGAGTTTTGTAAAATCATAGTTCATTTGATATAAAATCAAGTTTAGTATCTCAAAATATTCCGTATAGTATTTCTTAAGGTATGATAAAATTCCAGTTCAGAAATATCATAATGTTCCATATTGTACTGGACAAAGTGTGGTAAAATCTAGTTTAGGACCGCAAACATCACAAACGTAGTATTGCACAAAGCCAAATACTATAAAGTAACTACATTTCCTATTGTCAGTAACTGAAGCTTGACAGTAGCAGGCTTTGTTAGGGCCTCCTAGAAATAACCGTGCCCATAATAAGAATACAAGTCCGACAAGGTAAGCATCTGTTGTCCTGGCCTAGGCAAAGTGAGCGCTACTCACGCAGATGGGGATCGTCAATCCCAAATAGATCTATTTATAACATTCGCGCTATCACACAATTAACAGTTACACCACGGGCCGTAGGCTCTACAATAGGCAAATGTAATTAAGGTAACAGTTCAGTCTGCGTCCTATAAAATATATTACCAGTTTTCTCCCACAGTATTAATCAACAATTTATTAAATATAAGTATAGGGCCACGATCTCACGATATCAAAATCATATAGTCAAAACAAGTTATAGCATGTCTCCCCTCGCGGGTTAGTAAAAACATAAATAGTTGTGAAAGGCGAGGCTATGAACTCACCTGTATAATACAGCTCGAGGATGATCAAGTATTCAAGTCATAGTGCACACAGTGCATCAAATACCTAAGTGATGTAAATGATCTCAGTATATGCAGATAAAATGCGTAGATGCTTTCGGAGTTAAAGTGCATGCTTATACTTGTTTTAAATATCTTGCCGTTTATTACCCGATCCGTATGTATTTATTTATACATTAATATATACATAGTGAGTCCTCTAGGTTTCTATGATTTACTAAATAGTCCCTAGGTTATATGTTTGAGGTAATGACAGTTTTAGTCCTTATAGATTAGGTTTAATTTAATATAAAGTTAATAAGGATTTAGGGCTTATATAAGTTTCGGTAGTTGGCAAAAATAGTCCCTCACGTTTTAATTAGGGTTAGGGTTCGCACAACTTATAAGTAATGACACAAAAGGCCCTTCAAGTTTTTATTTAGGGTTTAAAACTTATATTAAGTTACGAATCAGCCCCTAGGGCTTGATTAAGTTTCGGCTAATTACACAAATAGTCCTCTAAAATCCAAAACCTTAAGTATATATATAGTGTAAATGCTGATTTTTGAACATCGTTTACGGGTTCGTTATCTAACCATAAAACGAACAGAAAACATATTTGTATTCTCGGGTATCCCGTCTACAAGTTTCGTTCTTTAAGTTTTGCTTGAAAACGGCTCTAAAGTGGGTAAAAACGCGTTTGAAGACAGCGGGTCAGAATGTCTAATTTTCATCAGCTTTTAAAATGTGCGAGGCAGATTTTTAAAGGGCCGTAAATTGTTCGTTATAGATCCGTTTTTAGTGTTCTTGGTGTCTATGGAAAGGTAGCCAGGAGATCTACAACATCCTAGTTGGTGTCGGGTTCCAGGTCGGACCCTAACACGCTCGAAAACGAGGCTAAAGTTGGCTGGTTAGCCTACATGTACATGCTGTCAGCTTTTTATCCAAGTGCTGACAGCTTTTAGTGTTCAAACGCAGGTTTTCAAAGTCAGTTTCCCGATTTGTTATAGCTCCGTTTTGGGCGATTCAAGAGGCTGTGGAAAGCTGGCTAGGTGATCTACGAAATGCCCCCATAAACAGATCCATAATCGAGGTCCTACTAGGTCTAAACAGGGTCTGAAGTAGGCTGGTCGGGCTACTTTTACACATAAAATATTAATGAAGGTCGATTTGTTTAACATAGCAAACATGTTCCGTTTCCGTTCAAATTAGGCAGAGTTACTATTTAAGGGATGACCTAAGACCTAGTACTCACGTTTTTTTCCTAGTTCATGTTTTAAGTACACGTTTCCCTATGGCGTCGCGCGTATATCAGGAGGTTGTTTTATGTTAAAAGTGACTAATACAATAGTATATCCTATTTCGTTTATTACAACCTACGATAATCAGTGGGATGGTATGCATATGAAGAGGAAAGAAAATAAATAGAACAAGTATTCGTGAACTTACGAAGGGTGAACACATGGTTCGACTCCATGACTCGTTGGTGTTGCTTGAAGATCCTAGCTCCAAACAGCCCACTACTCCTTTCTTGCTGCTGCTAGGCGACGTGAGAATGGTGGTGTTTTGATTTTCATTCGTCGACCAAGAAAAAGGAAAAATAGTGTGCTTTGTTTACTGTATGTTCCGAATACAAGAGACTAGAAACCAAGAGGTATGCGTTATAAATCTGTGGTGTGTTTGTGTAGTTTCTACAAGATCAAGAAGCTATATGTAGTACTATTCCTGTAAGTAGTAAAATATCAAGGGGTGTTGGGGTACGTGGGTAGAAGGAAAGACAATGAGAGTTTATGTGGTGTAGGAGTTACACACGGCTAGGAGAGAGTTTAGAAGATCTTGATGGATCTTGAGTATCTTATTTAGATTTTAGGAAATCCTAGTAGTACTATGTATTAGACACATGGGGAAAATGATATAAGGTTCTCAAAGAAAAATCTATACCGAATGTTCATAGGAAAGTTGGTGGTTAAGTTTGGTAACAAATGTGGTTGTAGGAGAAGCCACAAGGTATGTATTTGGCGCATTGCTAATAAGTGGTGATTGATGATGCTACATAGCCTAGGATCTTAGGAATGATTCTAAGAGTGATGTGTTCAAATATTGTGGAAGAAGACTTGATAAAAAGATCTTGAGATATTTTCCTAGTAGTACTAAATGAGACGTGTATAATAGATTACCAAAAGAAGTTGGATTTGTTTGGTTTATTTTGTTATAATGTTAATAAAAGGTCTAATTCTTCTAAATTATTTTATTGAGTCGAATCTTTTGTCGTTTATGTCTAAAAATTAATGTGTATAGTTTCAATGCATAATATTTTGGATCGTCATTAATTATAATATAATTAATAATTTATTTATCCACATAAAATGTGTCTAAAAATAAATAAATAACATAGCTTTATGGTTAAAATGTCAAGTTTTCAAGTAATATAAGTAAATATATAGTATTTACCATACTATGATCTTGTTTGATAAAGTGGTCGATAAAATATTATACGATGAGTGGTTATAAGAGTAAAACTAGTGACGTGTTAAAAGCCCAAAATTTGGGGTTTTACATCACCTACCTGTTATTTTAGCTTTGTCCTCAAAGTTTAAGATGAAGTTACTCGTCCAGGGAACAAGTGAGGACACTTTTTCTTGAACATGTAATCTTGTGGACTCAAGTTTAAAATCATAGGTGATATTTAAGATGTAGTTATTGATCGTATGCCTCCAATGAGTAAATTTTAATGCACAAGGTAACTTGTCTATTATGTTTCAACAATTTACACATTTGGTTCTTCTATTTTTGTAATGTGGCCCTTAAGGCACAATTAGTTTTTAAAGAAAATATCTTAGGGCTCAAATTGAGTTTCAAAAGTGGCAAATTCAACCCCTAGGCTTTTTAATCCGTGTTAAATCATCTAGGGCTTCTTTTAAGTTGATTGAAATCCATGTTTATTCCTTAGAGTTTTGTCTTATTATCCTAGGGCTTTTTAATATGTTTGACAAATGGTCAAACAAGTCCCTGATGGTTTACAAGGTCGGATAAAATAGTACAAGCTCGTTTTAAGTGTTGGCTCTATCAAATGTGTTTCGTGGTCCTTATCGGGCATCAAAGTGCATAGATAAGGCGTGTTAATGTTTTGATAGTCCTTCAAGAGATTTTTAAGTCTATTAAGCTTCAATAAGCTTATGTAATGTTGGGTTAAAAATAAGCCGAGAATCAATAGTACAATGCTATGATCCAAGGGAGATGAACACGAATCTTCCTTAGGTTTCTCGATAAGGATGTAATAGTGATAAGATATTTTTGAAAAATCGCGAATCAAAAGGAATACATTCCATAGCTGGATTAAAAAAATAATATCAATAATGAGTCATGTCGAATATATTTAAGCCCACTTGATTATAAATTTTTATTTACATCGATAAGCGTCCTCATCCACGTAAAGTAAAAATTTATAACTTCATGGTTCGGTGACCTATGATTTCTTTATTCAAACGAAAAAGCGTCCTAATTCCTTTCAATAAGGATTTCATAGCCCAACCTACTCAAATAATCCCGGCAAGGCTTATCATTTAAAACCAATACAATATCTAAGAAAATAGATATTATTAAGATACTTTACAGCCCGTTTATTTATAACTTTCGTCTTCGGGCGTCCCATTCCATCTTAATACGAATTTATAAATAAACTTCTAATCCGATGGCTTATGATTTCACCTTTAAACGTCCCATTCCATCTAAAGACGAAATCATAATTAACTTAGGATCAAGAGACTCAGGTTCCATATTTAAACGTCATCTAAATATAGAATCATACCTTGATTTGGGTCCCACCGTATCATTTTAACATGCAAACTTATCTAAATAATATCACATACCAAAAGCAAGAGTATGAGTCATCAATAAGTTGTGTTCCGTAAGTAGACGTTCAAATCACGTGCGTTAAAATATGTATCAAACAGGGATCTTCAGTATATAATATAATCATATATTATAATAGTTATATACGGAAATATCAGTGTATAAGCTTAAATAGATACAGCAAGTAGTCATGAAGGATTCGAAAGTCTTAGTATAAGATTTTAGGACTTATTTGGATATTATTCCAATATCAAGTATATTTATCAACTGGTAACAATTGTACAAAGTTTAAAACAAGATAGAGAGTAATGTCAAACCTTTGCTAGTAATATTAGTCGAAAACTTTTGTGAGAGATTTCGTGAGACGTGATTAGATACTAAATGTTTTGGTTTAGATCTCCAAAAATCAATTACGTTTTACAAAGTTAAATAAGATTTCCATAGTTCGAATAAGATTCCTCAAGAATTATAAAATCTAATTTATATTTTTCCAAAATTTTAAATAGGTTATTCTAAGATTTAATTAGATTCTTCCAAGATATGATTCTTCAAGATAAGATTTCCAAAATCCTTTTTAGATTTTTCCAAAATTTTATAAAATCGGATTGGATTTTTCAAGGATTTAGAGAATCTGGTTAGATTTTTCCAAATATTTCCAAAGATTTAGTTAGATTTCTAAATATTTCCATGATTTTATTTAGATTTCCATTTACATATTTCCAAGGGTTTGGTATGTATTATGTTGTTTGTGGTTATAATGCATTGTTCGGGCCATCATACTTCAGAATCCATTCTATAAACGTTTGAGGAGCGAGGGCACTTTAGATCGTAAACCCAACCACTCAGTCAAAACGTAATATCGAGATGGAACATATTTAGTATAAAGCTCCCTATTAACATGACATGTTTATAAGTTTCATTAAATACGTTAAGTATTTTAATATTTTAATATATTCATAAAGATATTAAACAGTCGTAATACGTAAAGTACGTAAACGGTCAACATCTAGTACTATCATAAATATAAATGCATAGGATAATGAATTGCATTTGAATTATATAGTTATGCATGCTCTCTATGCTAAATGCTCTCTAAGTATGTCCCCGTCAAAAACCCAGTTTTTAAAATCTAAGTTTTTGAAAATTTTGTCCGGTTTAGTTCAGTTAATAAAATAGAAAAACAATTTTATTTTCAATCTGATTCTCTATAACCATTGCTCTGATACCATTCTGTGACACCCCCAAATCAGGTTTGCAGCGGAATAGTACTTGGGTGTCACGTTGCGGATCACATAACAAATGGCATACAAAGCATTGATCATAATTATATGATTTTTAAATATAATTGATACAAATATTGTTTTAGTACAATCAGTTGAAATGTTGAATATCGGTTGTTACAAGTATCCCAGTGAAAACAGATCCCCCAATAATATGATGCTCCTAAATGATGTTCAGTCCATGCTCAAATAATCCAGCCTAATTTCCTGAGAAAAACATGCTTAAAACAGTCAACATAAAGTTGGTGAATTCATAGAGTTTTGTAAAATCATAGTTCATTTGATATAAAATCAAGTTTAATATCTCAAAATATTCCGTATAGTATTTCTTAAGGTATGATAAAAATCCAGTTCAGAAATATCATAATGTTCCATATTGTACTACACAAGGTGTGGTAAAATCTAGTTTAGGACCGCAAACATCACAAACGTAGTATTGCACAAAGCCAAATACTATAAAGTAACTACATTTCCTATTGTCAGTAACTGAAGCTCGACAGTAGCAGGCTTTGTTAGGGCCTCCTAGAAATAACCGTGCTCATAATAAGAATACAAGTCCGACATGGTAAACATCTGTTGTCCTGGCCTAGGCACAGTGAGCGCTACTCACCCAGATGGGGATCGTCAATCCCAGATAGATCTATTTATAACATTCGCGCTATCACACAATTAACAGTTACACCACGGGCCGTGGGCTCTACAATAGGCAAATGTAATCAAGGTAACAGTTCAGTCTGCGTCCTATAAAATATATTACCAGTTTTCTCCCACAGTATTAATCAACAATTTATTAAATATAAGTATAGGGCCACGATCTCACGATATCAAAATCATATAGTCAAAACAAGTTATAGCATGTCTCCCCCTCGCGGGTTAGTAAAAACATAAATAGTTGTGAAAGGCGAGGCTATGAACTCACCTGTATAATACAGCTCGAGGATGATCAAGTATTCAAGTCATAGTGCACACAGTACATCAAATACCTAAGTGATGTAAATGATCTCAGTATATGCAGATAAAATGCATAGATGCTTTCGGAGTTAAAGTGAATGCTTATACTTGTTTTAAATATCTTGTCGTTTATTACCCGATCCGTATGTATTTATTTATACATTAATATATACATAGTGAGTCCTCCAAGTTTCTATGATTTACTAAATAGTCCCTAGGTTATATGTTTGAGGTAATGACAGTTTTAGTCCTTATAGATTAGGGTTTAATTTAATATAAAATTAATAAGGATTTAGGGCTTATATAAGTTTCGGTAGTTGGCAAAAATAGCCCCTCACGTTTTAATTAGGGTTAGGGTTCGCACAACTTATAAATAATGAAACAAAAGGCCCTTCAAGTTTTTATTTAGGGTTTAAAACTTATATTAAGTTACGGATCAGCCCCTAGGGCTTGATTAAGTTTCGGCTAATTACACAAATAGTCCTCTAAAATCCAAAACCTTAAGTATATATATAGTGTAAATGCTGATTTTTGAACGTCGTTTACGGGTTCGTTATCTAACCATAAAACGAACAGAAAACATATTTGTATTCTCGGGTATCCCGTCTACAAGTTTTGTTCTTTAAGTTATGCTTGAAAACGGCTCTAAAGTGGGTAAAAACGCGTTTGAAGACAGCGGGTCAGAATGTCTAATTTTCATCAGCTTTTAAAATGTGCGAGGCAGATTTTTAAAGGGCCGTAAATTGTTCGTTATAGATCCATTTTTAGTGTTCTTGGTATCTATGGAAAGGTAGCCAGGAGATCTACAACATCCTAGTTGGTGTCGGGTTCCAGATCGGACCCTAACACGCTCGAAAACGAGGCTAAAGTCGGCTGGTTAGCCTACATGTACATGCTGTCAGCTTTTTATCCAAGTGCTGACAGCTTTTAGTGTTCAAACGCAGGTTTTCAAAGTCAGTTTCCCGATTCGTTATAGCTCCGTTTTGGGCCATTCAAGAGGCTGTGGAAAGCTGGCTAGGTGATCTACGAAATGCCCCCATAAACAGATCCATAATCGAGGTCCTACTAGGTCTAAACAGGGTCTGAAGTAGGCTGGTCGGGCTACTTTTACACATAAAATATTAATGAAGGTCGATTTGTTTAACATAGCAAACGTGTTCCGTTTCCGTTCAAATTTGGCAGAGTTACTATTTAAGGGATGACCTAAGACCTAGTACTCATGTTTTTTCCCAGTTCATTTTTTAAGTGCACGTTTCCCTATGGCGTCGCGCGTATATCAGGAGGTTGTTTTATGTTAAAAGTGACTAGCACAATAGTATATCCTATTTCGTTTATTACAACCTACGATAATCAGTGGGATGGTATGCATATGAAGAGGAAAGAAAATAAATAGAACAAGTATTCGTGAACTTACGAAGGGTGAACACATGGTTCGACTCCAGGACTCGTTGGTGTTGCTTGAAGATCCTAGCTCCAAACAGCCCACTACTCCTTTCTTGCTGCTGCTAGGCGACGTGAGAATGGTGGTGTTTTGATTTTCATTCGTCGACCAAGAACAAGGAAAAATAGTGTGCTTTGTTTAGTGTATGTTCCGAATACAAGAGACTAGAAACCAAGAGGTATGAGTTATAAATCTGTGGTGTGTTTGTGTAGTTTCTACAAGATGAAGAAGCTATATGTAGTACTATGCATGTAAGTTGTAAAATATCAAGGGGTGTTAGGGTATGTGGGTAGAAGGAAAGCCAATGAGAGTTTATGTGGTGTAGGAGTTACACACGGCTAGGAGAGAGTTTAGAAGATCTTGATGGATCTTGAGTATCTTATTTAGATTTTAGGCAATCCTAGTAGTACTATGTTTTAGACACATGGGGAAAATGATATAAGGTTCTCGAAGCAAAATCTAAACCGAATGTTCATAGGAAAGTTGGTGGTTAAGTTTGCTAACAAATATGGTTGTAGGAGAAGCCACAAGGTATGTATTTGGTGCATTGCCAATAAGTGGTGATTGATGATGCTACATAGCCTAGGATCTTAGGAATGATTCTAAGAGTGATGTGTTCAAATATTGTGGAAGAAGACTTGATAAAAAGATCTTGAGATATTTTCCTAGTAGTACCAAATGAGATGCGTATAATAGATTACCAAAAGAAGTTGGATTTGTTTGGTTTATTTTGTTATAATGTTAATAAAAGGTCTAATTCTTCTAAATTTTTTTATTGAGTCGAATCTTTTGTCGTTTATGTCTAAAAATTAATGTTTATAGTTTCAATGCGTAATATTTTGGATCGTCATTAATTATAATATAATTAATAATTTATTTATCCACATAAAATGTGTCTAAAAATAAATAAATAACATAGCTTTATGGTTAAAATGTCAAGTTTTCAAGTAATATAAGTAAATATATAGTATTTACCATATTATGATCTTGTTTGATAAAGTGGTCGATAAAATATTATACGATGAGTGGTTATAAGAGTAAAACTAGTGACGTGTTAAAAGCCCAAAATTTGGGGTTTTACAGATTACACCTCCTAACTATGTGTAAAAACACCTAGAGACTAACTGTTACAAATGAGAACAAAACTTGGTATTTATAGAGAATGAAGGGTGCTGGGGTAGGAACAGGTGATGTTTCTGACGTGGCCTGGCCAATCAAGAATTGCCACGTGCCCTTCCAAATTATTAGGGTTCATGTGATATTTGGGGAATTTGGGGAAAATCACAATAGTGAATGAGATTTCAATTAAGTTGTATATATGGAATCGCCTTGGAATCATGATCATTTTTCGTTCTTTGACAATCTTTTGAATCGTCCTCTGTTGATCACAATCTTGTTCTAAGAGAAATGATGATGTGGCTCATTATTATTTGTTGAGAGTTGGACACACATATTAAAATCTGAGCCTTCCATTATTATCAACATTGCATGGTGTAGATTAGCTTAGTTGACAGTCCATGTACTCGTTTGTTTTCCTCTGATCGACAAGCTGTACTTCCAATATAATAACTTTCAGCTTTTGGCAAACTAAGTCCTTGTAGTTTCTTTTCATTGGCTATTTGTACTATACTTGTTATTTCTTTGAAACACATGCTTTGTAAGTCCTTTATCTTTAAAGATCAACAACTTGAGCCCTTGAATATTCATCCACTTGGCAACTTTAGTCCTTTTCTTTGTATTTTGTCAGATAAATCCCGAGAAAACACGTGTTTGCTTCATAATGTATCTCCTTTACCTGAAAACACATAAACACATAATACACGCGTAATTATGATAATTTACGGTTTAAAATAATGTATTTGATTGTGTTTTAAGTGGTTTTAGGGTTATAAATGATGAGTGTTTTCACACTTATCAACTCCCCTCCACTTGACCATTGCCATGACCTCATGTAATGCAGTATTTTAAAGCTCTAGAGAGCACTTTTTGTATAATTAATGCACCTTGGCCATTTTATGATTTATTATACTATACTATGCTACACGATGCATGATTTTTATTTTTTAGGAAAACAATGCAATAAAAAGAATTCTATTTATATATTTTTGACTTTTTCTTGAAATGGTTTTCATGGAAATAACTCATAAATAAATCATTGACTTTAATTAGGGCTTTGGTACCATGAACACTTATCATCCTCAAGTTTCACTTTCCCCATACCAAGCTTAAAAACAAGATCATTGTTATCCATAAGTGAAAGTCCATCGACTTATTCATACAAATTAATTGTGAAGCTATTATACCCCCACTTATTATGCCTCTAAGACCGGTTATTATTTGAGCAAATTGCTTTTTGGGCAAATTTGTCATTATTTAAAGCGTAAAATATAAGAAGTATAAAATCTGAATATAAGGAAGCACGGTTTTAATCCTAAGTAACCATCTCATCCATTACTCGAAACCCCCCCCCCCACAATTGATATAAGTCCGACCCAAACTAATAAGTCATTCGCCTTATGTGTAAGATCCTTATGTCATGCATAAATAAGTAGCTACACACTCTCTAAGAAAATAAGAATAAAACTCACGCAATAATTTATATCCGCCAACTTTTTGAGACTTTGGATCTTCAATCCCGCGACCCGTCAAGGAAATATTGGATTGGAGCAACTATTAAATCCCCGCAACCCTTGTGAGAGTAATATTGGAATTTAATAGCTACTATAATAAACACTTCACTGCCCTCTTGGGAGTCTTGTATAATTATTTTTTTCTTTTTCTCTTTTTTTCTAGCCACTCATTTTTTAAGCAACTCTTATTTTTCTTTATTCCTCACAAAGAAATTGAAAAGAATAAAAGGAAAAACACCCGCCAAGTATTAAGCATGACATAAATCTAATACACATAAAACGTTCTAACTTAGAATCTTAAGACGTACTTATACCAACCACGAATGATTAGTCAAAAATGCATAAGAGACTACAAACCGATTAAAACCGTTCTTGATTATTTATTAACAATATATACATGCGTTGACGAGAAAGTAAAGGTTACGAAAGGGGATATAAATTCCACAAGTAATTAATATGAGGTTTATCTAGCCCTTTACACTTACTCAAACTCTATCATCTCTCGTTCTCCACAGTTTAAAATCTCAAATAATGAGACTCGTGGATGCTTAGCCTAATAAACCAATAAAGGTTTACATGGTTAAGGATACTAGCTAGAGTAAGCTTGGATAAGCAAACTCGGGTTGAGTCAAAATATTCACGGCAGGCCTAATATGTCAAAGTTATCGAAACTTGTTAAACCATATCCTTTATTATATTTTTTCCTTTTTATATATTTTAGATGAAAAATAAAAGAAGAAATTATATACAATGTAAATGTGTTATGCAAATGAAAAATGATTTATGCAAAAATTATGAATGCATATTTTTGGTGGCCAAAGTACATCAAAAATTTGAAAAATGTTTGAAAAATCAATTTCCCAATTATCATGAAGGCAATGACAATGTTCTAGGTAAGGTCACTTCGATAGAAGACCCCCCTACACTTAAGATAAACATTGTCCTCAATGTTTAAGAGTATTGAAGTAAACTCCCCTACACTTATCACATTGACAACTTTGCTTAACCCAAGCTAAGGAAAGGTCTAATAAAGTGAATTCATTTTAAGCACAAGTTTTGAATATCACAATAGCAAAAACTAATCGAAGTGAACCGGATACACGGGCCTCGTCCATAAGCTCCATGAATGAAATGCGAGAGAGGAACCCTTGAAACAAACATCAAAAGACGAAGAAAGGCACCCCTCCACTTCAACTCTACTATAATACCCTCTTGTTAAACCTAACCTATTTAGATCTACTCTACATTTTCTAACCTTGTTATTCAATGCTTGATTTTTTATACCCTAAGTCTCTAGCTCAACTCGGCCCCGAATTAGGTTGTCCTTGGGGAAACCATCATGGAGAATAAGGGATATCCACTTTGAAGCACATCTCACATGATACACTCAAACTTAGCACGTTGCCGTTTACTATAATATTTACAATATCCGCCTCGATAAATGGAACGGTCCAACGTGTCTCAAGATTGTCCAACATACGAAATCTCTCAAATAGGAAGCACCCCAGGATCAAATACATAGTTTCCATCTCTACACGTGAACAAATCCAAAGAAGGTAGCATCAACAAAGTAAGCTCATACGAGAAGCCCATCTCAATAGAAGTCACACTCTTAAGTGGAGTAGATGAAAACCTATATTTCCCAAACATACGTATCCCATGATCAAAAACTATAAAACCCATCTTAAAATCCATGAACATTAATTATACGCAGCCTCAGCTTAATTTAAACGTTACGAAATTCCGAAATTATTTATTCAGAATAATGATTTATTTTAGCTATTCAAGTATTACGAAGTATTATTGTTAGTCATTTCAGGAAAATAAATAAATCCATGACCGAATTAAAATTCGAGCACGTACGTAAATTTAAAACACGAAACAAAAATATAAAAGGTGTGCATACACTATGTGAGCCGCAACTTATTAAACAAAAGGAAGAATCAAGAAAAGGGCCAAGGCCCGGCCCATTGGAATTATTAACCAAAACATACACTTTTGGTGCCATTTGTAACAAAATGAGAAAAACTAGAGAAACCCTAATGGAGAGCTAGTAGCCGCCAGCCTAAAAAGGAAAAAAACAAGGAGGAAAAAATGGGTTTCTGATCTTAATTCTTAAAGTGGTGTTCGTGGTTGTTCATCCATTAATCCTACATCATTCGGTAATCCTCAAACCTTAATCTTTTATTTATTTTTTCAAGAATCATCTATGTGATCTATATAAAAATGAAATGAAATGATGTTTTGGATGATCAAACAAGTATAAAACCATGTTATTGTTGAACCTCCGGGCTTATTTACTGTTCCGGCTTATTTACTGTTCCGCCTTAAATTAATGTTCCGGCTTATCTACTGTTCCGGCTTAAATTACTGTTCCGGCTTAAATCACTGTTCTGGTTTAAATCACTGTTCTGGCTTATTTAACCAATTTGCTTAATTAATTTTGGTTTATTAAAAATTGGCTTATTAAGTTTAGGCTTAATTAATATGGGCTTATTAACATGGCTTAGTAAAATGTGCTTATTAAGAAATCGGCTTATTAAGAAACGGCTTATTGTATTCGACTCAATTAAATTACATGAACTTATTAAACACGGACATGAATAACTTACGGCTTATTTAAAAGGTTGTTGACAACTTATTAACTAAACTAAACCGACATGGGCTTATTTATTTAACTTATAGGGAAATTATGGATCAAGATTCAAGACTTAGCATATTTATTTATCTACATTTTAACCATGGTATAAATTAAGTTAATAATACTACATTTTAACCATGGAAACGTTCTATTTTAAGAAACTTTATATTTCAGGAAACTTTCTATTTTTAGCAGGTTACTTATAACAGTATTATAATACTAGAATACAGTAAAATACACTAATCGAGATACAGTATAATATACAGTAATCAGATTTACAGGGTATACGCTAATCAGTAAATATTTAAAGAACAGTCAGATTTATAAAAAATACACCAGAACAGTCAGATTTTCTAGATTATATACAAGACAATAAAATAATACAAGAACAATTAAAACAAGCTAAGAACACTCAGAACCAGTAACGTATACAGTAATCAGGCAACTCATTCACGTCCCTTATTTATGTAGTATCCGTGAAGTCAGAGTAGATCCCTCAGCTTTCATTCTCATTTCATTACTGGACACGAGGTACGGATTTCCCCTCCTTCAGTAAGGACTTCCTTTCTATGCATGATAAGGATTCGCCGTATGCAGGCTAATGTTTTCCCCAGTATATGTATAAGTTTTATCTGTAATCATCTTAATAGATAAGTTAAATTTGCCTTAGCTTTATATACAAGCATGACCAGTTATGTACTAGTTACGGAGGTACCGTAACCATGACGCTTTAGGCATCGATGTCATGACTCTTCTACGGGGGAGTGATTTCTCGCAGCGCCTCATTTATTTCAGCTTGGCCATTTATCAGTATTATCAGCGGGGCGTATGGATGCATCCTAGGTTATCAGTTACAACTTATCAGGTGAATGTGGTGTGTTCTTTACATCCTTCACATTGGAGTTGATCCCTCCATCCAGCTCATTATTTAGAGGTCACCCCTCTAAAGAATGACGAGGTCACCCCTTCTTGTATTCATGCCGATGTTGTTACAGCACATGACTTATATAAGCTCTTGGCAATTAAAATACAATAAATGCATGTTTTTCATATTTAACAAATAACAGTTCAACTTTACTATTTATAAATCAGACTTTTCAGATTATACACAGATTTCCGTTGCAAATTTACTTATCAGTCTTACAGCTTCAATATTTTATTATCTGCTCCATTTCAGTATTTATTATCATGCTTTATATCCGTTCACTGGGCGTTATGCTCAACCATAGTTCCTTTCATGTTCTAACGGCAAGTACACCGTGACGCTCATAGGATTCTGAGAGCATGTGCATTTGGATGGAAGCTATCCAGACTTCTTACTTTATGCACTTATTACATTACTTTGCTTATTTGTACATTGTTTAGTCCTTTCCTTCAGTATTTACTTTTCATGTTTTGAGCTTATGTTGGATTATCGATGTTTGATTTCGGTATTTCCTTTATGGTCAGTTAATGTTTTAGGAAATTTACCTTATATGCTTTGACGACACGCCATAAATACACGTAACGGTCTACTTATCCAAGTGGGGTGTTACAATTATGGTATTAGAGACCTGGTTCGACCTGTAGGCTCTAAAACTTGACCTGTGACTAGTGGATAGTCACCAGGAAATTCCCAGATTTTAGCGTTGTTATCTTTCATGTTTCTCATGCATTTATCAGTCAGTTTTCTTCAATTATCAGTCAGTTTTCTCATTTATCAGTTAGTTTCCTTAAATTTCTTTTAATTAAGTAAAAGGTTGGTACAGGAGTGGCCATATTTAGTCGCATGTGATTTTCTTCGAATTTTCATTTTGGTGAACCGCGCCATAGGCGTTCACCCTTGCCCGTTCAGATTTTGTATTGGTGAACCGACCCATAGGCGTTCATCCTTACTCATGTCAGATTCATGTTTTTCAGTCGAATATTACTTAGTGAACCAGCCCATAGACGTTCACCATGGTTCATGTCAAATTTCATGTTTTCAGACGATAGTTGTTTTGTGAACCAACCCAAAAGCGTTAACCTTTGCTCATATCATGACATGTTATAAAATTTTGACAAGTATGGATCAAACCAGAATCGCCCATACTTAGTCACATGTTTTCTCGTTAGAATTTATGGATTGAACCATAGCCATCCACACCAGTTGATGTTAAACCTCAGTTGGTTATACTTTTGTTACTATAACAAATCAAGTTTTCATACTCTCACGTGGATGTCGTGTTCATGCTGATAAAATTTCATATCTCCTTATGAGGATTATGTTTTCAGCAAGGTGATGATGCTTTCAGGCTAAGATACAAAAGGATTACAATAAAATCCTGTTTTCATGATAGACTATGGTTGATCTTCATCAACCATGTCTTCATGCTAACCATTGATGAAACTCCGTTTAATCATACTTTGAGCCTCTATACAACCAGCATTAAGTCTACGCATGAATCGTCAGCCTATCATGTTACTTGTTTCAGTTCATTTTGCTAACCAGTTAAATCAAATTATCTTCCGTTGACCATGTCAGACGGTTGACACCAGTATCGATCATCTCAAGAATTACCATCTGAGCCATGTACAGTATTTCAGGTGTACTACATGTACAGTATTCATCGTATACTTCACGTAGAGTATTCCAGGTGTACTCCATATATCTTACTCCATGTGTACTGTTAATCGATCCTTAATCATCTCCCGCGTTTCCACTTGTAGATATTCTACCAGATGCTGATGCTGCTTGTGAATTGAAGATTTTACCAGATAATGATGCTGCTAACACTTTGAAGACCTCACGAATGCTGATGTTGCTGATACTTTAGAGATTCCACAAGATGTTGATGTTGTTTATATCATGAAGACTCTTCAGAGCAAGGACGAAAACTATAAATTTGAAAATTCTAACAAGAATATACTTCAACCATCAAACGCTACCATTCAATTCCATGCTTTTACTTCCTCAGTTAAGATGTCACACGTCACACAACTAAATTTTCAGTCAGAAGAATGGGAACCGGTACCCAACCGGCCACTCAGCAGAAATAGTTACATGAATCACAGTCATGATAATGACCGTCATAAAATTTACAAACAAAGCAATAGTGACAACCACCGTGCTAATAATTAATCAGTCAGTAACCATCAAAACTCCGGAATGGACGTGACAAGAAATACAGAGGTCAGCAGTCTAACCGGTCCTCCAATCCTAGCAGTTACCAAAATTTTTCAACCTTATTCGTATCCACCTACCAAAACACATGTCAAAACATCAGTTAAGACACAAGTCTCATGTATCAGTTCAGAAGACACTTGTCAGGATACCAGTCATGATACGTGTCATACGAATATCTGCTCAAGGCACGAGTCAAGACTCAAAAGTCCAGTATGCCTGCTAAACCAGGTCCTTAGTAATTCAGGGTACCCTCCAAGGGGGTATACTCGTTTTGTCATGCCACGCATAAATCAGACCATTAAAATTCAGTTACCGCTACGGGAGTATTATTCAGCTTAGACACACATTATTCATTCTGTGAGGTTACAGACGAACACCTTCAGTGAAAAGTCGCCACGTTTATTCCACGTATTCCCATGTCATCTTTATCTTAAATCAGGTATTTACCTACCTCCCAGCCAGAAAAGACTCCGCAGTATGACCCATATTTATAAAGGTTTTCCTTTCAGTTGAAGACAAGATCCGTCTTACTAACTCCCAAATATATTTAATGTAGGTATTTATGTCAATCAAATAACAATTAATGTTCGTTTTTCCTCGACTCACTCGAATTGATATCGGATACAACGTAAGATTTATTGTTCTTGGTAAAATTACTCTTTTAAGTATTTTTAAAACTAAAAACTATTTAATATTAATTAAAACTAATTAATCTAATTAAAAGAAATAATACTTGATTAAAACTAACTTAACTATTTTAAACTATTAAAATAAATTTGAAGACTAATTTAAAAGAAAACTAGAATCTAATTAATTTTATGTAACTAAAACTTTTTAATGTAAAAGAAATCTATTTTAAACTATTTTAAAATAAAACTAAATTAATTAAAAACTAATTTTATATAAAATCTATATTAAATAAAATTGAAACTAAATTATGAAAAAAATTTAAAATTTCTCAAAGTAATAAAAATATTTTGTTTGTTTTTATTTTAAACTTTTAATAAAAATAAATAAAACTTTTACTTAAAATTAATTAAACTTAAAACTAGTATTAAAACTATATTAATAAAAACTGCCAGTCATTAATAAACGAAACTATATTAATTTCCTAAACTATAACTAAACACAAATAGTGGCTAGATGAGATGGTAAGGCTATGGACTGTTACACGAAAGGTCAAGGGTTCGAGTCCCTGACCAGACGCATTTTTGCTTTATATTTTTTTGGAATAATTGGACACTCAGGTCAAATGGATCTGAGGTTTTGAGCAGATAATACCAGCAAATAAGCAAAAACATAAAACCAACAAAACAGCTTAAAACAAGAAAATAAGCAGATAAATAAATAGCAAATCTAATCTTAACTAAATCAAACTTAAAAGCAATTACCTAGCAAAACAACAAAAGCCAAATAAGCTCGGCAGCTAAATCAATTAAGCAGATTGACCTAAAATGGCTATAAGATCTATTAAGCAAACATAGACTGAAAATAAGCTACTACCATAAGCAAAGAAAACTGAATCAATAGGCAAATACTACTAACTCAAACATCCGCAAACCCAAACAGTACGTAATCCAAATTAATTAGCTATTAACAAAACTAAACAATCAGACACCAAACTCATACTCAATTTAGACAACTAAATATAAGCAATTTGAAACCCAACAGACTACTAGACTTAAAATTAGTCAACTAAAGCAGACTTATAGCAAAACAAATCTAGATTAAATAATCTAACTAAAACTCTTAACTAAATCAGATTCAGTAAACTCAAACACAAGTAAATAAACAAAGCAGATTTAATAAACATTAAATAAATAAAAAAATAAATGAGAGGAAGAACCTAGTGACGAATCCGTTGAGAAGTAGAGGTGCGCTGAGCACTCTACGGAACGAATCGAAACACCACCTTTACCATCAAACATCAACAACACTCGAACCAATAATCTCAATCTGTCTTTCGAACAGATTTTTATAACTTCCCCGGTGGGGGAAAATATTTCAACCACTTTTATTTTAAATTAATCAATACAAAATTCAGAATAAACATAAATTGCAAATAACTGTAAATAAATAAAGAGACACAAATTTAAATTGAATTTAATTTTATTAATAACTGGAAATTAAATACAATACTTTGAAAAGAAAATTACAACTTTAAATCTAATCTAATTTTTGCATAAACTAAAATAAAATAAAAAAGGCACACTATGAATTACAGATAGAGGGGTTTTTATAGGAAAACCTTAAAAACTTGTTGGTGAAGCTTGTTGATTAAGAAATCAAATCCTGGACATCCATTCTTCTCTTCTCTTTCTTCTATTGATCTTGCGGTTGAAAACACACTACCATTACACGGATCACCAGGCTGGATGAAGGTGTGTTAGTTGTGTTTGTTCCATGCTTATGTGGACATCAAGGATTGGATGGAGGGGTTGTGGTGATGTGGTTTATCCAATCACAAAAGGGATTGGAGCCACGTCAGTGAGAGGACCACCATAGTGTTGCTTCCGAATTTGATGGGGAATTAATTCCCCATCGTGTGAATCACATGCTTAAGGGAAAAGCCCCAATTTTATCTTGGTAATTTTTTTTTGATTAGGGTTTTTTGTACAGTAAAAATGGAGGTTGTGTTTTTGGGAGAGATAAGGGAAGGTGAGTAAAAGGCCTAGTTTATATCGAATGAAGGATAGGGTAAGTGTGAGGTGTGGGGTAAATAACATGTTGTGTGAGGGGTTGACCAGGGAGGACTTTTGACCGTCTAAGTTTCTTGACCAAGATAAGTGAATTGTTATTCACTTTTAACCGTCACACATATTGTGTAAATGGGCTTGGCCCAATGTTAAATTCCTTCCGTCTCAATTTATTTCATGAACGGGATTTTGGCCCAAGTAAACATCCCATTCGTTTTATCAACATGATTTGGGCCATTTGGGCTTTTATTTTGACTAGAGATCCAAAAGATAGCTAGCTTGTTTTTTTTTGCTAATGGGCTTTTGGGCCCAATTCACAAATGTGGGACCCATTTGGTCCAAATAAATCCAATAATATTAAATCCACTAAAAACGAGCTTGATTTGGCTTTGATGATCTTTTCTTTGATCTCGTGTCGAATTTGCCGGTTTTCGTAAGCTTTGGCATAATTTTGGTCTTTGACTTTGTCTTTGTCTCTTTCTTGGACTTTTCTTCAACATTTAACCGTAAATCTCGTGCTTTCTTTCCTTTTGATCTTTTGTACCTATTTCACACAAAAACACAAAACCACGCGTAATTCCGACTTTTACGATACTAAACCCATGATTAGGTCTTGTTTTTCCTTGATTTTATTGGCAAAAGGATAAGTGTTTACACACTTATTAATATTCATTATATTTTCTACCAGAAAAATTACTAGAAGTTGTTATACTTTACAGCAAGTGACTTATTATTCCAAAGCTATGATGACTTTTAGCTACCAGTTATGACTCAACTTATGAAGTTTCTTAAATCCATGGTCAGCAGATTATTCCAGAGTTTTCCAAATGTATTTCTAGAAGGGTTCCGGAAATCCCTCCCCAAACCACGAGACCGAGTTTAACATCGAGCTTGTCTCAAGAACATAACCTGTTTTCAAAACTTCTTATCGCAGGGCTTCAGCTGAGTTAAAAGAGTTGCAGGATTAACTGCAAGGGTTACCGGAACGACGCTTTATTCGCCCTAGTACACCATCAGGAGGTGCACCATTTCTGTCTATCAGGAATAAGGCCGGTATCATGAGGTCATGTATCGATCACCAAATTTTTTTACAAGATCACAATTCATAATCGATGTTCATCTCACGTATAGAAGGTCTATCTGATCTGCTACGATGTCTTAAACATTTTTTTTCTAGAACGATTTCCGAGCATGCTACCACCACTGGTGAGAGAAAGAACATTGTGTTTCCAAGACTGCCTTGTACACGTTACAGTCTCTCAAAAATTTTGATTCATACTTCTGAGCTCCCTAATGCTCCAGCTATAGTAAGAAATTTATGAAAAAAAGTTCACGACTTCTCAGACAAAATCGTCAGTATATTCATTGATAACACTCTGATCTGCTAAATTCTAGAGAGGTACAAGAGAATCATCTTCTCACAGTTGTACAGAGATAGGAGAAAATTATATAAGCATCTTTCCGGATGTGAGTTTCAGTAGGTCAAGGTGGCATTCCTGAGCCACATTATTTCAGCAGAAAGAGATTTCAGAAATCCTGCGAAGGTGAAAGCCATCACTAGATGGTCAAGACCGACGTCGATGGCTGAAGTACGAAAATTTTCTAGAACTCAGTTGACTACTACCGTGGAAATTGCTGACAGTTCTCACTAAAATTCTTCCATTACTATTCACCTAGATTCCACTAGAATGTACCATAATCACAGGCATAATTTTGATAGAAGTAGTGTAACACATTGATGCAGCTATGTTCATATCTAGATGCCTGATATACCGCAGGTTCAAGATAGAGCATCGTCATGCTAGTGAGTTATTACAACCCGTAGAAATTCTGAAAATAAATGAGACAAGATTCTATAAAGATTATTATCAGTTTACCACAAAACTCAGAAAAGTATGATGCTATCTAAGTCACCGTCGACCAAATAAACCAGCCTACACGTTTTCCTTCATTCGAAAGGATTAAGCAGTAGCAGATGTGCAGAAGATTCATCAGTTAATCGTACGATTTCAAGGTATTCCATCAACCATCATATCAGATAGGAAATTTAACGTTCACGAATCACGCTCACGATCACGTTTACGTTCACGGTCACATTTACGTCCCCTACACGTTTACGTCTCACGTTCACATTATGATGTTGTTTCAGCCCATATTTTGTGCTATCCCATGATTTAAGTTCATCTCCGCATTCATGACATCGTTCACGTTCAGGTTAGTGTTCCATCTCACGATACATATTTCACAGCTTGTTACTAAATATAGTTACATGAAGCTTAAGAAACCAGACTCAAGTTTAGTACAGATTTTCTATACTCAAGCAGACATTTCTCGTCTCAGGCCGTATCGTTTGGCATTCCTTCCTCAGTTAACATATGTTCATTATATGTCCTAGTACTACGTTGAAGAATAGTGATAATCTTATGAATCAATAAGGTGGGTTGAAGGTTTCTAGAGAGAGAGTCGTGAGAGAAAGTGAGAGAGAAATATGTGTTTTCTATTAAATCAAAAGTGAAAACAACCAACAACCAACCCCCTTTCCATGGTGGAAAGGGGTATTTATATCCAAGCCACAAATGGACTTGGGCCGGCCCATGACAAGCCCATGGGCCGGTTTTACTTAACAAATTAAACAAGTATTTAACTACGAGCTATACAACATTCAATAATATTGTGGAGTGACTGATACTTCTAATATACGTTAAAAACGTATTTCTAACAATCTCCCCCTAAGGGAGGTCACTCCACGTTACACAGTTCTAAACCTAGCATACTATACTAAGTCTTCGTTCTTCAGCTCGTAGTCTTTTCTTCTTTTCTTTTTGTTGTGAATATGTTGATTTGATCTTTTAGGCTTTGGCTTGAGAGCATTGTTCTTTTGACCAATCACGTGCGATCTTTGCCTTCTCTTGAATCTTGCCTCCTCGTGACTCCATGTTCCACACACTTATGTCTTTTGTTGAATTCTTGAAAGCTTCAGAGTTTGGTACAGCGGAAGACTTCATTTTGTACTTTCTTAAATTTTGCTGAACTTTGATGCAGAAAAACATAAGCATGTGGGAACGACTTTATCTGGTACACCGCAACGCCACCGTCTTTGCAGCAACATAATAAGACACGAATGAAATGGCTTAGAACATTTCATTCTAAATCGGTAGCGTTTTACCTCCGGTCGGTGAAGACCGTTGGACGATATTAGATATCGTACATGTGACGGATAGTTTAAATTAAGTAACTTCCTGACAGGATTTCGCGGGTAAACCCGTTCTCTTTATTCGACGATCACTAAGCTTGACTGCGAACATAAAGAGTGAATCACTTGGATAAATTATCCTTGTGATTGAAGCCGTCAATTCATGAAGCCTGGAACAAGTGAATTTCAATTAAGATTTTCACCATCGTTGCTTTCCAGTTATCACGAGCTTGATTCATAAAGAATCTTGCACGTCACCTACCAAGTGCTGTTTGATGTTAACACTAGAAGGATTTCCACTCGTCACTGTGAACACTAAAGAGTGTCACTCTGAGTGTTCTGGCAAGATCATATGATAATGCGTAGAGGCCTAGAACGAGTTTAAGTTCAATTAAGAATTAAACTACTGTTTCTTTCCAGTTTTTCACAAGATTGGTTCTTAAAGAACCGCACGTGTAACCTACCATGAGCTTGTTTGATGTTGGCTCAAGCAGGATTTCCATCTTCATTGTAATACTTGCGTATCACTCGGATGTTCTGGCAATATTACAAGAATACTGCGTAGGACTCATAAAAATCTCTTACTTTTCACAGTGTGTGAGAAAGCAAGGAATAAATGGAAAGTGTCCTAATGAGATTTTGATGATCTCGTGGCTCTAGACTCGATAGTGCATTTTGAGTTACTGAGCGATGGCTGGAGAGGAGTGCCACCTTTTCAATATCAGTCTATTCGGAGTGAATAAACCAATAGATAACGTGTTGATCTCCGTGTGATTAAAACAAATACCTTTTGAGAGATATTTGAGTTAGCTAGGAAGGGTTGTGCATTGCATCACTGGGTCCATGATGTCTTTCTTCAATATCGAGAATCATTAACAAATGATGTCTTTCTTCAATATAAGGAGGGCTTCTTTCTTTACACCCTTTATCTTTACATTTCTTTTTCATTCTTCAACCCCTTCACTACTTACCAATACATCATTACTAGCACCTTGTTGTGATTGTTCCAGTGCTAGCATCAGTAATTAGTCGGTACTCTGCTACATTCACAATCTTTCTCCATCTTTCCTAGGACTTCTAATTCTATCTAGGGAATTGTCCTTGGGAAGATTCTATCGGCTCTGATGAATCATTGGACTAATACCTATTCCTACCACCCTTTTGTCACCACATCTGTCGTGAATTAAGCATGTTTTGGGAAAGTATAGTCACCATGAAAAATCCTTGAAAATCACTTAAGGTACTTGTGATATTGAAATCAAGAGTTTTGTACCTTAAGTGTTTTGTTCATCAAAAACCGCTCCCCCTTAACACGTGCTTTACACATATTAAGTTGGATTATCGTTACGTCTTTTTCATCTTTTAGCCAAGTATCGTTTAAGTCTCCTCAATCCCATTTTCTCCCCTTATCCAAAATGTTAACCATTAATATTTGGCATATTGAATGGATTAACCGGTCTTTGGGTAAAAATGAAATCAATATTTGGCTATAGAACATATTAATGCTCCCCCTTAAGTTAATAAGGGTTAATTGTAGTGCTTTAGTATGATATATTTTGAAAGATTTAGAATCTCGTGAGAAATTCTTGAAAAATTATCATACCTTAACACTACATCAAGCCGTAAAAGCACAATATTCACACAATTTACATATTCACAAATAAAACCAATATAGAGTGGACCTGAGATGTACGACCCATTAGATGGATCGTTGCAGTAACTTGTAGTGCACTCCATATGGTCTACCACCAACGAATCTTTCTAAGCTCCTCATCAATCTACGTTCCCGGAGCTTTTCATCAATCTTCTTTATCACATATGTAACCATTTTCCGATAACCCGGATGCCAATCCTCAATCATTTCTGGTAATGTCCCACCAGAATTAAGATGCTCCAATTTTCCTCTGACGTATATGAGAGTCCCATCACTGTATTTATGAAGCTCACCTACCCTCATAAACTTCATGATCCCACGAATGTTCATGTAGACAATCCCGTACATCGGAACGGTCGTGCCAGTATGGGGACATCTTTTGACATGTTGAGGTAGAACTTGATTCATTGGACGGGTCATGTTAAGCTTCCTTTGGTAGCTTTCAACTCCAATTGAAGATCTTCAACTCGTTTCTTGATAACAACGCTTCGTGTGAACATACAAAGTGCTGTATTCAAGGCAATGATTTCTTCACGAGTAATATGGGTAAGTTGATCACGGGTCATCATAAGCAACATGTCTTCGATATCTTCAAGGCGAATGATAGAAAAATCTCCCTGCTGTATCGTGTAATCTCTGTCATCCTCCCTTTTTGGACGAATCTCCGTCACATGATGATAGCCATTCTTGGGTTTAATCTTCAGTCCCAAAATACATGAGATGCGAATATCAGATTTGACAATATTACATGAGTTGGCTAAGCAGCAACCTCTGTACGCCCTTCGGACTCGCTCGTCCTTAAGTGATGCTCCTATAACAACATACATGTCATAAGTACGGTTTACCTTTGGAACCCAGAGGCGGTTGACCTTTTCCTCGATATAAGGTATTGTCCCCCAATTAGCAGCTTTCAACAAGGTCAAGGAGGTCGCGTACTTAGATGATCCCTTGAGGAGATAGTCAAGATCATAGGTAACAAAGAAGTCAAGAGTAATTTGATTATCTTGAGAGGGATCAAGTAGAGGTGGAGCTCTTTCTGACTCATTAAGGCCTGGCCTTGGAACGGTATTGAGAGCTTTCAAGACCTCGTCAGCATAATACTCGTACTCCATGCGGCTTAACCTGGTTTTGGCGTGAAGGCTGTTGTCCTTTAGCGCTCTCTTCACCAAAGATGGAGTGACCGAAGATTTGAACTCATGAGCCCAAAATGCACACAAGTCTATCGGACTACGGATACGGAGATACAGAACATCTCTATCAGCGTCTGTGATTGGATCATATTTAGCAGCTGCCGTGATCCAAGCTTGTGGCGGTGCAGTTTCATCAATTTCCAATGTATCCGCCCAGTCCCGTGTGCTTGACTCGGGAGCAGTAGATTCTAGTTCTTTTTTGCAGAGGAGTATAAACATGAACACTTGCTGGTTCTGATTCAGGCATTTTGGTGGTATCATGAACATGCGAGTGCTGTGCAGATTCAGGTTCAGTTACTGGTTCTGCAATCACAGGAGCAACAAAAGAACTAACAGGATTAGTGGTAACATGTATAGAAACAGAAACAGATGTACCGGGAATCGATGATGCAGTAGCAGCATTCACATCATGGCGCCACTTGGTTCGTCCTGACTCCGTAGATGTGGACTTTTCCTTTCGGGCAGCATCTTTCTGAGACTTGGTACCAGACTTGGATGATTTCTTTTTGCTGGCAACCTTGTCCCCCGTTTCATCGTCATCGGACTGATCAGGCTTGTCATTTTTACCACTATCCCTGTTTTTGTTGTCACCATCATCCTCATCATCATCCCCGTTGCTACCCTTATCACTCTCCTCATTTTGATCACCACCATCACCATCATCATCATCATCACCATCATCATCATCATCACCATCATCATCTTCTTCACCATCACCCTCTTCTTCACCATCTCTCTCCTCTTGCTCACTATCTTCCTTTTCCTCCTCATCCAAGATGTGGTAAGGTACCACACTTCCAAATGTCTTAAACAACTGATCATCCTTCAAGATAGCTTCATTGAGTGCTTTGTAGAGTGTCTGCTGAATTTTAGACTTGTCAAATGATCCAACTTCCTTCATGCGAGCTTTGAGGATCTTCTTTAGTTCAAAATCTGTTAAGTCATATGCAATTTTGTAGGCCGACTCGGAGGGGTTGGACGACTTAATCATCAACTTATCAGCCGCAAGTTTCCTCATCTCTTCACGCAGCTTTGGCATAAGAGACTCAACAGATTCATTCACTCTCTCTAAAATAGAAGCTTCAAGTAATTATTTCTGCTCCTTATATTTATCCTTTATGGCTCGAAGTCTTGTAAATCGTGCTTCATTCTTATCAGCTTCAGCCTGTTTGACCTGAGCAAGTTCTTTTGCATGAGATTTACGTGTCAACTCCATCTCTGCAGTGAACTTAGCTATCATCTCTTCTTGGGCTTTCTTGGATGCCTCTTCACTTTGCACTCGTCGAAATAGCTCTTCTCGAAGTAGAGCCATCTCTTTTCTTTGACTGTCCATGTGTTTATCCAACATTTCTGCCATTACGAATGCAGCCATTAAAGATGGTACAGGGCTACTCTGGGATGGTTGAAGAGGCACGGTTGTGATTACAGTACTCATGACGAAAGTAGGTGGAGGTAGAGGGAATGGTGTTGACACCGGTCGGGTTGGTAAAGGCTGGATTGGTGGAGGTTGAGTTACGAGAGGCTGTGTAGTCACAATGATTGTTGTAGCACCGGACACCTTCTCAACACTTGCTGTATCAGCAATGGATGTCTCCTTCGATGCTGAGTAACGTTCGGGTGATCCAAACTCACTAATGTCATGTGGCTCCTCGTATTCTTCTTCAACATCCATCTGTGCACCCGAACCACTACCGCCTGTGTCTCTCCTACTCTTTTCAATAGCTTTATTCATTAACCTTTTCTCAGTCTTGCGAGTTAGCTCGGGAGTAGGATCGTCATCAACATTTTCTTCATCGTGAAGAACAAGCTTGTCAGCCGTGCTCTTACCCTTCTTAGCCTCAGTCTTTGTCTTCTTGGATTTGGGTTCAGATAAAGCAACTGTTTGCTTGCGTTTACCTTTACTCTTGACCGTAGTAGACGAGTCTTCTCCTGTCTGAATGCTTGCTTGTTGGTTCTTGATTTCTGTTAGCATGTTCTTGTAATCAGCAGAAGCGATAATCTTATCTGTCAGGAGATGACCGGGAATAGAACCAGGGATAACAACATTGGAGTGACCTTCTTGCCTTAGGTCCACCAGATCATCAGCATCCTGTGTGTGGTGACGGCTACCTACACGCTTATCAATAGACGCATCGTTTTCCATAAAATAATGTATGATTAGCTTTATGAACCTAGGGTACTGGTAACCTTTAGCCTTAGTCTTCGTGTTTGTGAAGAGTTGAAAAATAAACTCGTCCCACAACAATGGTGCATAATCAATATTAATACCTTTGAACATACCATAGAACATATTGATGATTGGTGAACGCACAACATCATGCCTAGTCGTTTTGGGTGTGAGACATCGGCTGAGAATACCAAAAATCGCTCTCCAAGGTTGACCCACTTTGGCTGTGGTAAAATCAGACACTATACGTAAGTCCGCACATCCAATAGCAGAGAACATCGCCATGAGCTCGTTCTTGGTCGGGTTCGCTGAGAATGTTGTACCTTTGGGTGACTCCCGAAAACCAAAGATCTTGCGGAAGTCTGACACGGTGAGAGTCTGTTGCTTGTTGTCCAGGAAGAATGTGATCTTGTTTGACGTCTTCTCTTTGGTTGCCCAGAATTCGTACATGTAGTCGAAGGGCACCGAAGCACTACCCCTTAACGCATTCTTGAAGTGAGAATTGTCAAGAATGGCTGAAGCTACCTTGAACCCATTGTGAGTAGAGTTAGAGACCTCCTTCAACCGGTAGTTGTTTGGAATGAACTTGAGGGTTTTGGCTTCTTCAATGGCTGTTGCTCTATTGTCTTGTATTTGTTACACGGTTGGGTTAGTCATTGTTTCTGCTTAAGATAAAACATAAAAGTTGATACATACAGATATGAATATCATTATTAATTTATACCTAAGCATTATACATATGACATAATCCCTTAAGCTTTTAAAACACTCAAACATTTAACAAGTTATTTAAGCATAAAAAACACCTTCATTGGGAATAAACATCTCATCCAGAATAAACATCTCATCCGGAATAAACCCTTCATCCGGAATAAACCCTTCATCCGAAATAAACCCTTCATCCGGAATAAACCCTTCATCCGGAATAAACCCTTCATCCGGAATAAACCCTTCATCCGGAATGAACCCTTCATCCAGAATGAACCCTTCATCCGGAATGAACCCTTCATCCGGAATAAACCCTTCATCTGGAATAAACCCTTCCTCCGGAATAAACCCTTCATCCGGAATAAACCCTTCATCCGGAATAAACCCTTCATCCGGAATAAACCCTTCATCCGGAATAAACCCTTCATCCAGAATAAACCCTTCATCCAGAATAAACCCTTCATCCGGAATAAACCCTTCATCTGGAATAAACCCTTCATCCGGAATAAACCTTTCATCTGGAATAAACCCTTCATCCGGAATAAACCCTTCATCCGGAATAAATGATTCATTTGAAATAATGGTTCATCCAGAATATTGGTTCATCCGGAATAAATGGTTCATCCGGAATAAAATGGTTCATCCGGAATAAATGGTTCATTCGGAATAAATGGTTCATCCGGAATAAATGGTTCATCCGGAATACTGATTCATCCGGAATAAATGATTCATCCGGAATAAATGATTCATCCGGAATAAATGTTTCATCCAGAATAAATGGTTCATCCGGAATAAAATGGTTCATCCGGAATAAATGGTTCATCCGGAATAAATTTGAAAACATGCTCATTCGGAATAACTTAAAAACGTGCTCATTCGGAATTATCTTAAACGCATTCTACCATGAATTATTCTAGCATTCGTGTGTTTTAAGGCATTCTAAGGCAACAAAACTCGTTCTAATCCTATTCCAAGACAAACCCAGCTAAATCCCCTAATCAATTTGACCTAATTAAAGCATAATCCCTAATTTGATTAATTTAATTAAAACGAATTCAATTAATTGGATTTAACTAGTGAATTAGGCGAAATAGATGATGTTTGTACCTTGTTAAATGAATGAAACGAATTGGAGATGAAGAAAAACGCGAGTTGAGAGCTTGAGTGTGTTTTTTGTGTGTGTTAATGGCGGATGGAAGAAGAACAGAAAGAAGAAAAGATAAAGAGTGAAAGAGAAGACGAGGGGGGGGGGGGATTTTGACTTGGTCAAATTTTTTATAAATTTTACTCTTTGCTAGTTTTAATCCCCCAACTTTTCGTTTTTTCTTTTCTTTTCCTTTTCTTTTCGTTTCTAGTCACTAACCATCGTTAGATTTAACCACCTTAACCTATCTTAGTGATCACACAACTTAACTATTCACGACAAATCACGAACGAATACAAGATGAATACCAAAGCAATTCCAGTCATTAACCATTTATCCAATTAATTTTCCTCAACAACTTTTGAAAACCGTTTTGATGACGAAGACGATTTAATATTTTCTCCCCCTTAAACGATGACCCGTTTTCTATTTAAAGAGCTGTAGTCATTGTTTAAAGAGTCAAATATTGATGAAAACATTATCCAATTAATTTCTTGAAAAGGTTGATTCGTGATGGCAATAAGATTTCTCTTATTTTGACAAATTAATGCACTGAGACGTACACTAACTCGTGTTAGACCAAGTTATAAAGTAAACTTGATCCCTTTGCATGATTTGGCTTGTAAATCATGCCCGAGAAAATTAATTCCCGTTGTGAGCCAACGTTTTCCAAGGAAATACGTGACTGAAATGCGAAAAGCAGGTTGCAGTCTGAAATAACTAAAAGCCATAATGGGCATGTTTTAAAAATGTACAACTTTTATACGGACTCTATTTATGGCGCTGTGTCAATATAAATCGACATTTCTAAGGCCGTAAATATTACGGTACTAAAGGACATGCCCGATTTAAAAAAACAAAAATATTTTTGGGTTTTCTTGGTTTTATATTTTTTATGGGTTTTCTTGGTTTTATATTTTTGTATTTTTCTTTTTTTTTTGTGGTTTATATATATACGATAATATACATGATCACGAACAAAGGATACGCATGAATAGTTTACCACCACTATTCTGCTGATTCTTTTGCCAACTCTTTGAGAGTCGCTGGAAAGAAAGATTTCATGCCAAGCTTGTCGATCAAAAACTCGATTCGTCCTCGATCTAAGGCTTTTGTGAACATATCTGCCAGCTGATACTCAGTGGTGACAAAATACAGCTCGATCACTCCGTTTTCCACCTGCTCTTTAATGAAATGGTAGCGAATGTCGATGTGCTTTGCCCGGGAGTGTTGAACGTAGTTGCAGCAAAGGGAAATGGCGCTCTTGTTGTCACAATACATCGGGATTTTGTTGAATCCAAGACCGTAGTCAGTTAGTTGTGATCTCATCCAAAGAACTTGAGCACAACAACCGGACATGGCAATGTATTCAGCCTCCGTGCTAGAAATTGCAGCGCTTTTCTGCCTTTTTGAAGACCAATTAATCAATCTGTCTACAAGGAGTTGCACAGACCCAGAAGTGCTACGCCTCGTGTCTTGACACCCAACATGATCGGCATCTGCATATGATATTAAAGCAATAGAGGAATCTTTCGGATACCATAGACCACGATGAAGTGTTCCTTTGAGATACCGAAAGATCCTTTTAACAACATGTAGGTGCTTTTTGGTAGGCCGAGCCTGATACCGGGCACACATGCATACGGCAAATTGCAAATCAGGCCTGCTAGCAGTCAGATAGAGAAGGGTGCCGATCATCCCACGGTAGAGTTTCGGATCGACAGTAATCCCATTCCTATCTTCATCTAACTTGGATTTCTCCACCATTGGAGTATCCACGGGGTCACAACTGTAACACCCCCAAATTTATACAATTCAATACAACGGAAGACTCGTTGGTGTTACGGGATAGCACATTACTCACATCATAGACAACGCTTAAAAAAATTGCGTCGTTTAATAATAAAACATTTCCATTCATAAATATCAGATTTACATAGGTCTCAAGTCATTGTATTTCATACAGGTTTTACAAAGCATTTGAATGGAAATTATTATTTAAGTGCGGGCCATGAATTCTTGTCGTCTTCCCGAGAATTACCTTCACGTACCTGAGATAAAACATGTTAAAAGAAAAGGTCAGCGATAACGCCGAGTGAATTCATAGAGTTTAATGAAATCCATCAATATAACATCGGTATAAAATTATTACCGAAAATCATTTTGTACAAATCATTGTAATAGGGCATAAAATAGCCAAAGTCATTTTATACAAATCCTTATCAAAATCATAATATAGGCTTTCGCCTTCAAAATCATTATACGAACTATTGTCGTTAAAAAACATCATACAATACGTTTTATAATGTTGTATAGATTAAATAAAAACCATTATATGAATATGGTTATATAAACCAAAACACAAACATAATATCAATAATATGACCCCGTATTGCTAGTCAGGCAATATATTGTAATTCGGTGCGTATAGTAGTATTTTGTTAATTGGATTATTATAAGCCGCATGACATTGTTACCTTACTACAACAAACAACGGTTAGCTAGCCCGAAACTCAATTTACCCATCTAAATTAGTGTGTCGTCACAATAATCACGCTTGTGTAAATCTTCTCATACATAAATTCGCTTACCAATCAATGTGGCACGACGGGGATCAACCGTCAAGGCGCGAACTGGGGTGATCGTCCCCAAATAGTACTATTATATGCATAAGCGTCTACCAAATCCCGGTAGTTCACAATTCATGCTAATGGGACTTTTAGTGACATAACCTAACTTTAATAATCCATTTCATTTCATCTATCAGGTCATTTAATCATTCATCGGGTCATACAATCATTCGGGTCCAAATCAATAAACAAACAATCGGGACAAATGGTGTCCTATTTTATCAAAACTAACATGTTATCTCCCTCGCGGGTTTAGAAAACATTTAATAAAAACATTTAAAAGAGTGCGAGGCTATGAACTCACGTTGATGTGGGAAAGCGGGTTGTCGGCAATTCGGATGTACGGTACGTGCTTCAATCACGGAAACCTAGACAAATAACACTCGTCTTAGACTCTTGTCCAATGACTTTATCAAAATAACAATTATTTATACATATGATGATTTTATATATATGATGATGATCAAGTGGGTTTATACATCTTTACTCATTCATTATAGTGTTTATGTGTTGGTAATTTTTATACTAGTTACACTAGTTCAACTTGATTACATTTTGAAGCCCAAAGGGCCTATTACAAGCCCAATACTATTCATTAGCCCAATTATACTTTTATTATCAGTATTATACTTTATATGTTGGGCCCAAATGGGTTAAGCCCAATAAATAAGTTTATAAGTGTTTTACCAAATTAGTCGGGTTTATTGTCCATTAAGGCTACTTTGGCCCGTTAATGTCTATATGTTGTAAAGCTCGGGTTTTATCGGTTTTTACTTGTTATATAAGTTCATATATCAGTATGTGAGTTTATAAAAGTTTATATTAGACGGGTCCGACCGTCTATGTTTTATTTGACAAAAACGTTAATCTTTCGGTTTTAGCCGAAAAGTTGTAAAACTTAGTATATAGTTTTTATAACTTATAAAACTTACCAAACTATCATTTTTATATAATGTCCATTTATTTATCCTTATGAATTTTTATATAAATGAAATATATAAGTTAGTGGGTTTTAATTCACATTTTATACTATATTAGTTTGAGTGCTTATATAATAATATTAAACATTAATTTCACAAAATCAGTCCTAAAAATCTAGTTTACTAAAATGATCGTATCTAGAGTTATACATGAAGATAGAACCCCAAATTTTTATCACAGAAACTACATGATATGTACTTCATTTTATTCCTTATAGCTACTGATGAATCAACCTCTAAGTATTTTATAAAATTCGTCCAAAACAGTGTACTAAGATTTGCACTCTAAACTTGTTTTGATCATATCTCACTCATTTTTATGATTTCATTGCATGGCTAACTCTCACATGTGTACAAGTCTCAATACTCACTGTATATCAATTCATATATACCATTTTATCAGTTCATCATATGGTTATTTACTGTTTTTATACAGCCTACAAATTTAAGCAAGATTAACCATTTTTACATATAGTTTTTCATCCTTTTACCCATGTTTATCAACACCAAATCCCAACACAATACTTTTATCATCATATATTCATTATATACATATACAATAGGAAAGAAAATACATGATTACATAATCAAAATAACAAGAAGGATAGGAAGAATGATCCTTATACCACCATAGTGATGAAAAGATGAGGTTGATGAACAAGGCTTGGATTTGGATGGCAAAACTTATGATATACCAACATCAACTTCAAGATCACCTATCTTCATGAATCATCTTGTGGAAAATCAGCCCCAAGACACAACCAAAAGTTCTCATTGGATGTTAAAATGACCACCAATCAATAGAGCTTTAAGAGTCCTTCATCATATATAGAGATAACATCAAATATTGTGGTTGATAATTGATCAAAGGGGTGTTTGTTCTTGATTTTAAGACGGCACAAAGAAGAGTGAGAGATAATTGTGGTGGTTTTGCATGGTAAAAATGAGGAAATGGTTTAAATAAGTGGTTTTATGGTTTGAAAGCTTACAAGTTAAGCTAAAATGGACAAGTGTAAACTTGTTTTGTTGCAAGTTAGACACCTAAGGGTGTAGGTGGCTTTGTTTGGCCGGTTATGAGTGGGGGTGGGGAAAGATTTATCTTGTCTCATCCCCATTTAATTACGGGTACTCCTCGATTCTAGTTTCCTCGATTTGCGTGCCCTCGGGTCGTGTTACGAAAAACGTTTTTATATATTATGAATCAACGGCACAAAACGAATCTAATAAAAATTGTCACATCAAAAACGGAGTTCAAAAACGTAAATACGTAATCCTAAGGTTTCCGGTTTAGTCGTAAAGGACGTTAAATTATAATCGTAAGTCCAAATCTCTTCTCGTAAATTTGTGAGTTTATGAACCAACACAAATTTAAAATCTCAAAATAATAATCACGGATAAATTTATTTTCTAAAATTTCGGACTGTCACCAAAACGGTGTATGTAAACGTAAGCACGTAACGTAGAATCCTTCGGTTTAGACGTAGTCGATGCTATTTCAAGACGTAAATCCAAATTTCTTCCCAAAAATAAGTGAGTTCATATGATAACATTAAAATAATGTTTTTAAATAATATTTGAGAATAAAATATCAATCATAAATTGACGGATTGTCACAGCATTTACCCCTAAACAGGATCTTTGTCCTCAAAGATCATCTTACTACTCGCTTCTTATGGAGTTAAAGCCATGTGGGTATTTCCTCCACATTCGGTCTTTTCTCACAAGTGTAATCCATTACAATACGCGAGTTTCATCAAACATAACTACGGGAATAAGATCAGGCTTATTGTTGACTTACTTTCTCTATCCATGATGTTCACGGGTTTCTGATGAATGTAACTTTTCGCCGATCTAAACTTCATTAAGGAATAGTCAGATTTTCACTTGATAGGCATTTTATCAAGTTCGATATATGATACATAATTCACGCAGCTCTTGAAGTCCTAGGGTAGATCCAGCTTATATGCCTTTCAAACCAATCTTTTACATCATCTCAATGGTCCCATACAACGGGGACTTATATCCCATGATCTTTCAGATCATCAATTCATTTTTCCATGATTAAAATTTTTGGCATATCTTTGCTACCCATCTGGCACTTCAAGATCTACATTTCATATTCACATAACTTCCTGCCCACTACCGGCAGTCAATAATCAGATCCTAATTTCAACAATCATTTCAGGTTTCACGGGTCGGGTATCTTGTAAGGTTAGGTTTGTCGTCATAGAAAACCGTAAACCTAAAAGACATGTCCAACTCACAATGGGTGTATATCGGGTGTCTTCATCCAAACTCCTGCTTACAGATGCTCTAATATTTAGATCGTAACAAGATTCAATCTCGCTCCTAATACGATAATCTTCAATGATAATCTCTCCAAATGAAAACGATTGTACAGTCTATTACCAAAGGTCAATCATTCAAACATAGAACAGCACTTATAGTATTTTATATCGTTACTTTACCTCGTCCCTTCGATTGGGGTGGTACACAGTACTCTCATCAAGATTCGTTCTAAATGACTGATGAGCAAATCTCTAGAAATTCGATGCAAAGCGAGGATCTTGATAGAGATGATCGATACAGGCACACCATGTTCACACAACTCCTTTAAATACAAAAGAGTCAATTTCTTCATCAAGAATCTATCATTAACAAGAATGATATTAGCAGATTTGGTCAGTTTATCGACGATGACCCAAATCGAATCAAATTCAGATGATGACCTTCGCAACAGTTAGACGTTTACTAATGTATGAGGCGATGTCTGCCTTCATAATTTGCCATCAGTATAACTTCTTCAGATAAAGATACATTTAGTCAGAAATGACATGATTAGAATACTTATACCTACGAGATTTCAACATGACTAAATCTCAAAATCCTCTATATTCAGGTAACCACAAGTGGCCTTTTATACATTTAACGCCATCGGCTTCTCAATTCTAATGGTTCACATTAGCCGCGAACCCCTTTTTATTATCTATATTATCCTTCTTATAAGCATCGACTATATTTTAAATTACTCGGCAATTTATTTTGCACAATCATTATTAAGGAACACATCCTAATTAATTCTTTATCCTTTCTATATTATGTGTCAGTAGCTACATTCATCTTCCTAGATGGAATAAATATCATGACCGTATTTATTCGAAAAATTCTTTCTTCATATTTTCTAAGTTTTAGTTTCGTCTCAACTATCATTTTTATCCGTTTTACTCAATCCGACGTTTAAAGCGTCGATAATTACTACAAGTAATTAAATAATAAATATTTAATTTTTATGAAACGTAAACGCAAGAAGTTTTTAAATTTTCTCAGTTTGTCCAATTATATAAAAATGTTCAAAATAAATTTGAATTTAATTAACACAATTTTTTTGTTGATTTATCAGAAATAATTAATAAGATCCGTAAATGTTCGAAAAACCTTCCTTGGTAAAAATTTTCTTAGTTGAAAAGCAAAAATTGTCGTTTCAAATTTTAAGTCATGGTTTAACGGTTTCCTCAATCCTTCTTAAGTTGTCTTAAGGTATGCAAAAACAATTACCCCTAAACAGGAGTTTAGTTAAATTTTTTGTGTATAAGGGAATAATCCCTTAAAATCCTTTGTTAAAACATTTGTCAAAACATATTTCCATTTTCTATTAATCACACGGTCAATTAATAAAAAGGATTAAGTCTTAAATCACATGTTAATTATTTAAGGTACTGGTTTTCATTGTTCGGCCAATTCAGGGCAATCTATAAATAACTATCAACTCCTTCTTATTCTTATAAACAAACAAATGGTCCTTAATGATCTCAAGCATGAATTTATCAATTTACAGCCTACACACGTGATTCACCATATTTATGAATGCTACATGTGTATTAGTTAATCCAAACGACATCACGTGAAACTCATAATGTTCATTACAAGTTCTGGATGTAGTAATTGGAATAGATAATCTTTTTCGCGGACGCGAAGTTGATGATAACCATGCCGAGGATCAAATCTTGAATATACGCTAGAACCTTGTAAATGATCGAACAAATCTATCATCTTGGGTAGTGGATATAGATTTTTAATCGCCAGTTTACCTAGTTCACGGTAATCAATAAATATAAGAAATAATAACACTATAGCTCTTCATGATGACGAGCTCGGTAGAATAAAATCTATCTCCGACAACTCTCTCAGTTGTACGGTAATTCCTTTAATTCAGATGATGCTGACGTACAGTGCACAAGCCACAGGTGCAGCACCAGGAATATAATCAATACCAATTTCAACTTGCCTTAATGTCAAAAGTCTAAGTAATTCACCAATAAATACCTCCTAAAGTTTCAGATAACAGAAACATCTTTTTAATAAATTCATATTAGGTTCTTTCTAGATTATAATATCTATGACTAACTCACAACCCTTCACGGTATAATTTCAAGTCTAAATGCAGGATATGGTCATCCATCAAGAATTATTTAGATCACTTTTGATAATCAACATCTTATCTTTTAGGGGATTTCTACTCGAGTTCCCATCAATTAAGACAATGTCGTCATGGCATAATCAATCAATCCATTCTACTGGCACTATTAACTTTCCAGTTTCATTGTCGTCGATAAGATGTGAATTTCTCAAAAGTCTAATAATAACTCATAATCCTTCACAAATTCAAGGATATCTGGAGACATAACTAACCTTAAAAGATTAAGGTTAACGCATAATCTATGCGAGAGAATTTCAAATCAGATACAGACGAAAACATTAACGAATATGAGTATATCCCATGTTTTCATAATTCGAGTACGCATTCGAAAGCTCCTTGGATCGTTACCCAGGTCATTCAAATGAAATATAATCAAAAGAAATGATACTAACGTCGATACATCCAGTCGGGTATCAACACTCGATAATCAGATACTTTTCCTAAGAATCTCACTACGGGAGAATTAGACAAGAAGGGAATATCAATTGTCAAATAAGACAAGTTCCACAGATGAGTAAATTCGACTTAGAAGAATAAATAGTACAGGCACATATGTAGGTGTCCCGAACACTATGTCCCTATTTTTCACTTCTTTCAGATCTCATAAAATTTAATCTTTCACAATCTTCAAAGAAAATGTAGTGTTTATTAATAATTTCATGGTGACTACTAATCAGCCTTGCATGGTCCTTCCAAATTGTATGTAGGCGCGCAACTATATACAATTTCAAGATTAACGATGCAATACTCAGTTCGTCAAAATTTTATCATCATGTTTATAATAAAAACATTTTAATGCTTAATTCTTAAATAAGAATCAAAAATAAATTTACAAAGATTTTCTTTGTTATGAAAACAATTGAGTTTTCCAAGGTATTTCATAATCAACTTTATTTCAATAATGATCACTTACAAAACTTACTTTGAATAATCCGTATAGTGATGAAAATTCAATTTTTCTCAAGGAATACTGTTTTATCTTATAAAAACAATGAGTGATCTGCAAAAGAGTGATGAAGAGTTGTTCACCAAGAACTGACTACAATATATCAGGAAATGAGCTTAGCCAATTAATCATGAGGTTCATGACCTCGATGGTGCTCAAAAAGAATAATCCACAACGTAACTCAAATCGAGATGAGTACTTGTTCAATGGTTTCATCACTAATGCGAACATTAGGATGAAGCAATAAAAGATAGATAACATCGATACATGTAGAATTTAGCAATCAAAGGTAGTCTTTTCATTAATCACAAACAAGTCTAAATTGTACCGTAACACATTATGTGTCACTATGTCATACAATTCCAAAAACTCATCCTACCAGCTGATGTCACAGTTAAGTTAGGGATTATTTTTAAAAGATACCACAATGAATACTAGTCTACAAGAGTCATTAGGTGTTCCACATGTCCCGAAAGATCCATCGGTCCCAATTCAGAAGAAGATTTCTTCAATTTATTTCTTGGACACTAGGCATCCTCGTAAGTGGAAAATGGCCTAGGAACAACCTTTAACATAAACTAACTATCATTTAAAACCTTATAATTCAATCACAGGACTCAACAACTTCCTCTTAACAATTTCTTATTCCATATAAGTTAAATTTTACTTCATTCAAGTTTCAACCAAATCATACTCAATGCGATATCCTACATCATTCTCCAATACTTTCAACCTTATTCTTAGACCTTAATAGGGCAATAAAAGCTCGATATTATCAACACTTATTTTCCAGTCCAATAGTTCTTACAACAATAGTTATCAAATGAGTCACTAGTATGAGATGACTCATACATTCAATTAGACTTCTCGGAAAGGTACTAGTGGCATGAGGCTTTTGGGTAATGGTTCCAATGACAGCCTCAAGTGCAACATTCACCCTTTCGATTTCAAATTTAAGAATTGGGTGACAACGAATCAGATGACACCTTTCCAGGTGGTAACGTTTTGTCAAACTCCACTCAATAAGGAAAGATCGTCATGACATCGATATCAGATTTAATCTTGCCAATTCTTCTTTAATATCACAATCAACTAATATCTACATTTCTACGAATATCAACCATTTGTTGGGATCATAAATATCCACAACTTGGTTTAGATCTAGAATAGCTAGAATTCCTACGGGAATAGCTTTGATTGATTTTCTAGGGGAGTTAGGGTTTCTTGTGACAATCTACGTCATATAAATACCTCGTATAAATATTTAAAATAATCATCAAACAATCATGTAATCAAATTACATCTTATATATATAATCTAAGTTATATATTTATATATATATATACATATATATATATATACTAGCCTTTAGACCCGTCCGGTGGACGGGCTAGCCTTAAGTATATATTTTTTTAATAAAAATTGAATTTATGTGTGTTTGTATTAGAAGTTTAGTATATGTAGTGTTAGTTATAGCATTGATATTTTAATAATGTAGCATAGAATAGACAAAAATAATGTAGTTTAAGATATTTTATTTATTTAAGAATATTATGAGTTAATTGAATTTACATACGTTAACGGTATGAATAAGTTTGTTACATTAAATTTTTTTTAGAAATTTAATAATATTGTATAAATATTTTATATATTTTTGAATTTTATGAAGTAATAAAATTTGTATATGTTAATGTTATGAATAACGTTTTTACATTAATTTTTTTTGAAATTAATATTATTGTTGTGCATTTTTGTATAATTTTGTATTTTAAGGCATTGTTTCACCATCCTTCCTTAAATTTTATATTTATGGCATCATTTGTAATTCCTATATATATTTTTATATAATTTTGTATTTAAGGCATCATTTGTAATTCCTTTTTTATTTTTGAAGCATTTTATGGAGTCATTTTTATAGAATTTTGTATTTAAGAGATTGTTTCACCATCCTTCCTTATATATTTTTATAAAACTTTGTATTTAAGACATCATTTGTAATTCCTATATATATTTTTATAGAATTTTGTATTTAAGGCATCATTTGTAATTCCTATTTTATTTTTGAAGCATTTTATGGAATCATTTTTATAGGATTTTTTATTTAAGTCATTGTTTCACCATCCTTCTGTATATATTTTTTATAGAATTTTGTATTTAAGGGATCATTTGTAATTCCTATATATATTTTATAGAATTTTGAATTTAAGTGATCATTTGTAATTCCTATTTTATTTTTAAAGTATTTTATGGAATCATTTTTATAGAATTTTGTATTTAAGGCATTGTTTCACCATCCTTCCTTATATATTTTTATAGAATTTCGTATTTAAGGCATCATTTTTAATTCCTATATATATTTTTATAGAATTTTGTATTTAAGGCATCATTTGTAATTCCTATTTTATTTTTGAAGCATTTTATGGAATCAATTTTATAGAATTTTGTATTTAAGGCATTTTTTCACCATCATTCCTTATATATTTTTAAATAATTTTGTATTTAAGGCATCATTTGTAATTTCTATATATATTTTTATAAAATTTTATATTTAAGGCATCATTTGTAATTCCTATTTTATTTTTTAAGCATTTTATGGAATTATTTTTATAGAATTTTATATTTAATGCATTGTTTCACCATCATTCCTTATATATTTTTATAGAATATTGTATTTAAGGCATCATTTGTAAATCCTATATATATTTTTTTATATAATTTTGTATTTAAGGCATAATTTGTAATTTCTATTTTATTTTTAAAACATTTTATGGAATCATTTTTATAGAATTTTGTATTTAAGGTATCCTTTCACCATCCTTCCTTATATATTTTTATAGAATTTTGTATTCCAGGCATCACTTATAATTCCTATATATATTTTTATTAAATTTTGTATCTAAGGCGTCATTTAGAATTCCTATTTTCTTTTTGAAGCATTTTATGGAAACTCTTTAATGAATTATATGTGTCATTTTTATAGAATTTTGTATTTAAGGAATTGTTTCACCATCCTTCCTATATAAGGTTTTGATATATATATATATATATATATATATATATATATATATATATATATATATATATATATATATATATATATATATATATATATATATATATATATATATATATATATATATATATATATATATATATACATATATATATATATATATATATATATATATGTATATATATATATATATATATATATATATATATATATATATATATATATATATATATATATATATATATATATATATATATATATATATATATATATATATATGTATATATATATATACTAGACTTTAGACCCGTCCGGTGGACGGGCTAGCTTTAAGTATATATTTTTAAATGAAAATTGAAGTAATGTGTGTTTGTATTAGACGTTTAGTATATGTAGTGTTAGTTATGACATTAATATTTTAATAATGTAGCATATTATGGATAAAAATAACGTAGTTTAAGATATTTTATTTATTTAAGAATATTATGAGGTAACTGAATTTGCATACATTAACGTTATGAATAAGTTTGTTACATTAAAAATTTTTAGAATTTTAATAAAATTATATAAATATTTTTTGTATTTTTTATTTTATGAGGTAATAAATTTTGTATATGTTAATGTTATGAATAACGTTTTTACATTAATTTTTTTTGAAATTAATATTATTTTTAAGTTTTTTTTGTTAGCAAAAACATTACAGTTGAATATTGTTTATAAATTATTTCATTTTGTAAGTTTTGTGTTAAGTGTATTCTAGAAAAAGTAAGCCCAAAAAGCTCATTCCTGGTATTATTTCTTGTTACATGTATAATATAGCAACAGTATATAGCCCAATCCAAAATTTGACAGTCTGAATATCTAATTTTTTTTTCATTTTTGTAAGTCAAACTATTGTGAATCATTTGTAATTCTTATTTTATATTTAAAGCATTTTATGGAAACCTTTTAATAAATTACATGTGTAATTTTTATGGAATTTTGTATTTAAGGCATCATTTGTAATTTTTATTTTCTTTTTAAAATATTTTATGGAAACCTTTTAATGAATTACATGTGTCATGTTTATAGAATTTTGTATTTAAGGCATTGTTTCACCATTATTCCTTATATATTTTTTATAAAATTTTGTATTTAAGGCATCATTTGTAATTCCTATATATATTTTTATAGAATTTTGTATTTAAGGCATCATTTGTTACATGTGTCATGTTTATAGAATTTTGTATTTAAGGCATTGTTACACCATTATTCCTTATATAATTTTATATAATTTTGTATTTATGGTATCATTTGTAATTGCTATATATCTTTTTATAGAATTTTGTATTTAAGGCATCATTTGTAATTCATATATTCTTTTTGAAGCATTTTAAGAAATCATTATTATAGAATTTTGTATTTAAGGCATTGTTTCACCATCCTTCCATATATATCTTTATAGAATATTGTATTTAAGGCATCATTTGTAATTCATATATATATTTTTATAGATATTTGTATTTAAGGCATCATATGTAATTCCTATTTTCTTTTTCAAGCATTTTATAGAAACCCTCTAATGAATTACATGTGTCATTTTTGTAGAATTTTGTATTTAAGGAATTGTTTCACCATCCTTCCTATATAAGGGTTTATGATATATATATATATATATATATATATATATATATATATATATATATATATATATATATATATATATATATATATATATATATATATATATATATTAAAATAACACTTCTCAGTTTGGCCTTGTCGGTAACTCAGGAATTCTTCGGCACCGTTATAGTCAAAAGATTTTTAGACATTTTTAGAATAATTTTTATAGTTAAAAGATTTTGAAATGTTTTATTCAAAACCTTAGTTTTAAAAATCTTTCGTTCTCTATAACGAGAGCTCTGGTACCAAACTGTAACACCCCCAAATTTATACAATTCAATACAGCGGAAGACTCGTTGGTGTTACGGGATAGCACATTACTCACATCATAGAAAACGCTTAAAAAAATTGCGTCGTTTAATAATAAAGCATTTCCATTCATAAATATCAGATTTACATAGGTCCCATGTCATTGTATTTCATACAGGTTTTACAAAGCATTTGAATGGAAATTATTATTTAAGTGCGGGCCATGAATTCTTGTCGTCTTCCCGAGAATTACCTTCAAGTACCTGAGATAAAACATGTTAAAAGAAAAGGTCAGCGATAACGCCGAGTGAATTCATAGAGTTTAATGAAATCCATCAATATAACATCGGTATAAAATTATTACCGAAAATCATTTTGTACAAATCATTGTAATAGGCCATAAAATAGCCAAAGTCATTTTATACAAATCCTTATCAAAATCATAATATAGGATTTCGCCTTCAAAATCATTATACGAACTATTGTCGTTAAAAACATCATACAATACGTTTTATAACGTTGTAAAAATTAAATAAAAACCGTTATATGAATATGGTTATATAAACCAAAACACAAACATAATATCAATAATATGACCCCGTAATGCTAGTCAGGCAATATATTGTAATTCAGTGCGTATAGCAGTATCTTGTTAATTGGATTATTATAAGCCGCATGACATTGTTACCTTACTACAACAAACAACGGGTAGCTAGCTCGAAACTCAATTTAACCATCTAAATTAGCGTGTCATCACAATAATCACGCTTGTGTAAATCTTCTCATACATAAATTCGCTTACCAATCAATGTGGCACGACGGGGATCAACCGTCAAGGCGTGAATTGGGGTGATCGTCCCCAAATAGTACTATTATATGCATAAGCGTCTACCAAATCCCGATAGTTTACAATTCATGCTAATGGGACTTTTAGTGACATAACCTAACTTTAATAATCCATTTCATTTCATCTATCAGGTCATTTAATCATTCATCAGGTCATACAATCATTCGGGTCCAAATCAATAAACAAACAATCGGGACAAATGGTGTCCTATTTTATCAAAAATAACATCTTATCTCCCTCGCGGGTTTAGAAAACATTTAATAAAAACATTTAAAAGAGTGTGAGGCTATGAACTCACGTTGATGTGGGAAAGCGGGTTATCGGCAATTCGGATGTATGGTACGTGCTTCAATCACGGAAACCTAGACAAATAATACTCGTCTTAGACTCTTGTCCAATGACTTTATCAAAATAACAATTATGTATATATATGATGATTTTATATATATGATGATGATCAAGTGGGTTTATACATCTTTACTCATTCATTATAGTGTTTATGTGTTGGTAATTTTATACTAGTTACACTAGTTCAACTTGATTACATTTTGAAGCCCAATGGGCCTATTACAAGCCCAATACTATTAATTAGCCCAATTATACTTTTGTTATCAGTATTATACTTTATATGTTGGGCCCAAATGGGTTAAGCCCAATAAATAAGTTTATAAGTGTTTTACCAAATTAGTCGGGTTTATTGTCCATTAAGGTTACTTTGGCCCGTTAATGTCTATATGTTGTAAGGCTCGGGTTTTATCGGTTTTTACTTGTTATATAAGTTCATATATCAGTATGTGAGTTTATAAAAGTTTATATTAGACGGGTCCGACCGTCTAAGTTTTATTTGACAAAAACGTTAATCTTTCGGTTTTAGCCAAAAAGTCGTAAAACTTAGTATATAGTTTTTATAACTTATAAAACTTACCAAACTATCATTTTTATATAATGTCCATTTATTTATCATTATTAATTTTTATATAAATAAAATATATAAGTTAGTGGGTTTTAGATCACATTTTATACTATATTAGTTTGAGTGCTTATATAATAATATTAAACATTAATTTCACAAAATCAGTCCTAAAAATCTAGTTTACTAAAATGATCATATCTAGAGTTATACATGAAGATAGAACCCCAATTTTTTATCATAGAAACTACATGATATGTGCTTCATTTTATTCCTTATAGCTACTGTTTAATCAACCTCTAAGTATTTTATAACATTCGTCCAAAACAGTGTACTCAGATTTGCACTCTAAACTTGTTTTGATCATATCTCACTCATTTTTATGATTCCATTGCATGGCTAACTCACATGTGTACAAGTCTCAATACTCACTGTATATCAATTCATCTACACCATTTTATCAGTTCATCATATGGTTATTTACTGTTTTTATACAGCATACTAATTTAAGCAAGATTAACCATTGTTACATATAGTTTTTCATCTTTTTACCCATGTTTATCAACACCAAATCCCCACACAATACTTTTATCATCATATATTCATCATATACATATACAATAGGAAAGAAAATACATGATTACATAATTTAAATAACAAGAAGGATAGGAAGAATGATCCTTATACCACCATAGTGATGAAAAGATGAGGTTGATGAACAAGGCTTGGATTTGGATGGCAAAACTTGTGATATACCAACATCAACTTCAAGATCACCTATCTTCATGAATCATCTTGTGGAAAATCAGCCCCAAGACACCAACAAAACTTATCATTGGATGTTAAAATGACCACCAATGAATAGAGCTTTAAGAGTCCTTCATCATATGTAGAGATAACATCAAATATTGTGGTTGAAAATTGATCAAAGGGGTGTTTGTTCTTGATTTTGGGATGACACAAAGAAAAGTGAGAGAGAATTGTGGTGGTTTTGCATGGTAAAATGAGGAAATGGTTTAGATAAGTGGTTTTATGGTTTGAAAGCTTACAAGTTAAGCTAAAATGGACAAGTGTAAACTTGTTTTGTTGCAAGTTAGACACCTAAGGGTGTGGGTGGCTTTGTTTGGCCGGTTATGAGTGGGGGTGGGGCAAGATTTATCTTGTCTCATCCCCATTTAATTACGGGTACTCCTCGATTCTAGTTTCCTCGATTTGCGTGCCCTCGGGTCGTTTTACGAAAAACGTTTTTATAAATTATGAATCAACGGCACAAAACAAATCTAATAAAAATTGTCACATCAAAAACGGATTTCAAAAACGTAAATACGTAATCCTAAGGTTTCCGGTTTAGTCGTAAAGGACGTTAAATTATAATCGTAAGTCCAAATCTCTTCTCGTAAATTTGTGAGTTTATGAACCAACACAAATTTAAAATCTCAAAATAATATTCACGGATAAATTTATTTTCTGAAATGTCGGACTGTCACCAAAACGGTGTATGTAAACGTAAGCACGTAACGTAGAATCCTTTGGTTTAGACGTAGTCGATGCTATTTCAAGACGTAAATCCAAATTTCTTCCCAAAAATAAGTGAGTTCATATTATAACATTAAAATAATGTTTTTAAATAATATTTGAGAATAAAATATCAACCATAAATTGACGGATTGTCACAACAATTTTTAAAGTTATATTTCTTTAATGATTCTAGAGCATATTTGGATTGATTAATAAAGATGCCTCTAGGATTCTGAGAAATTTGTAATCCTAAGAAAAATGAAATTTTTCCCATCATTGACATCTGAAAGCGTGTGGACATTATTTTCTCAAAGCGGTTTGACAGTTCTATGTTAGAGGCAGCAAATATTATATCATCAACATAAATTTGAACCAGTATCATGTCGTTGTCTTCCTTGAGAGTGAATAGAGTGGGGTCCACCTTGCCTTTGGAGAAGCCTTCCGAAATGAGATATGTTGAAAGGAGATCATACCACGCGCGAGGAGCTTGTTTCAACCCATAGAGAGCCTTCTTAAGCTTGTACACATGATTAGGAAACTCCGTGCTAACGAACCCATCCGACTGACTAACATAGACTTCTTCCCTTAGTTCACCAATCAAAAATGCCGTCTTCACATCCATTTGATAGACGATCATGTTCATATGAGCAACATACGCAAGGAATAGTCTAATAGCCTCCAATCTTGCAACAGGAGCAAAAGATTCTTCAAAGTCAATACCCAAGGCTTGTTTGTATCCTCTAGCAACCAATCTAGCCTTATTCTTCAAGACTCCACCCATCTCATCGAGTTTAACCTTATAAACCCACAACAAAGTAAGGATGTTAACCTTGTCAGAGAGAGGAAATAATTCCGATACTTCAAGTCTTTGGAATTCATTTAGTTCCTCTTGTATGGCTTCAATCCAAGATGATTGAGTCATAGCATGTTGCCAGTTTTTAGGTTCAACTTCGGAGAGAAATGCATCAAAATAGAAATAGAGTGCACTCTCTTGTAAATGATGGCGTATCGAGACTGGTCGATCGAGACTGATAGGTGTGTAAACAACCATCCTCTTTACCACTTAATTTCTATAATAACCGAGCCAAAACGTGTATTTTATGTCTTTTATGTCGGAATTATGCGTGATTTATGTTTTTGTTGTGATTTAGGACGAAAAGGTGAAAAGTGGAGAAAACACGGGCATTCACGGGCTTTTATTGAAGAAAAAGATGAAAGATGAAGTCGAGAAGTCAAGAGTGCAAAAAGAACGGAAGTCTAAGACCAATTCTGAAGATTTATCGAAGAAAAAGTCGAAAGACAGAAGTTTACTTTAAGCCGAAGAACTCAAGTCTATTTTATTGAAGAATTAAAAGACGAGTTCAAAGAAATCCCGAGCCAAAAGTCATTAAAGTCCAAGATTAAAGAAGATAAGAAGAAAAGGACTAAGCATGCAATTAACAAAGAGATTAAGAAGGAAGGGCCTAATGATGCAATTAAGAGAAAAGGAAAGAGGGGAGGAAGCTTCCTAATCCTCCCCTATATATAGATTAGGCTAGTTAATCATTTTTCTTTGTTGGCTAAGGTGACAATTAGTCTTCCACCTTTTAATTACTTGTCATTTACTTTTCATGTCAAATTTAAATACATGTCTTGCACCTTAATTACCATTTAATTTCAAGTAAGTGTTTTTAATTTTGTTGCTTTAATTTTTATTTACATTTGATCAAGTTTACTTTTATCATTCTCCTTCTACTTTTCTTCTTTTTGGTTCGGCTTAATTTTTGATTAAGCTAGCTTTTGCTTAATCCCTTTGCTTATTTTACTAAGAAGTTTATCTTTTTACATTCATCTAAGTTTTTGTATGAGATAAGCTATAAGTTTGACAATCTTATTGGCTTGTTTCATACTTAGCTTATTTGATTTTTCTTAAGTTTTCTAAAAAGTTTCATCTTTTCAAAACTTTGCTTATTTAGTTTGCTTATTTTGTGTTTTGAAAAGTTTTTAAATTTAAGCTTATTGTGTTTTTCTTAATCTCGATCTAAATCAAGTTTTGTTATTAGTTTATAATCAAAAGTGTTTCTTTGGCATTTGCTTATTTGTCCCTTTGCTTATTTAGTCTGCTTATTCTGCTTTTAATCTTTCCATCGTAGCTGCTTATAACCCCAGTACGATCCAACAAGTGCGATCGCATAAACCTTAAGGGTTTCTACTTGCGATCCATTGTTGCGATCAAGGACTAGGATCACAATACGATCATACTCCATAATCCCCACCACGATCACTCACTACGATCGTGGGTAAGATCATAGAGTACGATCCGTGTTGCGATCGCTTGGTCAAGATCACCCACTGCGATCCACTTTGTTGCGATCGTGGTGGAGTGCTATCCATTCACTACGATCGTGGTTGCGATCGGGAGTACGATCCACCTTTTGGTTTCCATCGCATTGAAGTGCGATCGTGGCTACGATCACCAAGTGTGATCTAGACTGCGATCAAGCTACGATCCGGGTGCGATCCAACCACCTTAGTTGGTTGCGATCGTAGTACGATCGGACTCATTTTCTTCTTTTGTTTTATTTTGATTTTTGTTTTATTTTAAATTTTGTTTTCCCGCCTCTTTAGTCTATTTATTACATTGTCAAATTTAATATTTGTCACGTTTAAATTTCAAGTCATTTAATTATTCTACTTTTCAAAGTTTTAAATATTGCACCCTTTATTTTAATTAGACTTAGATTTAATGTAACGCCCTTTTACTTTTAAGTCATTTTACTTTACGTCATTTACATTTACGTCTCGCACTTTTTAATTATACTACAACGACACAACTATTTGTTTCAACAAAGAACGACTGAGTCATACTTAAAACTAATAATCAATTCGATTAGAGACACTAGAACGATAATTTTTATACGGGCTAAAAGCCTTGTATTAAATGGCGCCGCTGCCGGCTCTTTTCGTAAAGATTAACGGTTTTCTGTGAGAGACGCGTTGCTTTTTGGGATCCGTTCACTTGTGAGCGTTATTTTTCTTGCATACAAAATTCAAAAAAAAAAATCATAAAAATTAAAAATTGCTAAAAATCCATAAAAAATAAAAATTTCAAAAATCCAAAGATTTTATTTTTATTGTGTATATATATTGTCTTTGTGTTTGGTACTGTTTTCTTTTGCCTTTGTAGGTGTATGCGTACTAGGTCTTCTAATTATCAAGAGCCCGAGACTCGAGACGATTTAAGTATGTCAGGTGTTAACAACAACAATAATCCACCGCACCTCAACAATAACAACAATGTTCTTCCACAGCCCGATCTTCGGACAATGGAGGAGCTTTGTCAACCTACCATGTTTGGACGAGGAGGACCGATTGCGCCGATGCAAATCAACGCTTCGGAGTTTTCGTTGAAGCACCACATGATTCAGCAAGTGCAAACTAACCCATTCCTTGGATTGCCTGATGATGATGCCAACAAACACCTCGACAAGTTCATTACAATCACCCAAAGCATGAAGTTGCCTGGTGCCACAATGGATGTTCTTCGCCTACAACTCTTCCCACATACTTTATCCCATCATGCCGAGAAATGGTTTGATCGTCTCCCGAAGAATTCTATTCACACTTGGGATGGCATGACTCAACGCTTTTTGTCGCGCTACATTCCACCATCCATGGTCACGAGCCTTCGCAATCAAATAAGCGGTTTCATGCAAGATCCTGATGAATCACTTTTTGATGCTTGGGAAAAATATAATGTCTTGATTGATCGTTGTCCAAACCACAACATGCTCCCTGTGACCTTAATTGATACTTTCTACAAAGGTTTGAGTTTTCGAGATCGTGATACGATTAATGCAGCCGCCGGTGGCACATTTATGAAAAGGAGACCCGAGGAGTGTAGAGAGCTAATTGAAAACATGACTACTCACCACAAAAACTGGGATTCCTCTGCTTCTTCAAGGAACAACCCGAGAGTCAATGTTTCTTCTACCTCAGCAAACCCTGATATGACCGAACTCACCCGCATGATGACTGAAATGAGCAACAGTATCACGCTTCTCGCTTCAAACCAACAACAACAACAAGTTAAAGCGGTTGCTAATCCTTGTGAAACATGCGGCGGTCCTCACTCATACACCGATTGTCCTTCGACACAAGGAAATCCGGAAAATGTGTATGCAACTTATGGTAATTATTCACCGGAAAATTACCAAGCTCGACCTCAAGGGGATAGAAATTTGCTGAGTTACCGGTCCAACAATTACCTTTCACCCGGTTTTTCTCCTCAAAACCAAAACCCCGCCAACAACTACAATAGAAGCAACCAAATCCCACCAAGAGCTTCTAATCCTTATAACCCACCCGCTCAACAAACCCCACCCATTAACCCCGATGTTGAAGCCATCATGAGAACCCAAGGTGAGCAAATCAAGAATCTGCAGAGCCAAATTATCAATCTTAAAGGAGATATTACCAAGCAAGGAAATGAGATAAGATCCGAGCTTCAAGATAATATTCAATCCTCCTTCAGCAATCAAACGAATGATTTAAAGAATATGCTTGCTAGTTTCTTGCCCGCCGCTCAACCTTCTTCTTCAAGTTCTCTATCTTCAAACACCGTCACCAATCCGCGAGCAAATGTGAGTGCTATTACTACTCGTAGTGGAATTACCATTGTCGATCCACCGATCCCACCCCCATCATCTACACCTCCTCCAACACCATTTATCCCTACTCCCCCTACACCTAGTATTAGTGCACCATTACCGTCTCCGCCTCGTCATGACGATGTTCCTAGGAAGGACCCTTCAACATCTCAACCTTTACCTACTACACCTGCACCTTCACCACCCAAACCCAATATCCCTTATCCCTCTCGTTTAGGCAAGACCAAAATGCTAACCAAGGATGACTCTGAAGTGTCACTCTATGTGAAGATGATCTCTCAAATGAACTTCAACATTAGCTTTCTTGAAGCACTTGTCCACATGCCCAAATTTGTTAAAGCATTTAAGGAATTGCTTAACAAGAAGGAGAAGCTGATTGAGCTCGCCAACACACGCATAAATGAAAACTGCTCTGCAGTTATTCTTAAAGAACTTCCGGAAAAGCTTGGAGATCCCGGTCGTTTTGTGTTGCCTTGCGTTTTCAACAAAACTGAAGAATTTACTGCCCTAGCTGATCTCGGGGCCAGTATTAATCTTATGCCTTTGAGTGTTTGGAAAACACTATCATTACCCGACCTCACTCCAACGAAGATGACTCTTGAACTTGCAAATCGTACTCTCGCTTACCCCGTTGGTATAGCCGAAGACGTGTTCATTAAAGTTGTCACATTTACTTTCCCGATCGATTTTGTCGTTGTTGATTATGAAATGGACCCTCGTATTCCTTTAATACTTGGTCGGCCATTCTTGAGAACCGGACGAGCTCTAGTTGATGTTGCCGAAGGTGAGTTAATCTTAAGAGTCGGGGATGATGCACAAGTGTTTAAAATCGGAAAGCTCACAAGTAAATCCTTTGGAGGCAGAGAATCAGTGAATATGATTAATGTGCATAATGACTTTCTTGTCTACAACAATCCGCTATTCGATTCTTGCATCGATAATCCACTTTTTCATGATGATATGGATGATTCTCACTCCAATGTGGACGCTTATCCAATTTATGATTCTCCACCGGTCTTTGATGCTTGTGATGATGATTCTAGCTCACACTCGGATGATTATGATGACCTTACTTCTGAGTATCCCAAGCTGCCTACATATGATGATTTTGATGAGGCCGATACTCTTTCGAGCGATTCTTCACATGCTGAAGATCCTCCGCCATCACTCGATCCTACTTTGGACGATTACTCATTTGAGGAAGATTTCTCTACGTTTCTCAACACTTACTTCCCTCATGAGAGTGATGCACCACCTTTGGACTTTGAAGATTATCGTCTTGATCCTACTTTGGATTTGAAGCACATTCTTTCAAAGGAGAAGAAACCGGTCGACACCAATATCCGCAGCACATATGATTTAACACCTCTTTGTCCCCCTTCTGAGGACGAGGTTGTGCTTCTTCGCGGATCTTCTTCACACTCTGTTGAGCCTGAGTGCTATTTTCCCTTAAAGGAAAAGGTGTTCAACCCCGGTATTGAAATCTTTAAGCCATCTCAGTATCCACCTGATGAAATAAAAGGAAAAATCTTTGGAAATATTGAAGACATGTTTGCACCTCACCATACTTGCTCCCACCGTGCTCCATCACTGCTTAAGAGAACCTTGCCTATTCTTCTTTGGCTTGTCTTGTTTGCCTTAAGCTTGTGCTATTTGATGGAAGAAAACTATGTCTTTGATCCTGGTGGATATGTTTCATGCTTCTTCCTATGATGATCAAGGTCGAGTCAGGCTCACGACTCGGTTAACAAAAATCAAGCGCTTCTTGAGAGGCAGCCCATGCATCTATCTTTTCGCTTTCTTTACCATAAGTGTAGGGAGGAGACCCGTTGGTTTGCTTTCCTCTCCTCTCTTCTTAATCAGGGATTCGAACGCTAAATGATCCACTCTTGATGATTCTTGACGACCCGTGATTCCGTGTTCCCTTCTTCTCGGTTCTATCCTAAACTCTTTTCGATTCACTATTTTATATTTTCCAATATTAAAATAGGAATCTCTTTAGTTGTCTCTTCCTTAGCAAGATTTAAACAAAGTGCACAATGTCCTAAGTGTAGGGGAGTTTTACTCCCACATGCTTAAACATTGAGGACAATGTTTATCTTAAGTGTAGGGGGGACTTCTATCGAAGTTAAGTGGCCTTTTCCTTGTATTTGTCTTCATTTAAACCGGAAAATCAATTTTTTGACATTTTTCAAAATTTTTGATCTATTTTGGCCTATTAGTTTTTCCTTTTGTATAGTTATTTTCTTTCCTTATTAGAATAAATGTTTAATAAAGTGGTTTTAATTTTTAAACGTTGTGAATCTTTTGACTCAACCCGAGTTTACTTGTCTAAGTTACTCTAGCTAGTATCCTTAACGTGTTTAAGTCAAGTTTTGCTAGGCTTTTATATAGGGAGCTATAAAACGCGAAAGTCTTAACTCTCACGGGTTAAGAACAAGAACTTTTCGCAAGTTCCTATAATTGATCATAGAGAGTCGTTTATCAAGGGAACTTTAAAACGCGATTTCTAAACTTGAAAAAGTCTAAGAGTTTGCAAGATCCTATAGGCGACTCGAAAACCCAAAACTTTGACTTAATAGGCTAAGCATCCACGAGTCTCATTCCTTGAGATTTTAAACTATGGAGAACGAGAGATGATAGAGTCAATTATAAGTTCGGTATTCTTTTGTGAATTTATGTGAGTTAATTATAAGCCTATTCTCCCATCGCTTGCTAATAAATTTATCTGCAATAAATAAGGTTGTACGATTTGAAAAGTTACTTAGCTTCTAGCCCAAGATCGTTTAAAAGTTGCTCGGTATGGATTAGAGTTCATAGCCAAGGCATAACTTATTGAAGCGGGATGCGAAGATTGGCGAGTCCGAAAAGGCCCTAACAAGGCATGAGGGCTACATTTTGTTGCTAAAGATCCAAAGTGATGCGAAGAATCATTTATCGAAAATCAATATGAAGGATCGAGACACACGACGAAAAGCAAAAACTCCCCAAAAGTCATGGAGAAGTGTATCCGAAAAAACCCTAGCAAGGTATGAGGATAAGTTGATCCAAGTCCAAAAAGGAGGCGGATCGTTGTATATCAAAGTCCAAAATAAAGATTGGAGGAAAATGAAGAAGTCGTGGTCCAAGTATGAATCTCTCAAAACTTCAAGTGAAGAAATTCCTATTATGAAGAGAAGGCCATTATTTCATGAACGTCCCTCAAGATTTGAAGTATGAAGTCGCTGCCAAATATCGGTCCGAGAAAGGTCTCAAATCGCGAAGCGAGTTATGCCAAGATATGAACTTTATGAGGTCCCGAGAAGCAGTTTTAAAAGATTTTGTCCTTTAGCTAACTATTGATTAAATCGTTCACTTTATTTTCGGACTAAATAACTATAGAAATAAGTCAAAAATGCATCCTCGTGATCATTCGAGACAACAATAAAATATAAGAGATACCCATAGGAATAAGGGAGTCTAAGTGAATAATTGGCCCACATGAGTTCGTGTTAGTTTGCTAACTTATAATAAAAATGATCTCGTTTTTAAGCTTGGTTTGGAGAAAGTGAAAACTTGAGGATGATGATTATTCACGACATTTCCAAAACCCAAGGTATGCTTTTTGATTTCTTTACTTTGAATGTTTATAATTTTCCATCTCTTTAATAAAGGACAATGTTGATTGATTATAATGAAAAATGTAATCTTGCTTTGTAACTAATGCATTGCATGAGGACATTGCAATGGTCAAGTGTAGGGGATTTGATAGGTGTGTAAACACCCATCCTCTTTACCACTTAATTACAATAATAACCGATCCAAAACGTGTATTTTATGTCTTTTATGTTTGAATTATGCGTGGTTTATGTTTTTGTTGTGATTTAGGACGAAAAGGTGAAAAGTGGAGAAAACACGGGCATTCACGGGCTTTTATTGAAGAAAAAGATGAAAGATGAAGTCAAGAAGTCAAGAGTGCAAAAAGAACGGAAGTCCAAGACCAATTCTGAAGATTTATCGAAGAAAAAGTCGAAAGACGGAAGTTTACTTTAAGCCGAAGAACTCAAGTCTATTTTATTGAAGAATTAAAAGACGAGTTCAAAGAAATCCCGAGCCAAAAGTCATTAAAAGTCCAAGATTAAAGAAGATAAGAAGAAAAGGACTAAGCATGCAATTAACAAAGAGATTAAGAAGGAAGGGTCTAATGATGCAATTAAGAGAAAAGGAAAGAGGGGAGGAAGCTTCCTAATCCTCCCCTATATATAGATTAGGCTAGTTAATCATTTTTCTTTGTTGGCTAAGGTGACAATTAGTCTTCCACCTTTTAATTACTTGTCATTTACTTTTCATGTCAAATTTAAATACATGTCTTGCACCTTAATTACCATTTAATTTCAAGTAAGTGTTTTTAATTTTGTTGCTTTAATTTTTATTTACATTTGATCAAGTTTACTTTTATCATTCTCCTTCTAATTTTCTTCTTTTTGGTTCGGCTTAATTTCGGATTAAGCTAGCTTTTGCTTAATCCCTTTGCTTATTTTACTAAAAAGTTTATCTTTTTACATTCATCTAAGTTTTTGTATGAGATAATCTATAAGTTTGACAATCTTATTGGCTTGTTTCATACTTAGCTTATTTGATTTTTCTTAAGTTTTCTAAAAAGTTTCATCTTTTCAAAAGTTTGCTTATTTAGTTTGCTTATTTTGTGTTTTGAAAAGTTTTTAAATTTAAGCTTATTGTGTTTTTCTTAATCTCGATCTAAATTAAGTTTTGTTATTAGTTTATAATCAAAAGTGTTTCTTTGGCATTTGCTTATTTGTCCCTTTGCTTATTTAGTCTGCTTATTCTGCTTTTAATCTTTCCATCGTAGCTGCTTATAACCCCAGTACGATCCAACAAGTGTGATCGCATAAACCTTAAGGGTTTCTACTTGCGATCCATTGTTGCGATCAAGGACTAGGATCACAATACGATCATACTCCATAATCCCCACCACGATCACTCACTGCGATCGTGGGTAAGATCATAGAGTACGATCCGTGTTGCGATCGCTTGGTCAAGATCACCCACTGCGATCCACTTTGTTGCGATCGTGGTGGAGTGCTATCCATTCACTACGATCGTGGTTGCGAACGGGAGTACGATCCACCTTTTGGTTTCCATCGCATTGAAGTGCGATCGTGGCTACGATCACCAAGTGTGATCTAGACTGCGATCAAGCTACGATCCGGGTGCGATCCAACCACCTTAGTTGGTTGCGATCGTAGTACGATCGGACTCATTTTCTTCTTTTGTTTTATTTTGATTTTTGTTTTATTTTAAATTTTGTTTTCCCGCCTCTTTAGTCGATTTATTACATTGTCAAATTTAATATTTGTCACGTTTTAATTTCAAGTCATTTAGTTATTTTACTTTTCAAAGTTTTAAATATTGCACCCTTTATTTTAATTAGACTTAGATTTAATTTAACGCCCTTTTACTTTTAAGTCATTTTACTTTACGTCATTTACATTTACGTCTCGCACATTTTAATTATACTACAACGACACAACTATTTGTTTCAACAAAGAACGACTGAGTCATACTTAAAACCAATAATCAATTCGATTAGACACACTAGAACGATAATTTTTATACGGGCTAAAAGCCATGTATTAGAGACCTCCAATAATATTCCTAATTGGGTGATCTTTTGTCCACTTGGTGCTGTGATTTTCAATCCGTGGTGGTTTGGAGTGAACGATTGTAGGAGCTTCTTCTGAGGTAGACGTGGCTGAAGGATTTTCAGGTATCGATATACCAAAGAATGAAAGCTCTTGTAGGTGAGCATATTCCAAATCGTGATCAACAGACTCCTCTTCATCATCATTAGGCACAAGTAAGGGTAAAGATTCAGGTGTAGTTTGAGAATTACTTGGTGGAGGTGCATCCGGTTTAATGTTAGTGGAAGATGCATTAGATGAAGCTTCATTAGCTTGAGCAACAACTTCAGGTATTGGAGCTATCACTACAGGTGCTGGAACTTCATCACTTGGGGGATCAAAGAATTCATCAAACAAAGGTTGAAATAGTTTATCCCACTCGGGCCTTGTAGGTGGTATAAATGATGTAGAAGTAGGATTATTGGGAACTAATCCGGAACTAATAGCACCGGTTCCCATCTCATGAAGCGCGGGTTCAGAGCTGTGTTGCTCAGAAGCTATCGCTGTCAGCTCATCAAAATTTGCGTCCATAGTTTCTACTATCTTACCAAGATGACGGTGGTAAATTCGGTATGCTTTCTTTGAGGGTGAGTAACCAATGAAAATACCTATATCGGCTTTCGGTTGAAGTTTGCCCAAATTCTCACTATTAATGTTTGGATAACAAAGAGCACCAAACACATGAAGGAAAGAAACATCGGGTTTACGGTCATGTAGAAGCTCGTAAGGTGTTTTTCCATGGCGTTTCCGAATGATAGAGCGGTTTTGGGTGTAACATGCAGTAGATACAGCTTCTGCCCATAAGAATAATTGAGCGTTCGCATAAATTAGCATAGTCCTAGCAGCTTCCATAAGCGTACGATTCCGTCTTTCAACGACACCGGTTTATTGTGGAGTACGTGCAACGGATGTTTTATGTGAGATACCAACTTCTTCATAGTAATCACGAAGAGTCTGGTTGACGAACTCTGTTCCATTATCAGTACGAATACGGCGGACAATAGTGTTTAAACGTACCTGAATGAATTTCAGAAAAGTGATGATAGCCTTCGGTGCTTCATCCTTTGTACGTATAAATCTAACCCATGTAAACCTGGAGAAATCATCCACAATAACAAGGATGAATTTCTTACCACTCACACTTTCGGTTCGCATTGGCCCACAAAGATCCATATGCAAAAGATGAAGTTTTTCTTGATTGGTGTCTTCAGCTTTGGACTTGTATCATTTCTTGGTGCTTTTCCCCCTTTGAACACGCGGAACATAGATGGTCCTTGTGAAAATTGAGCTTTGGAAGACCACGAACTAATTCGTTCTTAGCCAAATGATTAATAGCATCAAAGTTGAGCTGAGATAATCTGCGATGCCATAACCATGACTTGGTCTTAGATGCTTTGGAGAGAAGACATACTTGAGAGGCGGCCATCATGTCTTGTAGGGACAAAGTATAAAGATTTGCACCACGAGACCCCTTCAACAAGTCTTTTCCTTCCAAGTTGCGGATGAAACAAGTGTGTTGTCGAAAAGCAACCTCTAGGTTGGAATCACAGAACTGTCCTACTGAAAATAAATTATGACCAAGACCTTCTACATAGTATACCCTTGAAATCGTGACATTTCCAATCTGATATTCACCATACCCTATTATCTTTGCAATATGATCATTACCTAATTTTACCGTTCCAAGAAACTTGCTGACGAAATTTCGGAGCATCGAGCGATCTCCGATCATATGCTTTGAGCAACCGGAGTCCAAATACCAGAGGATGATTTGGACCACCTGAAAATATCACCAGACGATGACAATGTATAGGTTTCGGAATCTGAATGTTCCTTGTTATTAGCAGGTACAGATTTAATGATCTTAGATTTGCTAACATTAGGTTTCTTAGATTTCCTAGCCTTCTTCCTAGTTGGTGGTGTAGATTCAAGTTGGCTTAAATCCTGAGGTATTTCTTCACTGATAGGCACTATAGTGGGGGCTGACCTAATTAAAGGGCGCGGTTTCCATACTTTAGTGCTAGTGTGCCTAATTAAGGACGCTGAGACCTAACCTCAATGGATGCATTCCTAGTTAAAGGGCACATTTTTCCATCTAATATAAAGGTCCTACCAGTGGGACGCCATTGCCATCCAACATGGGAACGAGTTCTCCTAGTTGGCTTCCATTCAATATCATTCCTAATGGCATTCATATCATTCACATGATCAATAAGACACAAATCATGACGTTGAGAAAACATGCATTCATTACAATTCCAACATTTTAAATTAGAATTCACAAATGGTTTAGGCTTCTGCACAGGCGCAGAGCTTTTAGTATTAGCAACATGATTCTTTTTATTTTATCTGAAATAACATTCCTAGGGTGAGCTTCTACTTTCTTGTTGATGGTACTACTAGTGGAGGGCTTGATCTTATCTTTCTTGAGTGGCGATCCTTTAGCCTTAGTAGACTCTTTTATTCCTGTATAAGGCAAAGTGGGAACATTAGCAGCAGATTTTAAAGGTGCCTTAGTTGATGGTGCCATTGACGGTTTTGCTCCTGGGGTTTTATTGAATAGAGTTACAGCAATGGGTCGATTAGTGAGTAGTGTAGAACCCGGTTTTCCTATGTATTTCAAATATGCTAAGCAATATTGAACACACTGAATATATGCATGAGCTGAATAATAGTGACTACTTGAGGGATCTAACACATACAAATCATCTAAAATATCCCTAACAAGGTCCACATGCTTAATTGCATTCATCATATAAACATCGTAAGTATCCGGATTTTGCTTATGGCGCGGGTTCTTATAGATCACTACTGAATTTGTTGATGGAGCACTAGAGGACGGTGCAGAGTTGGTAGCTAAGTTATTAACAACTTCTTGTCGGGTGAGAAGAAGTGTCTCCTTTAACTCAGCCAAGACCATGTTTTTGTCAATGAGCTGGATATTTAAGTCAGAGATCTCCTCACACTTTTGGTTCAGTTGTTCAACATAAGATTGTTGCTGTGCTGCATTAAAAGCTAAGCGTTCTTCTATTAAACCATTAAGAGCGGATAGTCCCTGTCTTGCCCGATCCATCTCCCCTAGAATAGACGAAAGTCTAGTTTCTAAGCACTGGTTTTTAGACTCTGCAGCCTCTAGTTCCAATTTTAGTGTCTCGTTCGATAACACATCTCTCTTTAATCTCATAATCTCTTCCTCTAATGCCTTAACTATCTCAATCATCTTGTCACTCGTCTCAACACTGTTTTCACAACCATTTGTTACCAAAAGATCCTCATTTTGAGTTTGCTGTTTTAATTCTAAAGATATACAATGTTGTTCAAGTTGATTAAAACGTTGTGTAAGTGAATTGTAAGAATCTTGAAGCTTTAAAAATTCAGCGTTAGACTCATGACAAGAATGATTATCTACCTCATTTACAGTCTCAGCAATATTCACAGAGAGATCATGCACATCATCACATATATTCACAGCATCACATTTAATCATAGCGGATGTAAGCTCATTCGAATAATTAACATTCACAGTAGTAAGCACATTACACGAAATTACTTGGGACAAGAATCGGTCATACTCGGATAAAATCTTTTCCTTTTCAATTAATTGTAGTTCGTAAGCGGTGTCCATTTCATAAAACACTTTTTGAACTTCTTCAATTTCAAAATCGAGATTTTCTGAAAGAGATGCAAAACTTCCTTTTAGATTTTCGACAAAAGGGTTGATCTCATTCTTAAACACCTCGTTCATGTGTTCGAAAGCCCATTCTCCGGTGTTTAAACCATTTGAAGTCGTACATTCCCGGATGACCTTGTCAAAACTAGCAAAGTATTGATTAATCTCTTGCAAGTTTATCCATACAGTGCTAATAGGTGGAAGATCCTTTGGAATTTCCTTAGGTCCTTCCATTTTGACAAGTGTAGGAAGTGTACTAGGGTTTTCTTCATTTAACATGTAGGTTGGTGTTGTGATGAGATCTTTATCCATATGGAAGCGAATTCTAAAGTCTGTTTTTGCAAGCTCCTGATTCATTTTAAAATAATCACACTGGGGATATTTTGCAAAGTTGTATGACCGACTCTCATCAACTAGATCCTTATTCGTGCGATCCTCGAAAATAACAATCGGATCTAAGACCAATCCTAATTTGGTTGCATCATAAAGTCTTGGATTATGGATAAAAGCTTGTCTTGCATACCGTGGGTTAGGGGGAAGGTTTTTTTGACGCGATAAGTTAAACTCTCTAAACGATGCGTCAAATAAGTGCACTAGTTGAGAGGCAGCGTATTGTCTTAAAAGCAAATAATCTAAACTCTTAATTCTATTAGCTGCATTAATTTCCATTTCATTCTTTTTAGACTCGAGTAATTCAAAATCCGTTTGAAGTTTGTGAAAATTAGTGACCACTAACTCTTTTTCTTTAAGTTCGTTGGAAAGATTTGCTCTTAAGGTTTCAATTTCTTGCAAATGACCCATTTGTTTATTTCGAAAATGATCATATTCGGGATTTTTTAGAACATTGGACGAAGGAACTAATTCCAAAGTTTGAACTTTTTCGTTGCACAAGGCAAGCTCAGCCGACAGATTCTTATTCGTAGCTAGGGTTTCTAAAAGTGCAGTATTCATTTGGCTAAGTAACTTTGTAGGAACCATGACCAAATCTTGTTGAGCAGGAATATGCGTATGCGAAATAACTCCCGGTTGTGATTCGCTCAAAGTTTGGGGACTTGCATTGATATTGCTATCATTGATTGTCTCCTCATTTGAAAGACTCACCACCGAAGACTCATTCGGATCAGCACCCTCTTGCCCAACTTGATGTGGTTGAATACTAGTATTAGTGGTATTAGTAAGTACCTCAGATATTTTATCTGACCCAAAGCTAGAGATAGTTGCCATAAGAGCTGCATGAGCAGATTGAAGATCATCACAGTCTGAATCGTAAGCATCCATATCATCTGCATGGTATGCTGCATTATGTGTAGTGAGAACTTCTTGTTCCACAATCCCTGGATCAGCAAGAAATCCAAGCTCCTCTTCATCAAGTTCCTGTCCTTGTGCCTGAGCGTTCACCAAATAAATCTTCTCTACAAACCATTGACCATCCCTTCTCCTCTTGGGTTTTGTGCAATCCTTAGACATGTGACCTTCTTCCTTACAGTTGTAGCATGTTATCATTCTCAACTTACATGTGGAATTAGCCCGTGGAGCAGTGTTGACCATTGGAGCAGGATTGACCATTCGTGCATTGGTGGTTGATGTAGTAGGTCTCCCCTGATAAGGTTGAATAGGTTGAACCATTACCCTGCCATTCTCAATGGTAGCTTGTTGTCGAGAATTGGATGAATTCCTCAGCTGATTGTTAGTAGGAGCTGGTCCTCTAAATCCTCGTTTGCTCAATGTCCTTGTGAGATAAGCAGACATAGTGGCTAACACTTCAACTGGGTTAGTTCCTTATTTGAATTCAGGAATGGGAACCTCATCATTATCAGAATACATTGCTTGGTCTTGTTGAGAGGCATAAGCACTAGAAGGAATACTTATGTGGTCAGAATAGCTTGATGGATATGCTGCATTTTCTTGATATGAAGAGTATGATGACTGAGCATAAGGTGCAATGCTTGCTGGTGAATATGGGTGAGGTTGTGAGGCATATTGTGATGCTTGTGGTTCTCTCTGAGAAAAAGGTGCATTAAATCGATATTGTTGCTGATGTGAGGTGGGTGGTTGAGGTAGAATCGAATATTAGGGGAAGCTTGGAGTCATGTACGGTGATGGATCATAAGCTTGGTGTCCCATGATATAAGGAGTGTTGTTATATGACAAGCTTGGTTGATTTGCCATCAAAGCTAAAGAGTCAGGGTACATACCTCGAGGCGAACGGTGCATGATCACGTGTTTCTCATGCTGTTAGAGAAAAGCATAGAGTTGATCCAAATTGCACTTAAGCAAATCCCTAGTTAACTTAACATCAGTAATATACTCACCCCATTCAGCTTGAGATAAAGTATTCAAAAACTTGTTGTTAACCTGGAATGGAGCAATCACAAGGTTGTACACATTCAAATCATTCATGAGAGTAGTGAATCTGAAGTAGTAGTCGTGAAGCGTTTCCCTTGGACTGTACGTGAACCTATCAAACAGATTGTAACACCCCCAAATTTATATAACTCAATACAACGGAAGACTAGTTGGTGTTACGGGATAGCACATTACTCACATCATAGACAACGCTTAAAAAAATCGCTTCGTTTAATAATAAAACATTTCCATTCATAAATATCAAATTTACATAGGTCCCAAGTCATATTATTTCATACAAAGTTTTACAAAGCATTTGAATGGAAATTATTGTTTAAGTGCGGGCCATGAATTCTTGTTGTCTTCCCGAGAACTACCTTCAAGTACCTGAGACAAAACACGTTAAAAGAAAAGGTCAGCGATAACGCCGAGTGAATTCATAGAGTTTAATAAAATCCATCAATATAACATCGGTATAAAATTATTACCGAAAATCATTTTGTACAAATCTTTGTAATAGGCCATAAAATAGCCAAAATCATTTTATACAAATCCTTGTCAAAATCATAATAAAGGCTTTCGCCTTCAAAACCATTATACAAACCAATGTCGTAAAAATATCATACAATACGTTTTATAACGTTGTATAAGCCAAAATAAAAATCGTTACATGAATATGGTTATGTAAAACCAAAACACGAACATAAAATCAATAATAAGACCCCATATTGCTAGTCAGGCAATATATCGTAATTCGGTGCATATAGCAGTATTTCGTTAATTGGATTATTATAAGCCGCATGACATTGTTACCTTACTAAACCAAACAACGGGTAGCTAACCCGATACTCAATTTGCCCATATAATTTAGCGTGTCGTCACAAAGGTCACGCTATGGAAATCTTCTCATACATAAATTCGCTTACCAATCAATGTGGCACGTAGGGGATCAACCGTCAAGGCGCGAACTGGGGTGATCGTCCCCAAATAGTACTATTATATGCATAAGCGTCTACCAAATCCCGGTAGTTTACAATTCATGCTAATGGGACTTTTAGTGACATAACCTAACTTTAATAATCCATTTAATTTCATCTATCAGGTCATTTAATCATTTATCGGGTCATACAATCATTCGGGTCCAAATCAATAAAAGAACAATCGGGACAAATGGTGTCCTATTTTATCAAAACTAACATGTTATCTCCCTCGCAGGTTGATAAAATATTTCATAAAAACATTTAAAAGAGTGCGAGGCTATGAACTCACGTTGATGTGGGAAAGCGGGTTATCGGCAATTCGGATGTACGGTACGTGCTTCAATCACGGAAACCTAGACAAATAATACTCGTCTTAGACTCATGTCCAATGACTTTATAAAAATAACTATTATGTATACATATGATGATTATATATATATGATGATCAAGTGGGTTTACATATTCTCTTTTACTCATTTTAGTGTTTACGTATTGATAACTTCTTACTAGTTTACTAGTTTTACCTATTTACGTGTTTTAGGTCCAATAAACTTATTATAAATTCTTTAACTTGTATTATTCCGTTTTATACTTGTATTATCAGTATTTACACTTTACATGTTGGGAACAAATGGGTTAAGCCCAATAAATAAGTTTATAAGTGTTTTAGCCAATTTTGTTGTATTATTAGTCTAATAACGTTAACTTAGTCCGTTAATGTCCGTATGTTATATAGTTCGGGTTTTATCGGTCTTTACTTGTTATATATGTTCATATATCAGTATATGAGTTTATAAAAGTTTACATTAGACGGGTCCAACCGTCTAAGTTTTATTTAACAAAAACGTTAATTTTACGGTAATAGCCGAAAAAGTCGTAAAAATCATGTTTATAGTTTTATAACTTATAAAACTTATCCAACTACCATTTTTATAAAATGTCCATTTATTTATCCTTATACATATTTATATAAATGTATTATATAAGTTAGTTGGTTTTAATTCACATTTTATACTATTTTTATTTGAGTGCTTATATAATACTATTATACTTTAATTTCCAAAATCTTATTTTTACTTTGATGTTTACCAAAACTGCCATATCTAGAGTTCTATATGGAGATAGAAGCTCAAATTTTTTATGACATAAACTACATGATATTTGCTCCATTTAACTCTTTTATAGCTACTGTTGAATCAGCCTCTAAGTATTTTATAAAAATCATCCAAAACAGTGAACTCAGATTTGCACTCTAAACTTGTTTTGATCATATCTCACTCATCCTAATGATTCCATTGCATGGCCAACTCTCACATGTGTACAAGACTTATAGCTTACTGTATATTAATCTATTCAAGCTATTTTATCAGTTTATCATATGAGTCTTTACTGTTTTATACAGCCAACAATCTAAACAAGATTTTAGCCTTGTTTCTTATAGTTTTTCATCTTTTTAAGCATGTTTATCAACACCAAATCCCCACACAATATTTTTAATCATCATTCATCATAATATACATATACATAAGTAAAAGAAATACAAGATTACATAATCAAAAATTACAAGAGGATGAGGAGGACAATCTTTATACCACCAAGTTGATGTAGGTTGTGATTTGGACATGGATTTTGATGGAGAAACTTGTGAATAACCAAGACCATCTTCAAGACCACCATTCTTCATGAAAACCTTGTGGAAAATCAGCCCCAAGACTCCATGGAAAATCCTCCTTGGATGTTATAATCACCACCAATCAATAGGGCTTCAAAAGGGCATCATCTTGTGCAAGAATAACATAGATTTCATGGTTGATTTTGATCAATGATGGTGGTTTAAGGTGTAAATGGGACGGCATTTTAGAGAGAGAAAGGGAGGATGAGAGTGGTTTGCATGTAAGAAAATGAGAACAATGGTTTGTGTGAGTGGTTTTGTCAAGTGTTGGTGGGATAAGTTAGCTTCAAAATGAAGCTAAGTTTACACTTGTAAACTTAATAAGTGTAAGTGTTGACACATCTTTGATGTGTTGGCAAGTTGTGGCCGGTTATAGTGGGGGTGGGGCAAGTGTCCCACTTGTCTCATCCCCATTAAATTACGGGTACTCCTTGATTCTAGTTTCCTCGATTTGCGTGCCCTCGGGTCGTTTTACGAAAAACGTTTTTATAAATTATGAATCAACGGCACAAAACGAATCTAATAAAAACTGTCTCATCAAAAACGGAGTTCGAAAACATAAATACGTAATCCTAAGGTTTCCGGTTTAGTCGTAAAGGACGTTAAATTAAAATCGTAAGTCCTAATCTCTTCTCGTAAATTTGTGAGTTTATGAACCAACACAAATTTAAACTTCCAAAATAATATTCACGGATAAATTTATTTTCTGGAATGTCGGACTGTCACCAAAGACGATGTATGTAAACGTGAGCACATAATGTAGAATCCTCCGGTTTAGACGTAGTCGATGCTACTTCAAGACGTAAATCCAAATTACTTCCCAAAAATAAGTGAGTTCATAATATAACATTAAAATAATATTTTCAAATAATAATTAAGAATAAAATATCAACCATAAATTGACGGATTGTCACACAGATAATACAACTGACATTCGCGTTCCTGTTTAGTAAGAGACGTACCTTGTAGCAAAACCTGTAGACGTTCCCATAACTCCTTTGCAACCGTATATTGACTTACCATTCGATAGATGTCATGTGGAAGAGCTTGGAGAATGGTTTGAAGAGCCTTTTCGTCTGCATCGGCAATAAGTTGTTGAGCTGGCGTAAGTTCTTCAAACTCACGTGGTCGAGTCACATTGTTAACAATGATGGTACCATAATCAAGTGGACCATTTAGAATTGACTTGACCATAAGCCTCCCATATGTCGATTTTCCCTTAATGTATGACATCATACGGCCTTGCCATGCTTCAAAGACTTCTTTAATGAGCATTGGAGGGCGATTATCCATTCCCGTAATAACGGAAATATCCGTAAGTGATGTCATTTGAGGCATTAATGAACTCGGATTCATTTTAATCACTTTAAAGAATCAAAGATTATCGGTTGATCGAGCAGTGAAGTAAGGTTGTGAGTTGTGTTGTGTTGTTGAAGTAAAGCGTGTGTAAGAAGCCAAGATTAAATCCACTAAAAATCGACGAAAAAACTCGTAAAATACCCCTTGATCCGGAATAATTAAGTTGATTCAGAATAAATACCTTAATGTGAAAAAGATCTTGGTTCAGAATAATTACCTTGATCCGGAATACTTGGTTGATCCAGAATACTTTGTTGATCCGGAATAATGGTTGTTCCGGAATAACCTGTTGATTCGGAATGCCTTGTTGATCCGGAATAAACCGTTGGTTCGGAATGTTCTGTTGATCCGGAATAAACCGTTGGTTCGGAATATTCTGTTGATCTGGAATAAATTGTTGGTTCGGAATGTTCTGTTGATCCGGAATAAGCCGTTGGTTCGGAATATTCTGTTGATCTGGAATAAACCGTTGGTTCGGAATATTCTGTTGATCCGGAATAAGCCACTCGTTCGGAATGACTAGTTGATCCGGAATAACCCACTCGTTCAGAATAAGTTGCTTATCCGGAATAAACTGGCAAAATTACTTCGAGAACAAGTAAACAGCTTTTGAACGATTCTAAACCCGATTTTTGATCAAAAACGACAAAAGGTTTTGTGATTTCTACTAAAATAAGCTAAACCCAACACTTATCTACTAATCCCAACAACAAAAACACCAAAAAATTACAAGATTCAAGGTTGATTTTCCTAAAAATCACTAATACATTCAAAAACTAAAAAAGCAACACAAATCCTTACCTTAAATCACCCCATGGCTCTTGATACCAATTGAAGAATAGTGATAATCTTATGAATCAATAAGGTGAGTTGAAGGTTTCTAGAGAGAGAAAGTAGTGAGAGAAAGTGAGAGAGAAATATGTGTTTTCTATTAAATCAAAAGTGAAAACAACCAACAACCAACCTCCTTTCCATGGTGGAAAGGGGTATTTATATCCAAGCCACTAATGGACTTGGGCCGGCCCATGACAAGCCCATGGGCCGGTTTTACTTAACAAATTAAACAAGTATTTAACTACGAGCTATACAACATTCAATAATATTGTGGAGTGACCGATACTTCTAATATACGTTAAAAACGTATTTCTAACATACGTTCACAGTATGTTCACGTATCACATTCACGATATACCCCAGGTACAACGTTCCTCATATAACCGCAAGCCACGTTCATGATTACTCACGTAGCACGTTCACAATTGTTCACGTAGTTCGTCCCAATTGGTTTTCAGCAGCTTGCTTAGAGATATAAATGTTATCTTTTCATGATATTTGTATGTATCGTTTCATGTATCCTACATGCTATAGCTTATTCATTCTATCATATTCAGAAAATTCATCTTAAGTATGGAACCAGAAACTATTCAACATCGTCAAGACAGGGTCATCAGGACCACGATTTTCATTGTGTTTAGATCTTTGAAGGATCCGTTTCGAGTGGGAAGCCACTCGGAACGGAGGAGTCCATCCGGACCTCTCATCCCTTTTCCTCAATAAATCTAGTTAAGTTCTTTCAGTCATGTTACGTTCCATGTCCTCTTCAGCCATGTCACGTTACATGTTCACTTCATTCATGTCATGTTTATACCTTTCAGCAGCATTATGCTTTAATTAAAGGAAGAATTATCCTTCAGCTTATATGTCATTTCAGCTTTCATGTTTTTTCAGCCTAATGTATTCTTTCAGCTTATATAACTTCACTAGCTTATATTACCTTTAATTTGAGGACGAATTTTCCTTTTAGAGAGGGAGAACTGTAAAACCCGCAACATTATTGTATCTCTAATTCGAGGACGAATTAATTTTTTAGAGGGGAAGAGTTGTAAAACCCGTCTTAAAATCCATGAACATTAATTATACGCAGACTCAACTTAACTTAAACCTACGAAATCCCGAAATTATTTATTCTGAATAATGATTTATTTTAGCTATTCAAGTATTACGAAGTATTATTATTAGTCATTTCAAGAAAATAAATAAATCCATGATAGAATTAAATTACGAGCACACACATAAATTTAAAACACGAAACGAACATATAAAAGGTGTGCATACACTATGTGGGTCGCAGCTTATTAAACAAAATGAAGAAACAAGAAAAGGGCCAAGGCCAGGCCCATTGGAATTATTAACCAAAACACACACTATTGGTGCCATTTGTAACAAAATAAGAAAAACTAGAGAAACCCTAATGGAGAGCTAGTAGCCGCCAGCCTAAAAAGAAAAAAAACAAGGAGGAAAAAATAGGTTTCTGATCTTAATTCTTAAAGTGGTGTTCGTGGTTGTTGATCCATTAATCCTACATCATTCGGTAATCCTCAAACCTTAATCTTTTTTTTTCAAGAATCATCTATGTGATCTATATAAAAATGAAATGAAATGATGTTTTGGATGATCAAACAAGTATAAAACCATGTTAGTGTTGAACCTCCGGGCTTATTTACTGTTCCGGCTTATTTACAGTTACGGCTTAAATCACTGTTCCGGCTTAAATTACTGTTCCAGCTTATTTACTGTACCGACTTAAATTACTGTTCCAGCTTAAATCACTATTCCGGCTATTTACTATTCCGGCTTAAATCACTGTTCTTGCTTAAATCACTGTTCCGGCTTATTTACTGTTCCGGCTTAAATTACTGTACCGGCTTATTTACTGTTTCATGCTTATTTACTGTACCGAGCTTATTTTATTGTTCGGGCTTATTTGACCAGTCGGCTTATTTAACCAATTTGCTTAATTAATTTTGGTTTATTATAAATTGGCTTATTAAGTTTAGACTTTATTAATATGGGCTTATTAACATGGCTTAGTAAAATGTTCTTATTAAGAAATAGGCTTATTAAGAAACGGCTTATTGTATTCGACTCAATTAAATTACATGAACTTATTAAACACAGACATGAATAACTCACGGCTTATTTAAACGGTTGTTGACAACTTATTAACTAAACCGACATGGGCTTATTTATTTAACTTATAGGGAAATTATGGATCAAGATTCAGGACTTAGCATATTTATTTATCTACATTTTAACCTTGGTATAAATTAAGTTAATAATACTACATTTTAACCATGGAAACGTTCTATTTTAAGAAACTTTATATTTCAGGAAACTTTCTATTTTTAGCAGGTTACTTATAACAGTATTATAATACTAGAATACAGTAAAATACACTAATCGGGATACAATATAATATACATTAATCAAATTTACAGGGTATACGCTAATCAGTAAATATTTAAAGAACAATCAGATTTATTAGAAATACACAAAACAGTCAGATTTTCCAAATTATATACAAGACAATAAAATAATACAAGAACATTTAAAACAAGCTAAGAACACTCAGAACCAGTAAAGTATACAGTAATCAGGCAACTCATTCACGTCCCTTATTTATGTAGTATCCGTGAAGTCAGAGTAGATCCCTCGGCTTTCATTCTCATTTCATTACTGGACACGAGGTATGGATTTCCCGTCCTTCAGTAAGGTCTTCCTTTCTATGCATGATTAGGATTCTCCGTATGCAGCCAAATGTTTTACCCAGTATATGTATAAGTTTTATCTGTAATCATCTTAATAAATAAGTTAAATTTGCCTGAGCTTTATATACAAGCATGACCAGTTATGTACTAGTTACGGAGGTACCGTAACCATGACGCTTGAGGCACCGTTGTCATGGCTCTTCTGCGGGAGAGTGATTTCTCGCAGCGTCCCATTTATTTCAGCTTGGCCATTTATAAATATTATCAGCGAGGCGTATGGATGCATCCTAGGTTATCAGTTACAGCTTATTAGGTGAATGTGGTGTGTGCTCTACATCCTTCACATTGGAGTTGATCCCTCGACCCAACTCATTATTTAGAGGTCACCCCTCCATGTATTCATGCAGACGTTGTTACAGCACATGACCTATATAAGCTCTTGGCAATTAAAATACAGTAAATGCATGTTTTCATATTTAACAGATAACAGTTCAGCTTTACTATTTATAAATCAGACTTTTCAGATTATACACAGATTTCCGCAGCAAATTTACTTATCAGTCTTACAGCTTCAATATTTTATTATCTGCTTTATTTCAGTATTTCTTATCATGCTTTATATCCGTTCACTCGGCGTTATGCTCAGCCGTAGTTGCTTTCATGTTCTAACGACAGGTTCACCGGGACGCTCTTAGGATTCTGAGAGCATGTGCATTTGGATGGAAACTATCCAGACTTCTTACTTTATGAACTTCTTACATTACTTTGTTTATTTGGACATTGTTTAGTCTTTTCCTTCAGTATTTAGTTTTCATGTTTTGAGCTTATGTTAGATTATCGACGTTTGATTCCGGTATTTCCTTTATGGTCAGTTAATATTATAGGACATTTACCTTATATGCTTTGATGACACACTATAAATACACGTAACGATCCACTTATCCAAGTGGGGTGTTACAATTATGGTATCAGAGACCTGGTTCGACCTGTAGGCTCTAAAACTTGACCTGTGACTAGTGGGTAGTCACCAGGAAATTCCCAGATTTTGGCGTTGTTATCTTTCATGTTTCTCATGTATTTATCAGTCAGTTCTTCAATTATCAGTCAGTTTTCTCATTTATCAGTCATTTTCTTAAATTTTTTTTGACTAAGTAAAAGGTTGGTTCAGGAGTGGCCATATTTAGTCGCATGTGCTTTTCTTCGAATTTTCGTTTTGGTGAACCGCCCCATAGGCGTTCACGCTTGCCCGTCCAGATTTTGTATTGGTGAACCGACCCATAGGCGTTCATCCTTACTCATGTCAGATTCATGTTTTTTAGTCTAATATTACTTAGTGAACCAGCCCATAGACGTTCACCATGGTTCATGTCAAATTTCATGTTTTTAGACGATAGTTGTTTTGTGAACCGACCCAAAAGCGTTCACCTTTGCTCATATCGTGACATTTTATAAAATTTTGACATGTATGGATCGAACCAGAATCGCCCATACTTAGTTGTTGATTCCAAACTTAGATCGATTAGCTTTGTGTTAACGAGATTGAATCAAGATTAACACTTAGAGAAACTTTGTTGTATGAACAATCCAGGAATTATGCGAAATTAATACTTGAATGAAGAACAAGGAAAACAAGTAAAACAAACTTTCACTCTTGAATGATGAAACAAACTTGCGTACAATGAAAGTGTAAAACGTATATTAAACTAAAACCTAGAGGCCTCCTTTTATAGATTAAGGAACCTTGTACAAGAGTCTACATATCAACTATTTTAGGTAAAGATAAACATAGAAAATATAATGTCGAACATATCTTTATTAGAAATACAAAACGTGTAGACTAAGTATTCTATCAGTGATGGACTTCTTCTCATCAACGCTTGGATACTTCTTGTCAACGCTTGATTTGTCAGCGCTTGATTTCTTCATATCAACATCCAAATAACTGTTGTCAGCGTCTAAGTGTCTTGGGTCATTTTATTCCCAACAATCCTCCCCTAAACTTGATATCTACTCTAGTAATCAAGTTTCTGAATAAAAACTAAGTACAAGGAGGATTCTTACAAATACAATCACTTGTTAATTAGATAATAAATAAACCTAATTAAATCTTTGCCAACATCACTTGTATAATCCATTTCCAGCTGTGTTGATACCATTTGCCTCAAAACTTCTTTGGACATGGGATATTCATCATCCACAAGAAGATATTATGAAAACTTTGTAGTACTCAAATGGTAAACACCAGCTGCTGAATGTAGACGCCATTGAAGTCTACTAATATCATCTAAATCCAACCATATTGGATCTGCATCATTTGGCTCAATCATTCTCTTGAATGTCGTTGGGAATTATTTGTTAAGTGTCAAGTACCGTTAGTGTATTCGAAGTACTGTTAGTGTTATGTAAGTACCGTTAGTGTTAACGCGGTACATAGTAAGTGCTGCTACTTATAAAGTAAGTATTGCTATGATGATTAGGACAAATATATCTTTGTATAAGATATGTCATAGTTATAGTTAAAGTATATCGTATGTGATATAACTAAATAGTTAGAATATTGATAATATATCGTCTGTGATATAGTTATCTTTATAGAATATTATAAGGTTTCTAGGGTTCCTTACTCTATAAAAGGAACATAGATACAATGTCTTTTATGTACCTCATACAAGTCGATTAATAAGAGAATCGAATAGTTAAAAGTAATTCTGTTCTTCTGTGCATTATAAGTTAGTTTCCGCATAACTTATTTAGTGTTTAGTAAGAGTGCTTAAAGTGTTTTAGTTTAATTACAAACTATTATACTCATTCTTAACAGAATATAGATCCAACCAAAGGGATCAACAAGTGGTATCAGAGCGGGTGGCTCTCGATGCTAGGATCTAACAAGGTTCGTGGGACGAAGAACGAAGAACGAATCAAAAATCCGTCTAGGGTTTCCAAATTCGTATGTTTCTGCACAGCCATATTCAAACGGTGATAACTCAGTCATTAACCGTTGGATCACCACGAAATTCGAAATGGAGGTTCTTTATATAGGTGACTACAATCTCACCGGAGGGATTTCGATCTGAGCTGTCAAGAAAAAGTTACAGCTGGTCAAAGTAGGCTACAGAAAACGCATTTCAAGTTTCTGTTTTTATTATTAAAGTTAAATTAGGGTTTCTATAAACCATAGATTAAATTAAATAGAAAATTAAGCTCCATAAGTTGCTGATCTAGGTTTTTCTCCCAACAAACCCTAAGTAATTCGTTGTGTTGCTGCTGAATTTGGTGTTCGAAGGTAATTCTGCTAGCTTTGGTGAGTTGATCATCGATTAACGATGAACCCTAGTAGGACCTGCTCAAGAAATTCAGAAGGTGCTGAATATATATCATGAATTCGTTCATGATCCATGGAGATTCATGGTAGAGCTGGAAGAACGTCAATGGATCTGTGTTAACAGATTCGTGTTTAATCTACCCAAAGTGTCTTGACTGCTGTAGCAATTATTAGGGTTTATACAAACCCTGGAATATTTTTGAGATGGAGTAGCACGTGACGCTAGAAATCACTAGATCAATGATTACTTCAAGACTCAAAACAGCAAACACACATAAAGGAGGACCATTGGGTAGATTCAAATGGAAAAGAGCAACAAATGGTATGTTTTTTATTCGTAAGTGCTGTTTGATTTAACGTTTCTGGAATTGATCGTGATTTCGGGAATATGATATGCTCAACGTATGGAAAACATGTGTAAAGCAGTTATGAACCACGGTGGTAATGAAACTAGTTTTAAATACACATGATTTTGAGAATAACGTGTTCCATAACTTTCTTCCTGATTTATTGCTAATAACACATGGGAAAAGATATTTCTTACATAAATTAAGGGGATGGTTATTTAAGATGAGGAAGTATTTGGAAGACACGTTATATATGTCCTGGTTTATAGGAATTATAGTCCTAATTTTCGGAGATAACATTGTGGTTAAACGTGACTTATGGAAGGACATATGGTATGGATTTTGTCACATGCTTTTATTTTGGGAAGTAGTTATATTGATCTTTAGGACTACATATTACGTGGATATGAATGGGCTTGATATTTCATTCATTCGGGCTTAAAACATAAAATCTTCAAGTACCGTTCTTATTGTTTAAGTACTACCCGTATATATCCTTAAATACCGCCAGTATAATAAAGACAGCAACAGCAACAACATAAGTGACAAGCTGGAGTGTCACTAAAGACTCGGAGGAAAAGTTAACTTTGATTTAGCAAAAATTTTGTGACAGAAAAACATGTCACGAATACCTACAGGAGTAAGGATAAAACTGTTTTGCTACACAATAGTGACAGAAAAAGGGTCGCTGTTTGTTTATTTTCGAAGTACCGCTAGATCGCTGGATAAAGTACCGTTCCGTGTTATCCGACAAGTGGTTAAGGACCGCTTTCTTTGTTCGATATCGGATGACATATATTTATGGTACACATATGGATCTCGAACAAAACTGAAAGTACTTCAGTTTTTATGGCTCGATTATTGGTGATTTTTATGAAGACGATTGATAATTACTTGTTTGATGTTGGGTTGATTTTCACAGGCTTGTTTTCTTATTATATCTTCATTAAATGAGCAATACACCTTGTCTTTGGACTAAATATATTGTTACAGCTTACAACTGGCTCATAGTTGTGAGGGTTAGCAGTTCCCATGTACCAAAAACTGTTGGTGAGCAATACACCTTGTCATTTTGACCAAATATATTGTTATAGCTAACAGCTGGCTCATAGTTGCACGGTTTTTGTTGGTTTCAGTTCCCGTTCTTACCAATAAACTGAATCCCCCTTTTGCAATGAAAGAGTTGCATTTTTCTCTAGTTGTTTCGAAAAAAAGAGGAAGAGTTTATCAAATAGTGAGCAATTGGGTAAATTGCATGAATCCAGGGGAGTTTTTCATGCATTTGAAGATAACTTATTCGTGCTTATATGGTGTTGACAAAGACTTGCAAGATCTAAGAATATGTGATTTCATATCACTTGAAGGAGTTACATTATCGTGCTCAGTGTCTCGTTTCAAAGGTAAATGAGGATTTTTGTAAGAGATTGATTATACTTATATTTTGGTTGTATGAGTTCGACGTCACATGGATAGTACAAGACATAAGATACATGCTTGGGAGATTCCACTTCTTCAACAAATGGGTTATACTCAGTTTTTCTTTATCAGTGATCATCAATTGGAGCTTACAGATTCGTGATTCAAGAGATGATGAATCTATGTTTCAGGGGAAGCTTATTTAATCATCTACATGCACCACTCAAGGGGAAGTAATCACCCAATAAAGTGATCCCTTTAGTAATCACCCAAGAAAGTGATTATTCGTTGATTTTCTTCAAGAAGTCCCCTATTTGACGAGGTTCCAAAAAGGGGAAGAAGATATCTATGGTGTATGTTTAAAGGAGATATATGGATGTTTTGTCATCATCAAATAGGGGAAGATTGTTGGGAATTAAGATTTGACGATAACAAAACCAAAAGTACTTATAAGTACCGCTAGTACAATCCAAGTACCGCTAGTGTAATCCAAGTACCGCTAGTGCAATCCATGCACCGCTAGGGTAAATCCAAGTACCCCTAGCTTACGCAAGTACCTTTAGTGTTATTGAAGATGTAGAGATCTTCAGAAGATTATAGAGAATGAAGATAAGTATGAAGAATATTGTGCAGATATTCTTTATACTTAGAAGATATACTTGCATTATCATGTTTATCTCCTTGTAAACCCTAGCACCTCTAGTATATAAAGAGGGGCAGGGCATTCATATTATTGATCCAGCATAGCTAGAACTCCCATTAGAGTCGACTAGCATAGTACACACATGTGTAATAGTATAGGTTTGATTTATTGGGTATAATGAAAACCTTGTTAGAATAGTAATATTGGTGTTCTTTTTATTATTCCGCTGCATATACAATATTACTATGTTCCTAGATCAAAGGTCTAAACAACCTAGAGTTGTAACGATCCTAGTAAGTCTAATCTCTCAAAATCCACATGGAAGGTCTTCACCATTGTTTAGTGACAATGATGCCTTCTTATTCTTTGGTGGACAAGACAACATGCCAAGATTAACTCTCAATGACTTGTTCCAAATTGATGATGCTGATGTTGAAGAGATGGATCTTAAATGGCAAGCTGCTATGGTGTCAGTAAGATCTAATAGGTTCTTCAAGAAGACTGGAAGAAAAAGGACTGTTGATCCTAATGAGCCATTGGGATATGACAAGTCTAAAGTTGAATGCTATAAGTGTGGAAGGAATGGACACTTTACAAGAGAATGCAATAGAGATAAAGCTGAGACAAGCAATCTGAAGTCCAAGAACAGCTATAGAACCAGTCCAAGAATAACTGAAAGCTTTCCAAGAGGAAACAACAGGAGTCCTTAAGGAACCAAAGCATTGGTTACTGTAGATGGAGTGGTGAAATGGGCAGAAGAAGAAGAAGAAGAAGAAGAAGAAGAAGAAGAACTCGGATTAATGGCTCCCTCTCATGAAGATACTGAGGTACACCCTTGTTCTAAAGATTGTATTCTTAAATTTAACAGTTTAAAAGTAGAACTAGAGGAACAGTATCAAAAGTTTAACACATGCACTGTAGAAGTAGAGGCTTTCAAACAGGGTGTTGTTAAACTAGAAGATAATATAGTTTTGTACAAAAAGGCTCAACAAAACTATGAAGAGAAAATTAGGATTTTTACTCTTCAAATGAGGGAAAAAGATGTGGAAATAAAAGCTTTTGAAAGACAACTTTTAAAAATAAATACTGAAAATGAAGCTTTAAAAACCAGTCTTTATAAAGAGAGGGAAGTAATTAGTTAATGGCAACAATCCTCTAAGGGATTGGGAAAGTTGATTAATTCACAAATGGGGTATTATGATAAAACAGGCCTAGGATATATTGAGGATCAACCTGGGATAACCTTAACTAACAAGGACTTATCAAAAGGGATTTTTGATAGTTCTGGTGAGGTAGATGATACACCTGAAAATGATAGATATGCTGAAGGAATGAAGGCAGTTCCTCCACCAGTATCTGGAATTTTCATGCCCCTTGTAATGATACTAGTATAGAGTTAGAAGATCCTAAGATTAATAATGTCTTTAACTCTAGTAGTGTGTCTCAAGAAAATATTGATTTGACCAAGAATATTGTTTATCCACCTCTAATGAATAATTTTGTTTCTGAGGAATCTAAGACTAGTTCTGCTCCCAAGCATGTAAAGACCCCTAGCAAGATATTAGAAAACAATAAACAACATACTAAAAACAAAAGGGCTGGGCTAGGTTTTGAAGAAGTAAAGTCAAAACAATCTTTTGGGTCTTCTTTAAGAAGAAAAGGATGTTATGTTTGTGGTAGTCTAAGTCATTTTATCAAAGACTGTACATTACATGAAGATAAAATTGTGAAACAGAAGGCTACACAAAGGGTCATGAAAAACAGTAATAGGAAAAATGCACAGGGTAATAGGAAACAGAAACTTAAAGATGACAAACCTAAGTTTGATCACACAAGGGTAGTAAAACAGGTTAATGATAATCCTACCAAAAGTTTTGTTCCTAGGGCAATACTTATGAAGCAAGGACTTGTATCCTTAAAGTCTTGTAAACCAAGTACCGGCAAGCCTAAATCTACAAGTACTGCTAGACCAAACTCATGTAATGTTGGTTTAAAGTCTGTAAAACCAATGTTCTCCAAGACTTCTAAGAAGGTTTTTGAAAAAGTTAAAGCACCTAGAAGTAAGGACAAGAACAAACCAGTACAAATGTGGGTTCCTAAAAGAGATATACCATGTGTTAAAGCAAGTACCGCTAAAGCAGTACTTAAGTCAAAGAAGTCAAAGCACACAGAGTCACCCTATCAATTTGACTCCATAAATGAAACCATGAAGTATAAGAGTAAAAGTAGCATTACTGGGAATGCTTCAGTACAAACTCTAAAATGTGTAGGTCCCACAAGACCCGAGCCAAATGTGGCTTGGGTCCCTGTTAAAAACTAACAAGTTTTATTTGTGTGCAGGGGCATCTCTTTGATGAATTAAAAGATAAAGGAATTGTAGATAGTGGATGCTCAAGACACATGACAGGGAACAAAGATTTTCTTGCTGAATTTGAAGAATTCAGAGGAGGTCCAGTAGCCTTTGGGGGTAGCAAAGGTAGAATCACTGGCAAAGGGAAAATCAACACAAGAAAGTTAGAATTTGAAGATGTCTTCTTTGTGAAAGAATTGAATGTGTTCAATCTCTTTTTAGTATCACAAATGTGTGATAAGAAGAACAAGGTGCTATTCACAGACAAAGACTGCTTGGTGTTGTCCAAAGACTTTGAGATGCCCAAGGAATCTCAAATACTGCTTAAAATACCCAGGCAAGAAAATATGTACACCTTTAATCTTCATACTATTACTCCAACATGTGGTATTACATGTTTGCTAGCTAAGGCTTCTTTAGATGAGTCAAATTTACGGCATAGAAGGTTAGGTCATGTGAATTTTAAGAATCTTAATAGATTGGTAAAAAGGAATTTGGTTAGAGGTCTACCTAACAAATCTTTTCAAAATGATTTCACATGTGCTGCTTGTCAAAAAGGAAAACAACATAGAGCCTCTTGTAAGACCAAGACTGTAAATACTGTGACAAAACCATTGCATCTCTTGCATATGGATTTATTTGGTCCAGTTTCTATAAGAAGCATTAGCCATAAGACCTTTTGTCTAGTCATAACTGATGGTTATAGTAGATTCAGTTGGGTTTTCTTTTTAGCCCTTAAAAGTGAAACAAGTGAATTACTAAAGGATTTTATCACATTAGTTGAAAAGCAGTTCACTAAACAGGTTTTAATCATTAGGACTGATAATGGAACAGAATTTAAGAATGCTGATTTTGATGAATTCTGTAGGTCTAAAGGAATTAAGAGGCAATTTAGTAATCATAGAACTTCTCAACAGAATGGAGTAGCTGAAAGGAAGAATAGGACATTAATTAAGGCTGCTTGAACTATGCTGGCTGATTCACTTTTGCCAAATACCTTTTGGGCTGAAGCAATCAATACTACATGTTATGTGTTAAATAGAGTCCTAGTAACTAAGCCTCAAAGCAAAACACCTTATGAACTTTTGACTAATGTAAAGCCTAACATAAGTCATTTAAAACCTTTTGGGTGTCATGTGTCCATACTAAATACTCTTGATTATTTGGGAAAGTTTGTTGGAAAGTCTGATCCAGGATATATTGTAGGATATTCATTGCAAAGTAAATCATATAGGATTTACAATTTGGTATCTAAGAAAGTTGAAGAAAATGCTCATGTCAATTTCTAAGAAAATAAACCCAATGTTCTAGGAATAGGTTATGTTGGGATGTTTGATTTAGATTATCTAACTAACTCCATGGATTACTACTCTTTGAAAAAAGATTGTCAAACTAACAATGCAGGTGAGGAGTCAAGTGCAACTAATGAAGGTACTCAAGAAGATGTTTCTTCATCAGATGAAGATGTTCACATCTATGTGCCAAATATACCTACTGTTACTCCCATGTCTGCAACTCCCAAGAAGCAAACCATGCCATCAAATGATGATCAAGCCTCCCAGGAGCTTCAGAGGCTTCAAGATCAAGAAAAGAATGCTACATATGCTAATAAGCATTCAGGAGAAGAATCTTTTGAGTCACAACACTCAGCAGTACATACTATCCCTAGCGGTACTTCATCTACAAGTACTGCTAAGTCAAAATCTGCAAGATCCGCTGACTCACTAGAAGAGATTTTGCAAGCATTGGACGATGAAGACTTATATGCCAGTCCAGCTGAAGGAATCTTCTCCAAAGCTTCCTATGATGAGCAGGGTGCAGTAACTGATTTCAACAATTTGGAAACTGAAATTCCAGTCAGTTCTATTCCCACTCATAAAGTCAACAACAACCATCCTGCTACTCAGATTATTGGTGATCCAAAATCTGTTGTACAAACCAGAAGACAACTACAAACCAATATTGAAACTCATGCACTAGTGAGTTACGTCAAACAAGAGCAGAGAACAAATCGTAAAGATACTCAACATTGTTTGTTTGCCTGTTTCTTATCTCAAGTAGAGCCCAAAAATATCTCTCAGGCTCTTGATGAAGAAAGTTGGGTGGATGCCATGCAAGAAGAATTAACACAATTTGAGCTACAAAAGGTTTGGATTCTTGTGGATCTTCCCTCAAGTAAAAGAGTAATTGGTACAAGATGGGTCTTCAGGAACAAGAAGGGTGAAAGAGGGGTTGTTGTGAGGAACAAGGCAAGACTTGTTGCTCAAGGCTACAGACAGGAAGAAGGGATAAACTATGATGAGGTTTTTGCACCAGTGGCAAGGATAGAAGCCATTAGGTTATTTTTGGCCTTTACATCATATATGGGATTTATAGTCTATCAAATGGATGTGAAAATTGCCTTTCTATATGGTACTATTTCAGAGGAGGTATATGTCTCACAACCTCCAGGTTTTGTAGATCCTAAATTCCCCAATAGAGTCTACAAAGTTATCAAAGGACTTTATGGTCTGCATCAAGCTCAATGAGCCTGGTATGCAACTTTATCCAACTTTCTGCTAGAACATTGATTTAGGAGAGGAACCATTGACAAAACTCTGTTCATCAAGAAAAATGCCAAAGACATCATTCTAGTTCAAGTCTATATTGATGACATCATTTTTGGTTCTACCAAGAAGACATGGTGTGAAGAGTTTGAAGCTTTGATGAAAGGAAGATTTCAAATGAGTTCTATGGGAGAACTAACTTTCTTTTTGGGACTACAAGTAAAACAAAGGAAAGATGGAATATTTATCAGCCAAGATAAATATGTTGCTAAAATCATTAAGAAATTTTCATGTATGGATACAAGGAGTACAAGCACACCTTTTGAAGCCAAGAAATCTTTATCAAAAGATGAACATGGAGAGGATGTTGACATTCATCTCTATAGGTCAATGATTGGTTCATTGATGTATCTTACTGCTTCAAGACCAGATATAATGTTTGCTGTGTGTGCATGTTCAAGATTCCAAGTTCATCCAAAGGTGTCACATCTATATGCTGTGAAGAAGATTTTTAAATATCTTAAAAGTCAACCTAATTTAGGATTATGGTATCCTAGAGACTCCACCTTTGAATTGGAAGCTTACTCAGATAGTGATTATGTTGGAACAAATCATGATATGAAATCCACAACATGAGGTTGTCAATTCCTGGCAGAAGACTCATATCATGGCAGTGTAAGAAGCAAACCATTGTTGCTACTTCTACAACTGAAGTTGAATATGTAGCTGTTGCTCATTGCTGTGGACAAGTACTTTGGATTCAAAATCGATTATTGGACTATGGGTTCAATTTCATGAACACCAAGATCTACATTGATAATGAAAGTACTATATGCATTGTCAAGAATCAAGTATTTCACTCCAAGACTAAGCATATTGAAATAAGACATCACTTTATAAGATATGCTTATGACAAAAAGCTTATTCAAGTCTTGAAGATTCATACAGACAACAATGTAGCTGATTTGTTGACCAAGGCATTTGATGCAAAGAGATTCGAATTCCTGGTGACACACATTGGTATGCTCAACCAATAACATGCTGCATATGTTGAGGGGAGGTAATAGCTGTACAAGTTTTATATAAATTTTATTGTATAGTCTATGCTTTGTGTTTTTAATGTTATTGCAGGTTTATAGAAAAAGATAAAAGAGGTTACATGTTTAGTGGAAAACATGAACTGGTCAAAATTGTAAGGTACCGTTGTCACTCCAAGTACCGCTAGCACAAAACCAAGTACCGCTTATGTTCCATGTACCGCTACATGTCCGTTGTACCGTTAAGGGTCTTCTTTGTAAATTTGGCGGTTTCTTCGCGCTTGGGTTTGTTTTTTACTTAAATACTTACCCCAATTACACAATTGATTCACCTAATCTTTTATTTTTCTCTCTTGATTCTATAACCCTCTTTCTAATCTTTCGATCATAAAAAATACTAATGGCTGCCTTACAAGTAATCTCTAAGCATAATTTAGTTGCGAATCTTGCTACGAATGATGACTCACTTGGTTTCCATGAGATGCTTGGTTTCCTTTCTCGAAGTCATATTTGCATCGCACTCACTGTAAGTCCAGTTGTCTCTATACCCATTGTTGAACAATTTTGGGATACTGCTGTTTTAGGTACTCGTTTTGATCAACCTTGCATTAAGGCTAAGGTAAATCATAGAAATATATATGTCATTGAGGTACTGCTAAGAGCCAGTTTGAGACTTAATGATGAAAATGGACTTAGTATGCTTAATAATACAGAGATTCATGATGGCCTTGCAGCCATGGGCTATGGGGGTGGTAGGGAAAGTCTTACTTTCTTTAAAGCATTATTTTCACCTCAATGGAAATTGCTTTTTCATGCTATTATTCACTGTTTAAGTTCAAAAAGTACATCTTTTGATCAAATAACTGCTGCATTGGCATCTGCTGGTATTTGTCTGGCAAATAACAGGGTTTTTAATTTTTCAAAATTAATTTTTGAAGGCATGACTAAGAATTTGGAAGGAACTAAGAAGTTTTTAATGTATCCTAGATTCATTCAGGCTTTAGTTAGTGACCAAATACCCAAGCTACCAGCATTAACTGATACATGGGATGTTCCTTCATTCACAAAGAGAACTTTCTCTTTCTTGAACAAACAAGGCAATGCCTTTTCAGGAACAGTAACTTCATTGTTTGCTCATATGTTAGCCCAACCTGCCAATCAAGAAGGTGAGGAACCTAGCAATGCTAGGGCTTCTTAGCAAACTCCTTCTCACCAGAGCTCCCACTCTCTAAAAGATTCACAATCTTCTTCTCACAATGTTGGTATTCCACCAAACACTAATGAGATGATCCACACACCTGTTGCTTCTATTGCTGCTAGTGGTTCACCACAAGCACAAGCACCAGAGGTGGTAGATGTTGCAAATTTAACTTCTTTGTGTACAAGTTTGTCCCAACAGGTACATGTATTGCAGAAAGATAAGCTTGTTCAAGACAAGAAAATTGCTGAACTGGAAGCTAGCCTACTCAAGTTAAGGAACAAAGTGTCATCTTGGATGAGGCAATATAGATCTGTTCAGACATCTGCAATCAGGAAGCAAAGGTTAAGGAACCTCAAGAAAAGGCAACTGAATGCAACCAAACAGGGGAGGAATATTGAAGAACAAGGAAGGAATAATGAAGAACAACCACCTTCTTCTGATAATCAAATAAGGATCTCTGGAAATGACATCAATTTTGAATTGGATGAAGATGTCAGGGGGACTTTTAAATATGGAACTGGTTTAGAGACTGGTGTGGATGAACCTTAAGACATAGAGATTCAACAACAAGACCCACAACCTACTCCAGAGGAACCACAAGTTCAAGAACAAGTTCAAGAACAAGTTCAAGAACAAGTTCAAGAACAAGTTCAAGAAAAATTGGTAAATCAACCAGAGGAGCCACAAGTTGCAGAAAAATTGGCAACTCAGCTAGAACCATCAGTTCAATCACCACCTCAAGCTAATTGGAGTGCTTTCTATGAGAAGTTGGAGGAAATTTCTAATCAGTTTCCTGATCCATCACCACAAAGCAATAAGTCAGAAAAGACTGAAGAAGTGCAAGTTGATATGATGGCTTCTATGGAAGATAAAGCATCTGGGGATACACAAGTGATTGAAGAAAGAAGTGTGTCAAATACTGGTGAAGTCAACTTTGTTGAAGATCCAAGTACTGCTAAGCCAACTACAAGTACTGCTGACATTGTTGAAGACCCAAGTACTGCTAAGCCAATTGCAAGTACTGCTAAGCCAATTGCAAGTACCGCTGGTGATCATCCTTCACTGTAAAGTCAAAGTTCATTTGGAGAAAATGAGACTTTAGCCAAATTGCTACTTGATCTAAAGAAGAATTTAGTTGAGAAGACTAAGCAAGCAGAAGTAGAGAAAAAGACACAACAAGAAGTTCTTGCCTCAAAGGATCAAATTCAAGGTAAGAAATTACAAGCTTCACACCCTACAAAAGGTATAGTCATTCAACAGTTAGCTAATGAAGAAGTAGCTTCCAAACTGAAGAAGAAGCTACCTAAGATAAATCCAAAGGATAAGAGGAAGAAGCAATTATTGTCAGAATCTGAAGATAAAAATGATTCAGATGATGATATAAACAAAGTCATGTACATATTTAATAAAATTGACCATGATGAGGAATTTGCTTATAGAATGCAAGCACAAATTCGTGAAGATGAATTGCAGGAAGAACTTGCAGCAAAGAAAAATTTGTTAGAATCTAAAAGGATACAGCAAGAATGGAAAATACAAGAGTATGACAGAATTCAAGCTGAGATACATGTAAGTGAGCTTCTTGCAGACTCATTGATAGCTGAAGAAAAAGATGCATATGATGAAGAAGAAAAATCAAGATTGATTGATGATCTGGTAAGGGAGCAACAAAGATTCTTTGCTGAAAAGAGAAGGAAAGAAAAGATTAAGCCTCCAACTACTATGCAGATTAGAAATCAAATGATGAAATTTCTAAAGAAAGTAAAAGGGTTTACTCATATTCAGCTGGTTAGGAAAACTTTTGAAGAAATCAAGACTTTGTATGAGCAAAGTAAGAGGATTGAATTGAATTTTGTTGAGATTGGATCTGAAGCAGACAAGAAAGCTGTTGAAGAATTCAAGAAACGTCTACAAAAACAAAGACAATTTGGTAGTACTCCTAGAATTGAGCCAAGTACTGCTAAACCTACAAGTACATCTCCACCTATCAAGACTACTTATGTGAGGAAGAATAGAAAGGAGAAAGTAAGTTCAAGAGAGGAAGAGACTGCTCAAAGGATGAATACAGGAGTTGAAACTCAAGGAATTGCTCAGACAGAAAATGTACAAGCAGTACATACATAGTCAACAGTACATACTGAGGAAACGGTACATACAAGCTTGGAAGAGGGTTCAACATAACTTGAAGGAATTTCCAAGAGTGTTAAAAGGAAAAGATCAACAAAGCTAAAGAAGAAAGCTAAGAGAGCTAAAACTACAGCAGAAGATAGTGATGATGATGAGAGCTTAAGGAAGTACTTGAAGATTGTGAACTTTGAAGATCAATGTTTTGATATAGAGATTTTTGGAAAAAGAGAATCCATTGTTAAGTGGATTTACTCTACAGATCAAGGACTTGAAGCTCATGGAATTCAGAGATCTGATGGCACAAAGAGGATATTCAGACTTTTGGAAGATATTCTTCACATTCTGGATAGAGAAGATATTCAAAATCTTGTAAGGTTAGTTGAACATGCCAGTGCAGGTAAAACTGAAGTATCACTATTATATAGGTTATTTCTCTTTATGTATGAGCCACACAAATGTGATCAAGAAATGTTGAAGGAATTAGAGAATCAGGTTCCTAGTTACTGGAAATATTACAGGTCATGTGGATTGCATATTTTGGATGTAGATGATGTTACATATTATATGCTGCAAGAGAAGACTTATCCCTTCAAAAGGAAATTGTTGGAAAGGATGTTAGAACAACAATTGGAGGTTACAAAAGAGTCTGCTGATGCTTTGGAGTTAATCAGAATGGTTAAACAACAAATCAAGGATTTGAAAGATGAGGAAGAAGTTGAGAAAGAATGTTAAGTGTTTGACTTTCAGTCACACTTCATAAATGGTTCTCAATTCACCATGTCTAACACACATAAGAACTGGTAGTCCATAAGCAAACGGTTTGTGGTAAAGACTTATCAAATCCGTTGAAAGCTGATAGTTTGCTAAAAACTATATGGTTCTAACTCACCTTGTTTCGAGACAAAGAGTTAGCTAGTCCTAGACGAACGGTACTAGGTAAAGACTTCATCAAATCCGTTGATGGTTGACAATTCACCAAAAATTGTAAGGTTTTCATTACACCTTATTCTTTGTGAATAAATTATTGGCTATTCTAGAGTGTACGGCTAACTTGTAAAGAATTTATCAAATCCGTTGATAGCTGGTGATTTGCTAAAAATCATGAAGCCAATACAGATTGGTGTTTTGTTGTTAACTGTTTTATTTCAGGTATGAAGATTGTAGACAAAGAAGTATTAAAAGATATAATACTTAGAAGGTTTTGTTATCATCAAATCAAGTGGAAGATTTATGATCAAGAGTTCAAGGACTAAACTCAAGAAGACAAATACTGATGCTGCAAAGATGAATGAATGTTAGAAGACACAAGAAGATCATAGTTTGAAGACAAAGATGATGCTCATAATGTTTGAAGATTATCTTATCAGAAGAAGATCTACATATGAAGTGTTTGGCTACATTCGGTTGGATACAAATACAAATTACCAAGTTCAATCCAAGGATGAAGGAAAGACTGAAGACATGTATTTCTAATACATCAAGTACAAAAGAAACAAGAAGACAACAAGTTATCATTTCTTTTTTAGGGGAGGATTGTTGGGAATTATTTGTTAAGTGTCAAGTACCGTTAGTGTATTCGAAGTACTGTTAGTGTTAACGCGGTACATAGTAAGTACTGCTACTTATAAAGTAAGTACTGCTATGATGATTAGGACGAATATATCTTTGTATAAGATATGTCTTAGTTATAGCTAGAGTATATCTTATGTGATATACCTAAATAGTTGGAATATTGATAATATATCGTCTGTGATATAGTTATCTTTATAGAATATTCTAAGGTTTCTAGGGTTCCTTTCTCTATAAAAGGAACATAGGTACAATGTCTTTTATGTACCTCATACAAGTCGATTAATAAGAGAATCGAATAGTTAAAAGTAACTATGTTCTTCTGTGCTTTGTAAGTTAGATTCCGCATAACTTATTTAGTGTTTAGTAAGAGTGCTCAAAGTGTTTTAGTTTGATTATAAACTATTATACTAATTCTTAACAGAATATAGATCCAACCAAAGGGATCAACAAATGTGGACCAAATCTTTATTCTATTGACTGAAGTAGGTGATTCAGCCTCATACTTGGCCTTCATCAATACCCAAAGATCTACCAAGTCTTCCCTATCTAGGCTTGCAAACAAAGAGATGAAAGAAGTAAAAGTATGTACCTCCTTTCCATATCTTGTGATCATCCAGAACCCACTTGCATCTTCTTCATAGTGAACTATAGGGTTTCTGGAATCAAAAGGTAATACCTTTGCAATATGTGAAGCTTCTAATGGTGAGAGCTTAATACTCCTTCTAATAACTTCTTCACTAGGATTCACTCTATCCAAAGATTTTAGGAAATCAATAGGAAGTCCCTTCTGCACTGGCCTTGGTGAAATTGAAGCCTTTTAGATCTGCATTTCTTCTTCAAGTTCTTCCTTTCTTTCATCAGAAAGAAGTCTGATAGTATTCTCCTCTTGCACACGTGCCCATATAGAATAGGCACGAAAATCCAATTCATCAAAGGACAAATCCTGCAATTTCTTGAAAGTCCAACCCCCTTGATGACATCTAAGAAGCATATAGTAAAGCTCCCTTCTATCCTTCTTAGTCTGTGAAAGAACCTTGCTAGCCTTATACTTCAAGATTACCTTGCAATCTCTATGAACTCTTAACAGAATCTCCAAACCCCAAATTTGATCTGAAATTGTCATGTCTGGATTCTCCATAACCTTATTCTCCCATGAAAAGTACATTCTGGCTACTTCAGGTATTTCATAATCAACTTGTATTTGCAACTCTTCAAGCCTTTCCTTAGCTAACTCATCTCCGTATTCCAGCCTCTTTGGATCTTCAATGATCATAACACTAGAATCTGAGCTTTCATCATCACTACCAACTTTTTCTATCTCTATAGTAGTAGCCTAATCCTTTTCTTGTAGTTGTGCAGCCAAAGCTTGAACAAACTTAATATGAGCTTCATTCGTCTTTGGCTTCTTAACTTCCACCAAGATTGCTTTACCCATGTCTTTATCTCCAATGGTTGGTAAAGTAGTTGGTGGTACATGTGTAGAGACATCTTTAATGATAGCTGATGGTTGGGATACATCAACTATGCCTGCAAGTCTCTCAGCATCCAAGCTATGAGTGTCAACGCCTAATTTACTCTTATCAATGGCTGACTTAGTGAACTGCTTCATCAAATCTGTAAAGGACAACTTTGTAGGAGTAACTAATGAAGCATCAAAACCTGGTTGCCTCTTCAAATCTGTAAGAGCCTCAGCAATACCCAAAGAATCAACAAAATAAGTGCCTTCTTTTGAGCCTTTGTCACTCATATGGACCTGTTCATCCTCCCGTTTGGAAGAATCCTCTTCTCTACGCCTAGTGTTAGCACCTTCCAAAATAAATAACCTCTCCCTCAATTGCTTGAGTTCAAGGCCTTGTGACTTGACAATCTGTACAAGGTCTGCATTTTGCTTTTGCAAGCTAATGCAGACCGCCGTCAATTCCAAAATTGTGTAAGGTTCCAATTTGCCCTCCTCTAGAATGGGAGTTTGACCTCCCAAAGTAGATTCATGGGGCATGGATGGGGTCTTAATGATGTTAGGACTGTCTTGGCCTACATCTAAGCTAGAACCAATAGTCCCAGCCCCACCCATGTCACCAACCACACCTGTGGTGGTGGTTCTCTCTGCTACATGGCTAAGACCACTAGAGGAGAACACTCCAGTAGTCCTTTGGCGTTTTATCAACCTATATTTTGGTAGTGTAGAAGAGGGAGTGGATTGAGAGTCTGTTTGAAGGTTAAGGGGTGTTTAGGTTTGTGGTAAAAGGGTGTCAGCATTTGGATTTTGAGTGTCAACGCCAACATTTGAAGTGTCAGCGTGGAATTGTTCTTGGTCAACTTCCATTTGCTGGGGTGATGGTGGTTGTTCAGGCAATGGGTCTGGTTGAGGGTGTGGGTGTGGGTTTGCTGCTTCGATAACAGCAAGCATGGCTTGGGTGAGGGGTAGGTCTCTATAAGGTTCAGAGTTCATCTTCCCAAAAATTGCTTTCTTTTGAACAGGGATCATATAAAAATCATTGTGATCCCTATTACAATATTCTTGTAATCAAAAACCATTTGCAAAAACCTTGGATAAGCAAGAGTCATCTTGTTACCCTTATTATGACACATGCCATCAAAAATCATTTTTGAAAAGTTATAATTTTGCCCAGTTGCAATACACACAATGGCACTCCCAATAGATCGGTTGATTTTATTGTGTGCAGTGCATTTGGGACTCAAACATTGAAGAATGACATGTATTAAGTACTTCCAAGCCGGGGGAAATTCCGGTTTTGTATATTTGTTTAAATGGCCTTCTTCAAGCAAAGGATAACCCAAGGCTTGGAGTCCTTGTTCTAGCTCTGCAATGGGTAGGGTGGTTATACCATCTGCATCATTAAGACGCAAAGCTTGGCGAACCAAAGCTTCAGTAGCCACCCATGGAACCCCATGGACAATAGCAGTCAATGTAGTCACTTCATTAACTAGTGAGGAACGTACGGTGTTCCAAAACTAATTAATGTGTGTGATAGGGATAAGAGGAGTATGTGAAAGTGCATACCTTAATGGGGACGCATTCAAATACTCAACCATCTGCGTATATTTGGGAAACAGAGTATTATCAGCTTGTAAATAAGCTACCATGTTGTGTTGACTCCTGAACCCCAATTCCAATTCTGTAGGTTTAAACTTAGGTGCCATTGATGTAGGAAAGCTGTGATAAAATTTATGGAAGATGAAGGTTTGAGAAAATATAGTTAGACAAGAATAAGCAGTTACCCTGTTTAAAAGAAATGAGCCAAATATATAGGAGAGGTGAAAATATGTGATTGGTCAAAATGTGAGGCAGTTATATTCAAAAAGTAATTATGAAAATATTGAATATATATAACTTATCTCAAACATTAATAAAAATTTACCAACTCCTAAAATTACGGCCCATATTTTCGTCAAAAATAACAACTGGGTAGGACCCAATGTTTGTTAACGGTAAAAAACAACTTATCAGCGCCCAACGGCTATTTTTTTGTCAACGTTAGAAATTGCCATGTCAGCGTTAAAATTGGTCTTAACAGCGTTTGGAAAGAAAAATGTCAGCGTCCAAAAATAAAAATAATTAAAAAGAAAAAGGACCTTAACAAAGTAATTTATCCTAGTGAAGATAACTTATAGACTAAAAATCACTATAGGGTGGCAAGCACTGTCCAATCATGCACACTTGCTTAAGCAAGATAGACATAATTTACCTCAAGTGTCCCTTGCTAACCAAAGTTCTTAACAATGAAGTTATCTAATATAAATCCCTTGTAACTTCCCAGGTAAGCCCAATAAAAACGTACCCAAGTCTCCCAACCGACCAAATCCAATTCTAGGTCAAAAAGTCTTGGCAGCGTGCAAAGTATATCAACTTTGCATGCTACAGTGCCTCACGATTTAGAAAACTAACTCGTACTCACCAGTGGACACAATCTAGAATTGTGATAAGAGTATTATAAGAATACCCAAAAAATCCTAAAGGTTTCCTAAACCTCCCCTTAAACTATGATATACAAGTTTCCAAAAATAAAATATGCAATAAAAATTTATGTCAAGATAGAAATGTAAACATTCCATCCATCATCCATAAACATGAACACACTCCTAATAAGCTCCAAAGATCCATAAGCAACTATGTATCCATTTGTACAATGCTCATAATGCCTGCATGATTAGATCAAAAACCAAAAAACTAACATATTGCTGTCAGCGTTCATTTTAACACTTATCAGCGTTAAAATAACCTTTGTCAGCGTTAGAAAAATAAAGTGGAAAACCTAATTTTGTACAAAGACCAATAACAGTGCATATCCTGTACATACTTTTACAATAAGTTCAAAAAACACATTTTAGGTAAGATTGATCATTCCAATACTTGATACCAAGGATTGAAACCTCCCAACATCAAAAGGTTTAGTTAACAAATCTGCCACATTTTCCTCTGTGTCAACCCTATATGGTTGTATTAAACCTTTTTCAAAACAATCTCTTATAAAATGATGTCTAATTTCTATGTGTTTTGTTTTAGAATGATGTACAGGATTCTTAATAATACATAATGTACTGTTATTGTCTACAAAAATCTTGGTATGCATAAAAGTATACCCATAATCCAACAGTTGGTTCTGAATCCATAAGACTTGTCCACAACAAGCAGTTGCATCAACATATTCTACTTCAGTTGTAGAGTTGGCCACCACTGTTTGTTTCTTGCATTGCCAAGATATCAATATACTCCCAAGAAATTGGCATCCACTAGTTGTAGATTTTCTATCAAACTTGTTACCTCCATAATCACTGTCTGAATAACCAATAAGCTCCAATGGAGAATCCTTTGGATACCATAATCCCAAGGTGGGATAGCACCTAAGGTATCTAAAGATCCTTTTGACAGCATGAAGATGACACTCTTTGGGAGTCACCTGATGGCATGCATATGCACATACAACAAACATGATGTCAGGTCTTGAAGCTGTAAGATACATCAATGATCCAATCATTGACCTATTAATAAGTGTGAAAACACTTATCCTTTTACCACTTATTTCCAATAATAACCAGACCAAAACGTGTATTTTATGTCGTAAAAGTCGGAATTATGCGTGGTTTGTGTTTTTATTATGTTTTAGGACCAAAAGATGAAAGAGGAAGAAAACACGGGCTTTCACGGGCTTTTATCAAAGAAAACGAGAAAAGACGAAGTCAAGAGTGTTGATCCCAAACTTAGATCGATTTAGCTTTATGTAAACGAGATTAGATCAAGTTATACACGTAGAGAAACCTTTGTATATGTATATGATAATCTAAGTGTTATGCGGAATTAACACTTAAACAAGAACACACAAAGATGTAAACAAACTTTCACTTGATTAATGATAACAAACTTGCTTACAATGAAAGTGTTTAACGTATGAAAACTTATATTGAACAATAACCTAAAGGTCTTCTTTTATAGACATAAGAAGCCTTGTACAAGAGTCTACGTATCAACTATTCTAGGTAAAGATATTTATAGAAAATACAATGTTGAACTTATCCTTACTAGAAACAAACTAGAAACAATATACGCGTAGACTAAATATTTCCTTCAGTGCTTGTCTTCAATGTATCAACGCTTGACTTCTTCTTGTCAACGCTTGATCTGTCAGCGTTTGTTTTCTTTCTATCAACGCTTGTTTTACTCTTGTCAGCGCTCAAATAGACTGGCTATATTTTAGTCCCAACAATCCTCCCCTAAACTTGATATCTACTCTAGTAATCAAGTTTTCTGAATAAACATTAAGAACTAGGAGGAATCTTACAACACTTATCATATTGGTAATAAATATGTCTGATCAAATCTTTGGCCACGTCACTTGAATAATCAATTTCCAGCTGTGTAGTGTTCATCTTCTCCAAGACTTCCTTGGACATGGAATACTGACCATCTACAAGTAGATACTCAGTAAACGTTGTAGAACTCAAATAATAAACACCAGTAGCTGAATACAAATGCCATTGAAGACCACTAAGGTCATCTTCAAGATCCTTCCAAATAGCAGGATCTTCATCTCTTGGTCCACACATTCTCTTGAATGTTGACCACAGTTTTATTGCATTGACTGAAGTAGGATCTTCAGTCTCATACTTGGCCTCTAACAACCTCCATAGGTCTACCAAGTCTTCTCTATCAAACCTTGCAAACAAAGATATAAGAGTGGTAAAAGTGTGAACCTCTTTTCCATACCTGCCAATCTTCCAAAACCCACATTCATCTTCTTCATAGCTTATAATAGGGTTTCTGGAATCAAGTGGTAACACTTGTACCTTTCTTCACTAGAGGGTCTAACACTCATGGACAAATACCATTTTAAAAGACAAATACTTGGTCTAATAGGCAATGGGTTTCTATAGCAAACCCTAGATTCAACGTTGACAAGGGTAATTTCAGCGTTGACAAGACCAAATCCAACGCTGACAGAAACGTGACCAGACCTAAATATTTGCAACCACAGGGTAAGGGGTCTAAAGCTTCTTCAAGCTTGACATGGATACCTAAGAATGATCAAAACCTTAATGATAATGGGATTTCTATGACCTGCAACAGATTTAATTACATTTCAAAGGTCATTACAAAACCTATTGGGGTTAACTGGGTATTTCATCCAAAGAGGGATGAACAAGGGGTTGTTATGAGAACTAAGTCTGTTCTTGTTGAACAACCAGATGAATCCAAGTCTGCTAAGGCTTGGATTCCCAAAGAAAACTAACTTTTTTTCTTTATGTGTAGGGCATTCAAAAACAGGTCAATGATTATGGATATTGGGACAGTGGATGCTCCAGGCACATGACAGGGGAGGAAGATTACTTGACTGACTTCACTCCCATTAAGGATGGTGATGTAGGTTTTTCGTACACGTTTTAGGAAAAATGCATATGAGTGGCAAGTATTAAGCGTTACGATTTAATTAAAAACCGTAAAACCGAATAAATGCGGGTTCTTTCTCAAAGGAGGTGTGTGTATTAATGTGCCAATTATATAAAATCAAGTTTTGATTAGTGACGTTTTTGGTTGAGAAGAGAAAAAGTAAAGACGAGCTACGACTACGATTAAAGTACGACGTTGACGTAAAACGATGACGTAATTACGTAAAACGCGATGAAATTAAAAATTTAACCTAAAAATTAATTAAAAGATTAAACTAAGTCTAAAATAATATAAATAAGGATAAAAATCCAACAAATATATTTTAAAACCTTTTATTAATTAAATATTCAATTTTTAATGCTAATTAAAGCCCTAAAATTAAATAGAATTAAGAAAAAGCCCAAAATATTATTTTATTGAACTAATAAATCACTTATATTATTTAAAGACTAAAAAGTATTTTTCCTAAATTTTTAAAACTATTTTTCTATTTTTAAAAGGCTAAAAACACTTTTTAAACTAAAATAATCATAAAAATAATAAAATAATGCTAAAAATAATTATTATTTTTCTAAAAATCTTTTTTTAACTAAATTAACAAGGGAAAAATGAAAAAGGTTAAAAAAAACTAAAAAAAATGGCTAAAAACAAAAGTACCCCAAAGTACCCCAGGGTGGAGTACTTCAGTGTTGTCCAACATATCACCAGACAACAGGCTTGTACAGGCTTGTCCAAGATCAGTGTTGTCCGATATCGGACAACACTTAAAAAGAATAAAAAAAGTTGCAGCATTCTCGGACAACAAAAAAAAACCTACTGTATGGTTTTTTCGGCTCGTTTTGGGCTCGTTTTCGCTTGTTTTAGGCTTGTTTGTTGGCGTTTTTGGGCACCCCCACAACCTTTGAGTTGTGGGGAGTCAACAATAACATAAAAACACACAAACACAAACACCAATTTCAACAAAAATCAGCAAAAAAAAGGAAAGAAAAATGGGTTGTGGGTATGATGAACAGTAGCTAGTCTAAATGGCCAAATAACGAGATTCAAACTCCCAAAACTTATTCACAACAGCACTCAACTACCAAATACTTTTTAAGAGCCCTGAGTTATACCATAACCTAACAGTATACAAGATCTAAATAAGAAAATTACTAGAACTGAGCTATTTAAAGTCCTACTGAATTTCTAGCCGGTTTTATCACTTTTGAGCATGCAAATCTCTTATATCCTACAAAATGCTGAAAACCAACATTGATATAACCAACTACTAATGAAAGTAAGTGTGTCTAGGTGGACTATAACCAAAATCTGTCACTTTTTTTCAGTAATAAGCCTAATCCCAAACAACACCTTATTTTCCAATTTTCAAAGATTTGCAGGGCACTAGTATGAATTACACTAAATCCTATTCTTAAAACACACTTAACATAGACTTAACATGAACTGGTCATCAAATAATAACAACACAGGCATCTATTAAGAGATTCACAAAGACCACATAAACATTCAAAGTCGAAAAGGGTTCAAGCTAATTACCAATCTTGGCCTTAATCAGGCAAAGTGATGTTGCCGATGCCTTCTTTTTGGCTTCTAAAAGCTTATGAAAAGCTTATGAGACAGACTTATGGATAATTGCTTGTTGATGATTCTACACCAGAATCAAGCAAAAGAAAAGATAGATATGATCTTCGCATTGTTCCTGCATAAATAAACAATCACAAAAAAAACTGCAATACAAGTTTAAATAAACTTAACAACAAGCTTGTTTGTCATTCAAACTTCTTGTTAGCTTATTAAAACAGTAAATCCCTTAAAACATTCACACCTTGGAATATTTTGTAAAACACATGATAAGCAAAAAACTTTAATTTGAAGAAGAGAACAGTGGTATGCACTGAATAACAACAAGATGGTAAAACTCTTGTGAAATCTTGACTTGTCAGTCAGATTTCACACACTTTCTAAAACTTGGATCTTCAAGAAAAAAATATATTCCAGAAAAATTTCCCCAAAACAAACTTGAATAACTAAGATTACTTGCATTAAAATAAAAAGATTAGCTAAATGGAACTCAAATATTCCTTGCAATATCAATAATTTTTAAAACACTATAACTATTCATTTATAAAAAAATGAGAATTACAGGGAAAAAGTTGGAACAAGCTCATTCACATGTTGAATGATGCTTATATACTAAGCTATAGATGTTTCTAGACTAGCAATTACATAAGTAAACCCTAGCTACGAAATTCCAAGAAAGCCCTTGGTCAATGGCCTTCAAAATCGTCAAAATGGAGTCATGTGACTGAAAGTGATATGCAAGCTGTCTTTCTTGATCTTGGACGTTGATTGAGAGCCTTTGGGACCAAGTTTTCTCTATGAGCCTTGGATTGGTATGCAAGATTCCATTCTTGCCAAATATGGAGGGGCAGGGGACACGTGTGGGGACCACCATGGTCACGGGAGAGGGGATTTTATGAGTGGGTCTTGATGAGATAAAGGTTAATCACAATTATGGAAAGTATTAACATATAACCCCTTGATTTATATTGATTAGGGCTTTAGGGTTCATGTGTATTATGAATGATGAAGGTGGGTGTTTAATCCAGATTAAGGAATAATAAAAATGTTTCCCACACTTTTCCTAATTAATAAATCTGGTTTAAAAAGTGGTGGGTGGATTTTTGACGTGGAGGAATGGTGGTATATGATTGGTGGTGAGATGTGACATGGCAGAGTGATTGGTGGATATAAGTTATGTTGTCTGGGCAATAATAGTCCCTTGGTTCCCATTTCTTTGTCACTTCTTGTTTAATCAGCCAAACTCTCTTCTCTCTTTATATGAAAGTTTTTGTTTTCTCATTTTGGCCACAATAACTTTTGAAAAGTTATTCCAAGGACTATATGTGAAATTTGAGCAATCTTCAAGGGCCATATACGTACTATCTCATCATTTTGGGGACCCAAATGCAATATTTGAGTTTTGTAAGGGTTTAAAATGACAATTCATCCAAAGTTGAGGGACAAATCTTGACAAATATTCAAACTTCAAGGACTTGATAGGAAAATCATGATTCGGGTCCAGTTCCTTGTGCGTCTTCGTTTCCCGTGTTCGTTTTTTTGCTTGATTCCTTTGATCTTTTGGTGAATTCGCGATATCCGTACCTAAAATACACAATGAACAAACACAAGCATATATTTGGGTATTTTGATGATATTTTAAGCGTTTTAAGCCCGATTTGGACGATGAGACTATGTATAATTGCAGTCTCATCACTCCCCCATACTAAACCATTGCCGTGTCCCCACGCAATGCTAGAAATAAGTATCATAGTACTTCCAAAATTCATTTTATGATGACTTTTATTGAAGACATAAACTTAAATAAACTACTACACGTGTTTTAGACATAATGTATTGTTTTCATCACAATTAAGTGACTTTTGGGATCATAGAACAAGAACACGTGAATGCTTCGTTAGAAATAATTTTGTCGTCCTCGGTTTTCACCCAATTCCATGCTAAGCGTGTAACGAGATCATTGTTATTATAAGTTAGCAACATGATCACATGTCATAAGTGTTAATTACGAACCTAAACTCCCTTATTCCTACTTGGTATCTCTTATATTTTATTTTTGTCTTAATGATCACGAGGATACATCATTGACTTATGCGTGAATAGAGATTAAGTCTAAAAATAGAGTCTTAACGGTGTAACTAATACATGGCTTTTGACACCCTGTATAAAAATTAAAGTTCAAGTTCTCGATATATATTGTAAGAAAGTTAATGAAGAGATTTTGTATGTAAGAAAGTTAAGTTCTCTCGGTATCTTAACGAATTGATTTCCGGCTTAAAGTATGACTCAGTTGATTTTGGTAAAACAAATATTTTTTGTTGTTTTTAAATAAAATGTGCAAAACAATTAAAGTAAGTGGACGTTAAAATAAAATGGGCGTTAAAATAAATCTAAGTCTAATTAAAAGAAAGGGTGCAATATTTAAAACTTTGAAAAGTAAAATAACTAAATGACGGGAATTTAAAGCGTGACAAAAATTAAAATGACAAAGTATTAAAATGTAGACTTAAAAATTAAACAAGACAAAATAGTAAAACAAACCTAATCGGAATACATTCCGATCGGAATGATGATCAGAATGTACACTTACCTTCTCGTCAGAATGTTGATCGGAAAACCGTGATCGGAATGCTGTCACCACCTGACCTATCGGAATAACCAAACAAATCCCAGATCGGAATGTGAACTAACCTCTTGATCGGAATGAAGAGTAGACTCCTGATCGGAATGCTGTCACTTAACCAGATAGGAATACCACTAGACTCCCAAATCAGAATGTGAAGAACCAAACCTTGATCGGAATAAGGAGTGGTCTCCCAATCGGAATGCTGTCACGAGACCTGATCGGAATACCAAACTTACCCTTGATCGGAATGTTGTAAACCCTTTTCCGACCAAGCAAAGAAGTGCTGGTCGGAATACAAAACCCCTTTCCGACGGGTATGCTCGGAATACAGTAAAGAGACACGAAAATAAGCAAAACAAAAAAGCTATTAATCAAATAAGCACACACCCAAAATCCTAATGAAAACCGTATAAGAAAAAGCTAATAAGCTAAAATTTAAAGACTTTTAGAAACACAAAAACGAAACAAAGTTCACGAAAACAAACTTTATATAAAAATAACTTTTATAAAAACTTTGGAAACTTGAAGATAAACACAAATAAGCTATAAGAATCAATAATCCAAAACAATCAAAAGCATAAAAACATAACCTTTAATCAAATAAGCAACACAATAAGCATGTAAACAAAGATTAAAGCATAGAAAGAAAGGAAGAATGAGAGATTAAACAAGTAAAGTAAAGGTGCAATAAAAGTAAAAGTAACTTATTTGAAAATTAAAGTGCAAGACAAGGTAATTAAAGGTGAAATAAAGTAAATGTGCAAGTAATTAAAAGGGTGGAAGAACTAGTGTCACTCTAGCCAACAAGAGTAAAAATGAAAGGCTAATGATCTATATATAGGGGAGGATTAGGGAATGCTTAGGAAGCTTCCTCCCCTCCTTCATTTCTTCTTAATTGCACCATTAAGTCCTTCCCTTCTTAATCTTTTGTTAATCTTGGACTTTAATGACTTTTGGCTCGGGATTTCTTTAAACTCGTCTTTTAATTCTTCAATAAATAAGACTTGAGTTCTTCGGCTTTTAGTAAAATTCCGTCTTTTGACTTTTTCTTCGATAAATCTTCAGAATTGGTCTTGGACTTCCGTTCTTTTTGCACTCTTGACTTCTTTACTTCGTCTTTCATCTTTTTCTTCAATAAAAGCCCGTGAATGCCCGTGTTTTCTCCACTTTTCACCTTTTTGTCCTAAATCACAACAAAAACACAAACCACGCATAATTCCGACATAAATGACATAAAATACACGTTTTGGCTCGGTTATTATTGTAATTAAGTGGTAAAAAGGATGGGTGTTTACACACCTATCAAATCCCCTCCACTTGACCATTGCAATGTCCTCATGCAATGCATTAGTTACAAAGCACATTTACATTTTTCATCATAATCAATCCACATTGGCCTTTATTAAAGAGATAGAAAACTATAAACATTCAAAGTAAAGAAATCAAAAGCATACCTTGGGTTTTGAAAATGTCATGAATAATCATCATCCTCAAGTTTCACTTTCTCCAAACCAAGCTTAAAAACGAGATCATTGTTATTATAAATTAGTAGACTAACACGAACTCATGTGGGCCAATTATTCACTTAGACTCCCTTATTCCTAGGGGTATCTCTTATATTTTATTGTTGTCTTGAATGATCACAAGGATGCATTTTTGACTTATTTCGATAGTTATTTTGCCCGAAAATAAGGTGAACGATTTAATCAATAGTTAGCTAAAGGAAAAAATCTTTTAAAACTGCTCTCGGGACCTCATAAAGTTCATATCTTGGCATAACTCTCTTCGCGATTTGAGATCTTTCTCGGACCGATATTTGGCAGCGACTTCATACTTCAAACCTTGAGAGACGTTCATGAAATAATGGCCTTTTATTCATAATAGGAATTTCTTCACTTGAAGTTTTGAGAGATTCATACTTGGACCACGACTTCTTCATTTTTCTCCAATCTTTATTTTGGACTTTGATATACAACGATCCGCCTCCTTTTATGACTTGGATCTATTTATCCTCATACCTTGCTAGGGTCTTTTCGGATACACTTCTCCATGACTTTTGGGGAGTTTTTGCTTTTCGTCGTGTGTCTCGATCCTTCATATTGATTTTCGATAATTGATTCTTCACATCAATTGGGATCTTTAGCAACAAAATATAGCCCTCATGCCTTGTTAGGGCCTTTTCGGACTCGCCAATCTTCGCATCCCGCTTCATTAAGTTATGCCTTAGCTATGAACTCTAATCCATACCGAGCAACTTTTAAACGATCTTGGGCTAGAAGCTAAGTAACTTTTCAAATCGTACAACCTTATTTATTGCAGATAAATTTATTAACAAGCGATGGGAGAATAGGCTTATACTTAACTCACATAAATTCCCGAAAGAACACCAAACTTATAATTGACTCTATCATCTCTCGTTCTCCACAGTTTAAAATCTCAAGGAATGAGACTCGTGGATGCTTAGCCTATTAAATCAAAGTTTTGGGTTTTCGAGTCGCCTATAGGATCTTGCAAATTCTTAGACTTTTTCAAGTTTAGAAATCGCATTTTAAAGTTCCCTTGATAAACGACTCTCTAGGATCAATTATAGGAACTTGCGAAAAGTTCTTATTCTTAACCTGTGAGAGTTAAGACTTTCGCGTTTTATAGCTCTCTATATAAAAGCCTAGCAAAACTTGACTTAAACATGTTAAGGATACTAGCTAGAGTAGACTAAGATAAGTAAACTCGGGTTGAGTCAAAAGATTCACAACGTTTGAAAACTAAAACCACTTTATTAAAAATTTATTCTAATAAGGAAAGGGAATAACTATACAAAGGGGAAAAACTAATAGGCCAAAATAGATCAAAAATTTTGAAAAATGTCGAAAAATTTATTTTCCGGTTAAAATGAGGACAAATACAAGGAAAAGGCCACTTAACTTCGATAGAAGTCCCCCTACACTTAACATAAACATTGTCCTCAATGTTTAAGCATGTGGGAGTAAACTCCCCTACACTTAGGACATTGTGCACTTTTTTTAAATCTCGCTAAGGAAGAGACAACTAAAGAGATTCCGATTTTAATATTGAGAAATATAAAATAGTGAATCGAAAAGAGTTTAGGATAGAACCGGGAAGAAGGGAACACGGAATCACGGGTCGTCAAGAATCATCAAGAGTGGATCATTGAGCTCGAATCCCTGAATAGTAGAAGAGAGGAAATAGCAAACACCAACGGGTCTCCCCTACACTTAGGATAAAGAAAGCTAAAAGATAGATGCATGGGTTGCCTCCTAAGAAGCGCTTGATTTTTGATTACCGAGTCGTGAGCCTGACTCGACCTTGATCATCATAGGAAGAAGCATGAAACATATCCACCAGGATCAAAGACATAGTTTTCGTCCATCAAATAGCACAAGCTTAATGCGAACAAGGCAAGACAAAGAAGAACAGGCAAGGTTCCCTTAAGCAGCGATGGAGCACGGTGGAAGCAAGGATGAAGTGGTGCAAGCAGATTTCCATAAGATCCAAAAATATTTCCTTTTATTTCATCAGGTGGATACTGAGATGCTTGCAGAATATCGATACCGGGGTCGAACACCTTTTCCTTTAGGGGAAAATAGCACTCAGGCTCAGCAGAGTGTGAAGAAGATCCGCGAAGTAAATGCACAACCTCGTCCTCAGAAGGTGGACAAAGAGGTGTTAACTCATACGTGCTGCGGATGTCGGTGTCGACCGGTTTCTTCTCCTTTGAAAGAATGTTCTTCAAATCCAAAGTTGGATCAAGACGATAATCTTCAAAATCTAAAGGAGGAGCATCACTCTCATGAGGGAAGTAAGTGTTGAGAAACGTAGAGAAGTCTTCCTCAAAAGAGTAATCATCCAAAGTAGGATTAAGCATGGATGACGGAGGATCTTCATCATGTGAAGAATCACTCGAAAGAGTATCGGCCTCATCAAAATCATCATATGTAGGCAGATCGGGATACTCAGAAGTAAGGTCATCATAATCATCCGAATCTGAGCTAGAATCATCATCATAAGCATCAAAGATCGGTGGAGAATCATAAATGGGTGAAGGGTCCAAATTGGATAGAGAATCATCCACATCATCTTGAAAAAGTGGATTATCACTACAAGAGTCGAATAGAGGATTGTTGTAGATGACAAAATCATTGAGCACATTAATCATATTCACTGATTCTCGTCCAAAGGATTTGCTTGTAAGCTTCCCCATTTTAAAAACGTGTGCATCATTCCCAACTCTTAAGATTAACTCACCTTCGGCAACATCAACTAGAGCTCGTCCGGTTCTCAAGAATGGCCCGACCAAGTATTAAAGGAATACGAGGGTCCATTTCATAATCAACAACCACAAAGTCGACCGGGAAAGTAAATGTGCCAACTTTAATGAACACATCTTCGGCAATACCAACGGGGTAAGCGAGAGTGTGATTTGCAAGTTCAAGAGTCATCTTTGTTGGAGTAAGATCGGGGTAATGATAGTGTTTTCCAAACACTCAAAGGCATCAAATTAATACTGGCCCCGAGATCAGCTAGGGCAGTAAATTCTTCAGTTTTGTTGAAAATGCAAGGCAACACAAAACGACTGGGATCTCCAAGCTTTTCCGGAAGTTCTTTAAGAATAACTGCAGAACAATTTTCATTTAAGCGTGTGTTGGCGAGCTCAATCAACTTCTCCTTCTTGCTAAGCAATTCCTTGAATGCTTTGACAAATTTCTGCATTTGGACAAGTGCTTCAACAAGGCTAATGTTGATGTTCATTTGAGAGAGCATCTTCACATAGCTCGACACTTGAGAGTCATTCTTGGTTAGCCCGTTGGTCTTGCCTAAGCGAGAAGGATAAGGGATATTGGGTTTGGTTGGTGAAGGTAAAGGCGTAGCAGGTAAAGGTTGAGATGTTGAAGGTTCCTTCCTAGGTACATCGTCATGACGAGGCAGAGACGGTAATGGTGTACTAATACTAGGTGTAGGAGGAGTAGGGATAAATGGTGGTGGAGGAGGTGTAGATGATGGGGGCGGGATCAGTGGTCCTACTATGGTGACTCCACTACGGGTAGTAATAGCACTCACATTTTCTCGCGGATTGGTGACGGTGTTTGAAGGTAGAGAACTCGAAGAAGAGGGTTGAGCGGTGGGCAAGAAACTAGCAAGCATATTCTTCAAATCATTCGTTTGATTGTTGAAGGAAGATTGGATATTATCTCGAAGCTCGGATCTTGACTCATTTCCTTGCTTGGTGATATCTCCTTTAAAGTTAATAATTTGGCTCTGCAGATTCTTGATTTGCTCACCTTGGGTTCTCATTATGGCTTCAACATCTGGGTTAATGGGTGGGGCTTGTTGAGCGGGTGGGTGATAAGGATTAGAATCTCTAGGTGGGACTTGGTTGCTTCTATTGTAGTTGTTGGCGGGGTTTTGGTTTTGAGGAGAAAAACCGGGTGAAAGGTAGTTGTTTGATCGGCAACTCAGCAAATTTCTATCCCCTTGAGGTCGAGCTTGGTAATTTTCTGGTGAATAATTACCATAAGCTGCATACACATTTTCTGGATTTCCTTGTGTAGAAGGAGAATTGGTGTATGAGTGAGGACCGCCGCATGTTTCACAAGAAGGTGCAACCGCTTTAACTTGTTGTTGTTGTTGGTTTGAAGCAGGATGCGAAGATTGGCGAGTCCGAAAAGTCCCTAACAAGGCATGAGGGCTATATTTTGTTGCTAAAGATCCCAAGTGATGTGAAGAATCATTTATCGAAAATCAATATGAAGGATCGAGACACACGACGAAAAGCAAAAACTCCCAAAAAGTCATGGAGAAGTGTATCCGAAAAGACCCTAGCAAGGTATGAGGATAAATAGATCCAAGTCATAAAAGGAGGCGGATCGTTTTATATCAAAGTCCAAAATAAAGATTGGAGAAAAATGAAGAAGTCGTGGTCCAAGTATGAATCTCTCAAAACTTCAAGTGAAGAAATTCCTATTATGAAGAGAAGGCCATTATTTCATGAACGTCTCTCAAGGTTTGAAGTATGAAGTCGCTGCCAAATATCGGTCCGAGAAAGATCTCAAATCGCGAAGCGAGTTATGCCAAGATATGAACTTTATGAGGTCCCGAGAAGCAGTTTTAAAAGATTTTGTCCTTTAGCTAACTATTGATTAAATCGTTCACCTTATTATCGGACTAAATAACTATCGAAATAAGTCAAAAATGCATCCTCGTGATCATTCAAGACAACAATAAAATATAAGAGATACCCCTAGGACTAAGGGAGTCTAAGTGAATAATTGGCCCACATGAGTTCGTGTTAGTCTACTAACTTATAATAACAATGATCTCGTTTTTAAGCTTGGTTTGGAGAAAGTGAAAACTTGAGGATGATGATTATTCATGACATTTTCAAAACCCAAGGTATGCTTTTGATTTCTTTACTTTGAATGTTTATAGTTTTCTATCTCTTTAATAAAGGCCAATGTGTATTGATTATGATGAAAAATGTAAACGTGCTTTGTAACTAATGCATTGCATGAGGACATTGCAATGGTCAAGTGTAGAGGATTTGATAGGTGTGCAAACACCCATCCTTTTTACCACTTAATTACAATAATAACCGAGCAAAAACGTGTATTTTATGTCATTTATGTCGGAATTATGCGTGGTTTGTGTTTTTGTTGTGATTTAGGACGAAAAGGTGAAAAGTGGAGAAAACACGGGCATTCACGGGCTTTTATTGAAGAAAAAGATGAAAGACGAAGTCAAGAAGTCAAGAGTGCAAAAAGAACGGAAGTCCAAGACCAATTCTGAATATTTATCGAAGAAAAAGTCTAAAGACGGAAGTTTACTAATAGCCGAAGAACTCAAGTCTTATTTATTGAAGAATTAAAAGACGAGTTTAAAGAAATCCCGAGCCAAAAGTCATTAAAGTCCAAGATTAACAAAAGATTAAGAAGGGAAGGACTTAATGGTGCAATTAAGAAGAAATGAAGGAGGGGAGGAAGCTTCCTAAGCATTCCCTAATCCTCCCCTATATATAGATCATTAGCCTTTCATTTTTACTCTTGTTGGCTAGAGTGACACTAGTTCTTCCACCCTTTTAATTACTTGCACATTTACTTTATTGCACCTTTAATTACCTTGTCTTGCACTTTAATTTTCAAGTAAGTTACTTTTACTTTTATTGCACCTTTACTTTACTTGTTTAATATCTCATTCTTCCTTTCTTTCTATGCTTTAATCTTTGTTTACATGCTTATTGTGTTGCTTATTTGATTAAAGGTTATGTTTTTATGCTTTTGATTGTTTTGGATTATTGATTCTTATAGCTTATTTGTGTTTATCTTCAAGTTTCCAAAGTTTTTATAAAAGTTATTTTTATATAAAGTTTGTTTTCGTGAACTTTGTTTCATTTTCGTGTTTTTAAAAGTCTTTAAATTTTAGCTTATTAGCTTTTTCTTATACGGTTTTCATTAGGATTTTAGGTGTGTGCTTATTTGATTAATAGCTTTTTTGTTTTGCTTATTTTCGTGTCTCTTTACTGTATTCCGACCATACCCGTCGGAAAGGGGTTTTGTATTCCGACCAACACTTCTTTGCTTGGTCGGAAAAGGGTTTACAACATTCCGATCAAGGGTAAGTTTGGTATTCCGATCAGGTCTCGTGACAGCATTCCGATTGGGAGACCACTCCTTGTTCCGATCAAGGTTTGGTTCTTCACATTCCGATTTGGGAGTCTAGTGGTATTCCGATCTGGTTAAGTGACAGCATTCTGATCAAGAGTCTACTCTTCATTCCGATCAAGAGGTGAGTTCACATTCCGATCTGGGATTCGTTTGGTTATTCCGATAGGTCAGGTGGTGACAGCATTCCGACCACGGTTTTCCGATCAGCATTCCGACGAGAAGGTAAGTGTACATTCCGATCATCATTCCGTTCAGAATGTATTCCGATTAGGTTTGTTTTACTATTTTGTCTTGTTTAATTTTTAAGTCTACATTTTAAAACTTTGTCATTTTAATTTTCGTCACGCTTTAAATTCCCGTCATTTAGTTATTTTACTTTTCAAAGTTTTTTAAATATTGCACCCTTTCTTTTAATTAGACTTAGATTTATTTTAACTCCCATTTTATTTTAACGTCCACTTACTTTAATTGTTTTGCACATTTTATTTAAAAACAACCAAAAATATTTGTTTTACCAAAATTAACTGAGTCGTACTTTAAGCCGGAAATCAATTCGTTAAGATACCGAGAGAACTTAACTTTCTTACATACAAAATCTCTTCATTAACTTTCTTACAATATATATCGAAAACTTGAACTTTAATTTTTATACAGGGTGTCAAAAGCCATGTATTAAATGCTCACAAGTGAACGGATCCCAAAAAGCAACGCATGTTTCACAGAAAACCGTTAATCTTTACGAAAAGAGCGGCAGCGGTGCCATTTAATACATGGCTTTTGACACCCTGTATAAAAATTAAAGTTCAAGTTCGAGATATATATTGTAAGTTAATGAAGAGATTTTTGTATGTAAGAAAGTTAAGTTCTCTCGGTATCTTAACGAATTGATTTCCGGCTTAAAGTACGACTTAGTTGATTTTGGTAAAACAAATATTTTTGGTTGTTTTTAAATAAAATGTGCAAAACAATTAAAGTAAGTGGACGTTAAAATAAAATGGCCGTTAAAATAAATCTAAGTCTAATTAAAAGAAAGGGTGCAATATTTAAAAACTTTGAAAAGTAAAATAACTAAATGACGGGAATTTAAAGCGTGACGAAAATTAAAATGACAAAGTTTTAAAATGTAGACTTAAAAATTAAACAAGACAAAATAGTAAAACAAACCTAATCGGAATACATTCCGATCGGAATGATGATCGGAATGTACACTTACCTTCTCGTCGGAATGCTGATCGGAAAACCGTGGTCAGAATGCTGTCACCACCTGACCTATCGGAATAACCAAACGAATCCCAGATCGGAATGTGAACTCACCTCTTGATCAGAATGAAGAGTAGACTCTTGATCGGAATGCTGTCACTTAACCAGATCGGAATACCACTAGACTCACAAATCGGAATGTGAAGAACCAAACCTTGATCGGAATAAGGAGTGGTCTCGAAATCGGAATGCTGTCACGAGACCTGATCGGAATACCAAACTTACCCTTGATCGGAATGTTGTAAACCCTTTTCCGACCAAGCAAAGAAGTGCTGGTCGGAATACAAAACCCCTTTCCGACGGGTATGGTCGGAATACAGTAAAGAGACACGAAAATAAGCAAAACAAAAAAGCTATTAATCAAATAAGCACACACTGATAACTAAGCTTTTTACCCGTTTAAAATTATTAAAGTTCGTTGTTCCTGTCTAATCAAATTGATTTAGGCTCTCTATGTGACTCTATTGTTTTTTTGTGGAAACAAAGATGTGTCGTTGTAGTGTTTAAAATTAAAGCTTTTTACCCGTTTAAAATTATTAAAGTTCGTTGTTCCTGTCTAATCGATAACATCGACTTTAGCACGGTCTACTTCAAGACCGGCTTTGGAAATCTTGTGTCCCATCACGATGCCTTATTTTACCATAAAATGGCATTTTTCCCAATTTAGAACAAGGCGTGTATCTTCGCACCGCTTAAGCATACGTTCCAAATTGGCAAGGCAAGAAGAGAAGGAATCCCCGAAGACCGAGAAATCATCCATGAAGACTTCCATGGTTTGTTCAACCATGTCATGGAAGATAGCTAACATGCACATTTGAAAAGTCCCGAGCGCATTACATAAGCCAAAAGGCATTATTTTTGTAAGCAAATGTGCCATAGGGGCAATTGAATGTTGTCTTCTCTTGATCTTGGGGATCGATGGGTATTTGGAAATAACCCGAGAAACCATCAAGAAAGCAGTAATATTCATTACCCGCTAAACGTTCAAGCATTTGGTCCATAAAAGGTAGAGGGAAATGATCCTTTCTCGTGGCATCATTGAGTTTGCAGTAGTCTATACAAACTCTCCACCCAGTAACGAGACGAGTGGAAATCAACTCGTTGTGTTCATTGGGAACAACGGTTATTCCGCCCTTCTTGGGGACACAATGGATTGGACTAACCCATGGTGAATCCGAAATAGGGTAAATCATACCCGCATCAAGAAGTTTGATAACCTATGTTTTGATGACTTCATGGATTTTTGGATTCACCCTTCGTTGGCTTTGAATTGTGGGCTTAAAGTCGTCCTCCATGAGAATTTTGTGTGTGCAGAAGTGAGGATCAATTCCGCGAATATCAGAGATTTTCCAAGCAATAGCCTTCTTATGAGCTTTCAACACGGTGATAAGTCGGGCTTTTTCTTCTTCCTTTAGGTCCTTAGCAATGATGACTGGCGACTTCTTCTCTTCTTCAAGGAATACATACTCGAGATGGGGGCGGCAACTCCTTAAGTTCTAAATCCGGAGGATTTTCGACGGGAGGCGTATTCGAAGTCGGAGTATCGATAGCAATGACCGTGGGAGATGGAGGCGAAGGATTGTCTTCGTTGAGAAGATTGTCAAAGAAATTCATGTCTGCATCCCCATCGGTGGGAGAATCATCAGTAGCTAAATTCACATCTCCCATGGTGTCTTCAAGATTGTTCCAAAACAAATCACTTTCTCCAAATAGAGACAGTGTTGAATCAATAGAGGAAACGGTTTCAACATTGGGAAGAGAGGTAGGAATACTTTTACAAGCATCTTTGAAGTGTTCTTCACAAGCCTCATCCAGAACGTCAATACAATTAACACTCTCGTTGGAATAAGGTTGTTTAGACAACTTTCCCATGTTGAAGACGATTTTATCGTCACCCACTCTCATGATAAGCTCACCGGCTTCAACATCGATGAGAGTGCGACCGGTCCTCAAGAATGGACGACCAACAATTAGTGGCACACGAGGGTCCATCTCATAGTCAACGACAACGAAATCAGCAGGAAAGGTGAATTTGTCAACTCCTACAATGACGTCTTCGGCTATCCCCACTGGATAAGCAACCGTGCGGTTAGCTAACTCCTAAGTCATTTTGGTGGGGACTAGCTCAGGGAGAGATAATTGCTTCCAAACGCTTAGAGGCATAAGATTAATACTGGCACCTAGATCGGCTAGGGCCATGCAATTCTCTACTCCCGGGAAATTGCAAGGAATTAAGAAACGACCCGGATCACCAAGCTTGGTTGGCAATTTCCTTAAGAGCACTGCAGAACAGTTCTCATAAAGTTGGGTGTTGGCAATATCGAGGAGCTTTTCCTTGTCGCTCAGAAGATCTTTAAACATTTTCGCATATTTAGGCATGTGAGCGAGAGCCTCAGCGAAGGAGATATTGAAATTCAATTGTTTGAACATTTTCAGAAAGTTCGAAACTTGAATATCATCCTTGCTTTTGAGCTTCTCTTTCCTCAACCTAGATGGATAAGGTATATTGGAAGAAGAGGAAGGCTTTGGGAGAATAGGATCACTCACATCCTTGGGTGGAGGAGGGGTAGAAGGAAGAGGTAGAGAAATTGGGGAAGGAGAAGGATGAGGAATAGGAGTAGGTGACTCGTTCTCCTTAGTCACCACCACCGGTGGAGGTATAGGAAGCTCGGGTTCCTTGGTACCTTTGCCACTTCGAGTGGTGATTGCTTTCATCTCCCTTCTTGGATTCGCAACGGTATTACTCGGAAGAGTACCCGAAGAAGAGGGTTGATTACCTTGGAAGAAACTAGCCATCATGTTCCTCAGATCATTAGTTTGGCTATCCAACGTGTTTCTCATGTCGGCTCTCAAATCGTTTCCTTGCTTGACCAAGTCTGCTTTCAAGTTTCGCACTTCCTGTTGGAGATTTTCCACGATCACATCATTGGTCCTCATGTAGGTTGCAACCTCTTGGTGTAATGCAGTGGGTTGGTTTGGAGGAGCATTGTATGCGGGTGGTTGATAAGCAGGTTGTTGGTAAACTTGGTTGTTACGTTGAGGTGGTTGTTGCTGCTTGTGAGGAGGAATGTATGGTGTATGAGGTTGTTGTTGTTGAGTAGGGCGATTGAGGTTTTGTTGTTGGTTTGGGTTGCTTGGAGGAAAACCGGGTGGTGAAAGATAATTGTTGGAGCGGTAGCTAAGCAAATTACGATCACCTTGAGGTCTAGCTTGATAAGAAGGTTGAGGATAGGTGCCATATGCCGCATTTACATTCTCAGCAGGGTAGTCTTGGGTGGCGGTACAAGTTGTGTAAGAGTGAGGACCACCGCATATCTCACAAGGTTGGCTGACAGCGTTAACTTGAGCGTTTTTGGCGTTGTTGCTGTTGTTGTTGCTGACGGTGTGGGTGACAAGCGATTCAAGAAGCGTGGTGATTTTGTCAAGTCGCTTGTCGTTGTCATTAGTGCTAGCACTAGCGACATTGGTCCGAACACTCTTGGTTTGCACACGAGACTTATTCTCAATGATGTCCCAAGCAGCATTGGAAGACTTAGCCAAGAGATTACCCCCCGAGGCACTGTTTAGAGAATCTTGGTCACTCATGTTTAAACCATTGTAAAAAGTATTAATTTGATGTACTTTGGTAAAACCATGTTGTGGGCATTTTCTTAAAAGATCTTTAAAACGATCCCAAGATTCACTGAACGACTCATCGTACTTTTGTTCAAAATTTATGATTTCATTCCGCAAAGCGGTAGTACGAGAGGGTGGGAAAAAGTAATTGATAAACTTTGTTTCCAAATCCGTCCACGAGAGAATACTCTGTGGCGGTTCCTTAGCAAGCCAATGCCGGGCTTGTCCCTCTAAAGAAAAGGGAAAAAGTTGTAACCTGATAACTTCTTGTGGAACACCATTGAACTTGACCGTGTTGGTGAGTTGCAAGAATCTCTTGATATGGTCATGTGGGTCATCAATGGTACGTCCCAAGAATGGTTGAGCAGAGACCATCTGGATAAAGCCTGACTTGAGCTCGAAATTGTTGGCGGCAATTGGAGGTATGACAATTGGATCAGTGTTGCCATCGACATGAGCTTTCAGTAGTTCAATCATCGGGCGATTATCCGGAAGGTTCTCATGGTTGTTGTTATTCATGTTGTTGAAAGGTGGGTTGTTGTTGTTATTATTGTTGTTTGGAGGTGGTATGTTATTGTTGTTGTGTACACCGGCCATGTCTAATGTATCGAGAGGTTCGGGCTCTTGATAGGACGTGGATCGAGTGCGCATACACCTGCAAAAGAACGAACAAAGAAAAACAAAGCAAAAATATTTTTGGTTTTTATGTTTTTTTTTTAATTTTTTTGTATTTTTGAAAAATTTTATATTTTTAGGATTTTTTTTTTGAAAATATTTATGAAAAAGTAACGTTCACGGGGAACGGATCCCAAAATCCAAGTTCTCACAAAAAACTTTTGATCTTAACGAGAGGAGCCGGCAGCGGCGCCATTTGATACACGATTTTTCTATGGGTTCAATTAATTCTCTCAATATCCTCTCGAATTGATCTCGGCTCTAAGTGGAATGATTTGTTCTTGGTTAATAAAAAGTGATGGTTTGTTTATCTATTTTAAACTAATGACAAGAAATTAAGTGTCGAAGAGTAAACTTAAAACTTAGAGTGATTAAAGTAAAAGACGAGTTTAAAAGTAAATGATTGGAAACTTAAAGATTATATGAGACAAATAAATGAACACTTAAAAGAAACTAACACTTGGAACACTTTGTAAAAAAAATGAACTTAATTGAAATGTACTAAAAGAAAGTAAGAACGGAACAAAGCAAAACAAGTGGATCGGAATAGGGAAAAATAGCACCAATCGGAATGTATTCCGATCAACTGATCGGAATGATGACAAGGAGGAGCGATCGGAATATCCAGGGAAGAACTAATCGGAATATGCAAAACTTGCCAATCGGAATAATCCAAAAATAACCCAAATCGGAATGTTGGGAAAAAAAGAATTGATCGGAATGTCTAAAAGCATGTAGATCGGAATACCCAGTAGCTTGGTCTAATCGGAATATGGAGAAATGCTCACCGTCGGAATCCACTAAACCCTTTTCCGATCATACGATCGGAAAGAAGGGGGTGTTCTGTCGGAATATCAGGTCAGAGAAGGGCTTTGCCCTTTCCGAAAATGGTGCAAATTAGGGACTTTAAGCTAGGGAATAAGCTATAGAATAAGCCAAACTCCAACAAGCTCGAATCCTATATAAGCTGATCAAATAAGCACTTAAGAACAACTTATCCAAACTTCAAATAAACAACTTTTAAATCAAATCAATAAAAAGATGAACTTTTCATAAAAACCTTAAAAAGTAAATAAGCTAAATCAACAAATAAGCCAATAAGAACAAGGATCTCAAAGCTTACTCATGTATAAACTTAAGGAAACATAAAAAGAAATCAACTTTTTAAGCACAAATCATTGATGAACAACACGGATCATACGAGATTTGTACCAAAATCAATGAAAATCAAAGAAAGGAAGGATGAGATTAAAGATTAAAAGATAAAAACTTGATCTTGATTAATGAAAAGTAGTACAAATGTTTTGATCTAGAAATAGAAAAAGATGAAATCTAGTGAGAGAAAGTTCTAAACTTTCTCTCTCTCTAACTAGAGAAATCAAAAACTAAAAACTAACTAAGTGTGTGAAATTTGTGAAGTAAGGGCCTTTATATACGCGTGTGTATGGTGGTGGGCTTTGTGATTGGGCTTTGGTTTGGGCTCCTTTTTCTTCTTTCTTCTTTAGTCTTCACGCATCTTTAAATAAACGTTTCCACTTTGGATTTGAGAAGTGTCGGTGAATTATTCCAACTCGTCTTATAATATTTTGTTTTATAGACTCGAGTTCTTCGAAATATATGAATCTTCCATCTTTGGCTCTATTCTTCGATAAATCTTCAAATAGGCACAATGACTTCAAATCTTTTGCATCTCTTGGACAATAGACTTCATCTTGAGTCTTTTTCCTTGATAAAACCCGTGCAATCCCATGTTTTCTTCAGTATTCATCCGGTTGACTCTGAAAACACAATAAACACAAAAACCACGCATAATTCCAAACAAATGATATTAAATACGTGTTTTGGTCTTGTTTTAGCCAGAATTAAGTGGTAAAAGGATGGGTGTTTTCACACCTATCAATAACATAAAAACATACAAACACAAACACCAATTTCAACAAAAATCAGCAAAAAAAAGGAAAGAAAAATGGGTTGTGGGTATGATGAACAGTAGCTGGTCTAAATGGCCAAATAACAAGATTCAAACTCCCAAAACTTGTTCACAACAACACTCAACTACCAAATACTTTTTAAGAGCCCTGAGTTATACCATAACCTAACAGTATACAAGATCTAAATAAGAAAATTACTAGAACTGAGCTATTTAAAGTCCTACTGAATTTCTAGCCGGTTTTATCACTTTTGAGCATGCAAATCTCTTATATCCTACAAAATGCTGAAAACCAACACTGATATAACCAACTACTAATGAAAGTAAGTGTGTCTAGGTGGACTATAACCAAAAGCTGTCACTTTTTTCAGTAATAAGCCTAATCCCAAACAACCCCTTATTTTCCAATTTTCAAAGATTTTCAGGGCACCAGTATGAATTACACTAAATCCTATTCTTAAAACACACTTAACATAGACTTAACATGAACTGGTCATCAAATAATAACAACACAGGCATCCATTAAGAGATTCACATAGACCACATAAACATTCAAAGTCAAAAAGGGTTCAAGCTAATTACCAATCTTGGCCTTAATCAGGCAAAGTGATGTTGCTGATGCCTTCTTTTTGGCTTCTAAAAGCTTATGAAAAGCTTATGAGACATACTTATGGATACTTGCTTGTTGATGATTCTACACCAGAATCAAGCAAAAGAAAAGATAGATATGATCTTCTCATTGTTCCTGCACAAACAAACAATCACAAAAAAAACTGCAATACAAGTTTAAATAAACTTAACAACAAGCTTGTTTGTCATTCAAACTTCTTGTTAGCTTATTAAAACAGTAAATCCCTTAAAACATTCACACCTTGGAATATTTTGTAAAACACTTGATAAGCAAAAAACTTTAACTTGAAAAAGAGAACAATGGTATGCAATGAATAACAACAAGATGGTAAAACTCTTGTGAAATCTTGACTTGTCAAGTCAGATTTCACACACTTTCTAAAACTTGGATCTTCAAGAAAAAAAATATATTCCAGAAAAATTTCCCCAAAACAAACTTGAATAACTAAGATTACTTGCATTAAAATAAAAAGATTAGCTAAATGGAACTCAACTATTCCTTGTAATATCAATAATTTTTAAAACACTATAACTATTCATTTATAAAAAAATGAGAATTACAGGGAAAAAGTTGGAACAAGCTCATTCACATGTTGAATGATGCTTATATACTAAGCTATAGATGTTTCTAGACTAGAAATTACATAAGTAAACCCTAGCAACGAAATTCCAAGAAAGCCCTTTGTCAATGGCCTTCAAAATCGTCAAAATGGAGTCATGTGACTGAAAGTGATACGCAAGCTGTCTTTCTTGATCTTGGACGTTGATTGAGAGCCTTTGGGACCAAGTTTTTGCTATGAGCCTTGGATTGGTATGCAAGATTCCATTCTTGCCAAATATGGAGGGGCAGGGGACCCGTGTGGGGACCACCATGGTCACGGGAGAGGGGATTTTGTGAGTGGGTCTTGATGAGATAGAGGTTAATCACAAATCTGGAAAGTATTAACATATAACCCTTTGATTTATATTGATTAGGGCTTTAGGGTTCATGTGTATTATGAATGATGAAGGTGGGTGTTTAATCCAGATTAAGGAATAATAAAAATGTTTCCCACACTTTTCCTAATTAATAAATCTGGTTTAAAAAGTGGTGGGTGGATTTTTGACGTGGAGGAATGGTGGTATATGATTGGTGGTGAGATGTGACATGGCAGAGTGATTGGTGGATACAAGTTATGTTGTCTGGGCAATAATAGTCCCTTGGTTCCCATTTCTTTGTCACTTCTTGTTTAATCAGCCAAACTCTCTTTTCTCTTTATATGAACGTTTTTGTTTTCTCATTTTGGCCACAATAACTTTTGAAAAAATTATTCCAAGGACTATATGTGAAATTTGAGCAATCTTCAAGGGCCATATATGTACTATCTCATCATTTTGGGGACCCAAATGCAATATTTGAGTTTTGTAAGGGTTTAAAATGACAATTCTTCCAAAGCTGAGGGACCAATCTTGAAAAATCTTCAAACTTCAAGGACTTGATAGGAAAATCATGATTCGGGTCCGGTTCCTTTTGCGGCTTTGTTTCCCGTGTTCGGTTTTTTGCTTGATTCCTTTGATCTTTTGGTGAATTCGCGATATCCGTACCTAAAATACACAATGAACAAACACAAGCATATATTTGGGTATTTTGATGATATTTTAAGCGTTTTAAGCCCGATTTAGACGATGAGACTATGTATAATTGCAGGCTCATCAGATGGTGATAAGGTTTACTTTGGAGGCGGATATGGAACTATCACATGCAAAGGAACACTTCTCACCAAGAACTTGCGTTTTGAGAACGTATTTCTGGTAAAGGAACTTGATTACAATCTTTTTAGTGTATCACAAGTCTGTGATAACAAAAATAAAGTTCTGTTTACTGATACTGAATGCTTGGTGTTAAGCAAGATTATAAGATCCCAGATGAGAAATATATTGACTATAGAACACCTAGACATAAAGACATCTATAATGTGAATCTTAATGGGATTAGGATGAATAACAATATGTCATGTTTTTATGCTAAAGCTTCAGTAGATGAGAGTAATCTATGGCACAGGAGACTAGGGCACATAAACTTTAAGAATATAAACAGGCTTGTGAGACTTGGCTTGGTTGATGGTTTTCCTGAAAAGGCTTTCCACAATGACCACTCTTGTGTTGCATGTCTTAAAGGCAAGCAGTACAAGGTCTCATTCAAGTCTAAACAGGTGCACTCTAGTACTAGACCACTTCACTTGTTGCATATGGACCTGTTTGGTCCAACTAATATAGAGAGTTTGAATGGTAAATAATACTGCTTTGTCATCACAGATGACTTTTCTAGGTTTACTTAGACTTTCTTTTTAGCTATGAAGAGTGATACTGCTGACACTTTAATTGACTTTATTACTCAGATAGAGAAGAAAACTGGTAATGAAGTTAAAATGCTTAGAAGTGACAATGGTGGTGAGTTTAGAAATAAGATTTTGGATGATTTTTGTGCCAAGAAAGGGATTACTAGGCAGTTTAGTGTTGCCAGAACCCCACAGCAAAATGGGGTTGCTGAGAGGAAGAATAGAACCCTAATTGCAGCAGCCAGGACTATGTTGGCTGATGCTCATTTCCCCATAGCTTTTTGGGCTGAGGCTGTGAATACAGCATGCTATGTTCAAAATAGAGCATTGGTCAACAAGATACAGAACAAAACACCTTATGAATTACTTTGGGGAAGGAAACCTAATATTGGTTTTCTTAAACCTTTTGGCTGTCATGTAGTTGTACTTGATACTAGTGATGCCTTAGGTAAATTTAGTGCAAAAGGTGATGAAGGCTATTTCATGGGTTATTCTGTGCAGAGCAAGGGATATAGGGTTTACCTTAAAAAGGAAAAACGTATTCTTGAGAGAGTACATGTTAGGTTTTTAGAGAGTAAACCTAGTGATCCTGAAAGTGGTCCAAATTGGTTGTTTGACTTGGAACCTCTATCTAGGACTTTAAATTATATGCCTGTCACTAATCCAGACATTGTGAAGGTAACTTCAAATGTTGTGGAAGAACAAGTTGTTGATGTTTCAGGTACACAGGTTAATGAAGAGGTTGGATCACAAGCAGACAAGCCATCTCCCATACAAGAGTATGTCACAATTCCCATATGGACAGATGCTTTTGCTGCTGCTGCTGCTGGAAAGGATAATGGTGGTCCCCAAGTACCACCAGTTAACAACATGCATGGTCCTTCAGGCGTTGATAAAGGCAAATCTAGCGCTGACAGGACAAATTCAGACGTTGATGGCTCAAACGTTGACAACAACATTTCAAGCTTTGACAGCCCAAACGCTGACAACCAAGGTTCAGGCGTTGAAAACACTTTTGAGCATCTTTTCTCTTCTAATTTTGAACAAGGTGAACCTTCCAATTTATATGAAGAGGTTCATCCTAATATTGATGAAAGAGAGTCTGAAGAAGAAGATATTGGCAACTTGGATAATGAGATTGAAGACAACAGACTTTTTGAAGGAGGAGTTCTCACTTCTACTATGAAGAATCATCCTCAATCACAGATTATTGGGGATGTTATGACTCCTGTTCAGACTAGAAGATCTCATCAGAATCTTGGTGGATTCATTGCCAATATACACAAGAAGGTTTATACCCCTCTTGTTCAATCATGCTTGTTTGCCTGTTTTTTGTCACAACAGGAACCCAAGAAGATATTTGATGCTCTCAAAAAACCAAGTTGGGTGGTAGCAATGCAGGATGAGCTTCACCAATTTGCAATTTAGGATGTTTGGGAGCTGGTTGATTGTCCCAGATATGTCAGACCTATTAGGACAAGATGGGTTCTAAGAAACAAGAGAGATGAAAGAGGCATTGTGGTCAGAAACAAGGCACGTTTGGTGGCTCAGGGATATACACAAGAGGAAGGGATAGACTATGATGAGGTCTTTGCACCAGTTGCAAGGATTAAAGTTATAAGGATATTTCTAGCCTATGCTTCCTGCATGGGCTTCACTGTCTATCAAATGGATGTGAAGAGTGCCTTCCTCTATGGAACAATTGTTGAGGAGGTGTATGTAATGCAGCCTCCTGGTTTTGAAGATCCAGAGAATCCAGACAAGGTGTATAGAGTCAAGAAGGCTATGTATGGACTTCATCAAGCCCCAAGAGCATTGTATGGTACATTGTCCACTTATTTGGTGGAAAATGGATTCAAGAGGGGCACCATAGACCAGACATTATTTACCTAGAAGGCTGGTAAGGATGTTTTGCTTGTTCAGGTTTATGTTGATGATATCATTTTTGGATCTACTAATCCAAAGATGAGTGAGGATTTCTCCAAGCTTATGACAGACAAATTCAAGATGAGTGCAATGGGGGAGATGAACTTCTTTCTAGGGTTGCAAGTTCAGCAGAAAGAAGATGGTATCTTCATCTCCCAGGATAAGTATGTGGCAGAGATCTTGAAGAAGTTTGGCTTTTCTCCACATGAAAAGAGGGCTACTACTCCTATGGATAGAGAACACCTTTGGGGAAAGATTGGAGATGGAAAGGATGTGGATGTCAGGCACTATAGATCAATGATTGGTTCATTGATGTATCTCACAGCCTCCAGACCTGACATCATGTTTGTTGTGTGTGCATGTGCACGCCATCAAGTGACTCCCAAAGAATGTCACCTTTATGCTGTCAAGAGAATCTTTAGGTACCTAAGATGTTATCCCAGTCTTGGCTTGTGGTACCCAAAGGATTCACCATTGGAGCTTATTGCATATTCAGACAGTGAATATGGAGGTGATAAGTTTGATAAGAAATCCACAACTAGTGGATGTCAGTTTCTTGGGAGCAGGTTGATATCTTGGCAATGCAACTGAAGTAGAATATGTAGCAGCAGCTGCTTGTTGTGGACAAGTCTTATGGATTCAGAACCGGCTGTTGGATTATGGGTATAATTTCATGCATACCAAGATATATGTTGACACCATTTTATATGGGTACATCATTCTAAAACTAAACACATAGAAATTAGACACCATTTTATACGAGATTGTTTTGAAAAAGGTTTAATACAACCAGATAGGGTTGACACGGAAGAAAATGTGTCAGATTTACTAACTAAACCTTTTGATGCTGGAAGGTTTCAATACTTGGTAACAAGTATTGGAATGATCAATCTCACATAATATGTGTTTTGGGGTCTTTTTGTAAAAGTATGTACAGGATAATGCATTGTTATTGGTCTTTTTGAGGATTTAGATTTTCCACTATATTTTTCAAACACTGAAAAGGTTACTTTAACGCTGATAAGTGTTATTGTGACGTTGTCAGCAATATATTTGTCTAAACGCTGACAAATGTTTCCTTAACGCTGACAAGTGTTATCGGGCCGTTGTCAGCAACAATGTTAGTTTTGTGGTTTTCATCTAAATGTGCAGGTGGTGTTAGCATTATACCATTGGATACAGAGTTGGTTATGGATCATTGGAGAATCATTTGAGCATGTTTTTTATTTATGGATGATGGTTGGAATTTTCTATTCCTATCTTGACATAAATTTTTTATGTTCATGCATATTTTTGGCAACATTTGTATCACAGTTTAAGGGGAGGTTTTAGGAACCTTTAGGACTTTTGGGTATCCTTATGATACTCTTATCACATTCTAGATTGTGTCCACAGGTGAGTATGAGTTAGTTTTACTAAATCATGAGGCACTGTAGCATGCAAAGTTGATATACTATGCATGCTGCCAAGACATGTTTGGCCTAGAATTGGTTGTGGTCTGTTGGGAGACTTGGGAATGATTTTATCATGGGTTTTACCTGGGATTAACAAGGAATTTTATGAGGTAACTTAGTTGTTAAGAGTTTTGGTTAGCAAGGGACACTAGATGACTGTTATGTCTATCTTGCATAAGCAAGTGTGCATAACTGGACAGTGCTTGTCGCCCTATAATAATTATCAACTTATAGGTTATCTTCTCTAGGATAAATTACTTTGTTAAGGTCATTTTTCATTTTTATAAATTTTTATTTTTGGATGCTGACAAGTAATTTTCCAAGCGTTGTTGTGACCAATTTAGACGCTGACATGGCTTTGGCAAATGTGGACAAGAATATAGCCGTTGGGCGTTGATGGGTTATTTTTGACCGTTGACACTCAATGGGACCTACCCAGTTGTTACTTTTTGACGAATTTTTGGCCGTAATTTTGGGAGCAGATAACTTTTATTTAATGCATGAGATAAACTTATTTCTTTTCAATATTTTCATGATTGTATTTTTGAAAATAGTTGCCTAATTTTTGACCAATCACATGCATCTTTCTCTCCTATATATTTGGCTCCTAATTTAAACAGGGTACCTATCATTCTTGTCTAACAATATTTTCTCCTATACTTCATCTTTATCAATCTTTCAAACAGCTTTGAACAATGGTACCAAAATTTAAACCAAGTGATTTGGAATTGGGATTCAGGAGTCAACACAACATGATAGCATATTTGGACGCTGATGATACCCTGTTTCCCCAATACACCCAAATGGTGGCGTATTTGAATGCATCCCCAATTAGGTATGCTCTTTCTCATGCTCCACTCATTCCTGTCACACATATTAAGCAGTTTTGGAACAATGTTAGTTCCTCAACAGTTAATAGAGTGACTACATTATCATCTATTGTTCATGGGCGCACATGGGTGGTTACTGAAGCTTTGGTTCTCCAAGCTTTGAATCTTGATGATGCAGATGGTATAACCACCCTCCCTATTCATGAAATAGAACAAGGACTAAGGGCTTTGGGTTATCCTTTCCCTGATGAGGGAAATTTAAACAAATATCATAAATAAGAGTTTCCCCCAGCCTAGAAGTACCTAATACATGTCCTCTTACAATGTTTGAGTCCCAAGTGTACTGCACACAATGAGATCAATAGGTCTATTGCTAGTGCTATTGTGTGCATTGCTACTGGGCAAAAGTTTAATTATTCCAAAATGATTTTTGAGGGCATGTGTAAAAATAAAGGGAATAAAATGACTTTAGCTTATCCCAGATTTTTACAAATGGTTTTTGATGTCCAAAGTTGCTGCACAAGGGATCATGATGATTTTTATGAGATCCCTGTGCAAAAGAAAGCAATTTTTACAAAGATGAACTCACCTCCACACCGTGACTTACCCCTCACCCCAGACATGATTGCTGTCATTGAAGCAACACAACCCCAACCAGACCCACAACCCCAACTTGACACAATACCTGAACCTTTACCTTCACCACAACACATGCAAATTGACCAAGAACCCTTCAACGCTGACACATTAAATGTTGGCGTTGACATGCCTATTCCAAACGTTGATACCAATCCTTCACAGACCCAAACACCCCTTAACCAACCAACATCCAACCAATCCACATCCTCTTCTCCCCCAACACAATATAGGTTACAAAAACGCCAAAGGACTACTGGAGTGTTCTCCGCTAGTGGTCCTAGCCATGTAGTAGAGAGAACCACCACCACAAGTGTGGTTGGTGCTATGGATGAGGCTGGGACTATTGGTTCTGACTTAGAAGTTGGCCAAGATAGTCCTACCATCATTAAGACCTCATCCATGCCCAATGAATCTAACTTGGGAGGTCAAATACCTATTTTAGAGGAGGGCAGATTGGAACCAATGACATTAATGGAATTGATGGCTGTCTGCATTAGCTTGCAAAAGCAAAATGCAGACTTGGTACATATTGTCAGTACACAAGGCCTTGAACTCAAGCAATTGAGGGAGAGGATTGTTATTTTGGAAAATGCTAGCACACGGCATGGGATGGAGGAATCTTCTAAAGGGGAGGATGAACAGATAAATGTGAGTGATAAGGGCTCACATGATTGTGAATCTTTAGGTATTGCTGAGGCCCTAACAAGTTTGAAGAAACAACCAGGTTTTGATACGTCTCTAGTCACTCCTACAAACTTAAATGTGTCTTTTACAGCTATGTTGGAGGAAATTACAAGAGGCGCTGAGACATGTACTTTGGGCGTCGACAAGCAAGATTTAAACGCTGACATGAGTAACTTGGGCGCTGACAAAGCAAAATTGAGCGTTGATAGACCTGCAAATGAGGTTGATGTATTCCAGTCATCATCCATCATCAAAGAAGTTTCTTCACAGGTATTACCATCTACCTTACCCATAATTGATCCATTAGATAAGGGTAAGGGTATTATGGTAGATGTAGATGTTCCAAAGAATGCAGCACAGATTGAGTTTGATAGAAGGTTGGCTGCACAAATTATGGAACAAGAAAGAAAGAAGGTAGGTGAATCACCTTTTGTTGTCACTTCAGAAGAACAAGAAGGAAGTGATGAAGCCAGTTCAGACTCAAGTGTAATGATTATAGAACAACTTGAAAGACTTGAGTATGGTGATGAGTTGGCAAAAGAGAAGTTGAATGAGTTGAAATTGCAAGTAGATTTTGACATGCCAGAAGTTGTTCAGATGTATCATGCTTGGGAAGATAGGTGTATGGAGAATCCACATTTGACTATTTCAGACCAGATATGGGGTTTGGAGATTCTTCTAAGAGTACAAAAGGATTGTAAGATAATTCTAAAACACAGGGCTAGCAATATTCTCTCAATGTTGAAAAGGGATAGAAGGGAGTTGTACTTCATGCTACTTAGATGTCATGGAACAGGATGGACTTATAAGAAATTGATTGGATTGACATTTGAAGAGTTGGAGTTCAAATCTTATCCCTTTTGGGTAAGAGTGCAGGAAGAAAACACTCTAAGACTTCTTTCTGATGAAAGGAAAGAAGAACTTGTAGAAGAGATGGAGCTTAAGAAGGCAATGATTGTTCCCAGACCTGTGAAGAAGGGAGTTCCTCTTGAGTTTCCCAAAGATATGGATAGGTTGAATCCAAGTGAAGCTGTTATAAGAAAGAGCTTTAAGCTCTCACCATTGGAAGCTTCAGATATGGTACAAGTGTTACCACTTGATTCCAGAAACCCTATTATAAGCTTTGAAGAAGATGAATGTGGGTTTTGGAAGATTGGCAGGTATGAAAAAGAGGTTCACACTTTTACCACTCTTATATCTTTGTTTGCAAGTTTTGATAGAGAAGACTTGGTAGACCTATGGAGGTTGTTAGACGCCAAGTATGAGACTGAAGATCCTACTTTAGTCAATGCAATAAAACTGTGGTCAACGTTCAAGAGAATGTGTGGACCAAGAGATGAAGATACTGCTATTTGGAAGGATCTTGAAGATGACCTTAGTGGTCTTCAATGGCGTTTGTATTCAGCTGCAGGTGTTTATTATTTGAGTTCTACAAAGTTTGCTGAGTATCTACTTGTAGATGGCCAGTATACCATGTCCAAGGAAGTCTTGGAGAAGATGAAGACTACACAGCTGGAAATTGATTATTAAGAAAGGGGCTGGTGTAACAACTTGTGGACTTTTCTCCACACAAGTTTTGGGTCTGACAACGTTTGACTTTTTACCAGCGTTGACCTTGGAAGCGTTGACACACTTATATGCTAAATGTGAAAAGCTACTGATACTAGCACTAGCGGCATTGGGGTTTCAGATTAAATTCTCGGAATCTTCTCAAATTGATCACGGTTCAAAGTGGAATAGTTGTTCTTGGTGACAAAAAGAGGATTGGTTTTCTATTCTACTAAAAAGGTAAATGCGTGAAGATATAAAATTAGACTAAAAGCAGTTAATAAAATAAGACTGAAAGCGAATTAAAATGAAATAGTAACTGTAAATACCCTGAAAAATGATTGATTCGAAATGTACCATTTATTCGGAATATATCAGACAAAAATCCTTAATGCGAAATATCTTACTCATGCGGAATAATAGGCTCATGCGGAATAAACTGTTGATGCGGAATATAAGCTCATGCGGAATAAACTGTTGATGCAGAATATAAGCTCATGCGGAATACTAGCTCATGCGGAATAATAGGCTCATGTGGAATAAGAGCTTGATGCGGAATGTTTGAGTTGATCCGGAATAATTGATTATTCCGGATGAATGGTGTTGATCCTGAATATCCGGTTGATCCGGAATATAGGGGTTGATCCGGAATAACTGGTTATTCCGGATGAAGGGCTTTGATCCGGAATATAAAATATACCGGATGAACAAACTTGATACGAAACAAAAAATGCTGATGCGGAATGTTTACTTTGATTCGGAATACTGGGAATGAAGAACAGTTAAACAAAAAAAAAGGGTAAAGCGATTTTTATCAAATCAAGCCAAATTTAACCAAAAGATTTAAACCAAACTAAACACTAATCATCTACTAACCATAAACATCAAATCAAAAGACTAAAAACACAAAACCCACTTACTTTTATGGATTAAAATCAACCAAATAAGAACTTTAAAACTTTGAATAAAAAAGATGAAGATGAACAAGATTAATGGAAGGTTTATATTGATTGTTTAAGGTAAAGTAAACAAAAGGAAAGATTAAACACTTACAAGATTAAAGATTCAACAATGATGAAAAATCACCAACACCTTAATGGTGTTGGCTTCCTACGAAAGAAAAGAAAGAACTGGAAAACTAAAAACTAGCTCAAAAAGTGTGAAGGTGAGTCCTATTTATAGGCCTAGTGGTTGGTTGGTGAGTGGGCTTTCTCCCTTTCTTCTTGTCTTCTCGTCTTTCCAGAAAAGTTAACGTTTTCGATTCTGATTCGGGATTTGTCGACGATAAATTCAACTCGTCTTTTAATTTCTTCGTTTAATAGACTTGAGTTCCTTCGACATATGTATATCTTCCATCTTTGGTCCTTTTCTTCGATAAATCTTCAAATAGGCCCATTGACTTCAAATCTTTTGCATCTCTTGGAAAATAGACTTCGTCTTGAGTCTTTTTCTTCGATAAAACCCGTGCAATCCCATGTTTTCTCCAATATCCATCCGGTTGGCTCTGAAAACACAATAAACACAAAAACCACGCATAATTCCAAACACATGATATTAAATACGCGTTTTGGTCTCGTTTTAGCCAGAAATAAGTGGAAAAAGGATGGGTGTTTACACACCTATCAAATCCCCTATACTTAATCATTGCCATGCCCTCATGCAATGCTTAGTGATAAAGCAAATTTACACTTTTCTCATATTCAATCAACCTTGGCCTTATTAACATACTACTAAACAAAAATTAAAGTACTAAGAGAAATTAAAACTTTAAAGTAAACAAGAGGATAGAAAACCATTTTCACTTGAAACAGCTATATGGAAATAACTTGCAAAGAGATCAAGGACTTACATTAGGGCTTTGGTGCTGCGAAGATTTATCACCCTCAAGTTTCAGGTTCCCCAAACTAAGCTTAAAAACGGGATCATTGTTATTATAAGTTAGCAAATCAAACACATACACACATGGCTTAATTATATGCTTAAACTCCCTTATTCCTAGGTGTATCTCTTATATTTTATTTTTGTCTTAGAATGATCATGAAGATGCATTTTTGGACTTATTGCGATAGTTTATTTAGGCTGAAAGCACAGTAGGACGATTTGATTAATAGTTAGCTAAAGGACAAAATCTCTTAAAACTGCTTCTCGGGATATCAAAAAGTTCATATCTTGGCATAACTCGCTTCACGATTTGAGACCTTTCTCGGGCCGATATTTGGCATGTACTTCATACTTCATATCTTGAGAGACGTTCTTGAGATAATGGTCTTCTCTTCGTTAATATAGTTTCTTCACTTGGAGACTTTTGAGGGGTACTCCAACTTTGTTGACCACGACTTCATCATTATTTCTTCAATCGCTAATTGGGATTTTGAGATACAACGATCCGCCTCCTTTTCGGACTTGGATCTATTTATCCTCATACCTTGTTAGGGTCTTTTCGGATAGACTTCTCCATGATCTTTATGGGAGTTGATTGCTTTTCGTCGTGAGTCTTGATCCTTTATATTGATTTTGGGAATAATGCTTTTCACATCACCTTGGATCTTTAGCAATAAGATTGAATCCTCATGCCTTGTTAGGGCCTTTTCGGACTCGCCAATGTTCGCGCCCCGCTTCATAAGTTATGCCTTGGCTATGAACTCTTATCATTACCGAGCAACTTTTAAACGATCTTGGGCTAGAAGCTAAGTAACTTTTCAAATCGTAAGACCTTACTTATTGCAGATAAATTATTAGCAAATGATGGGAGAATAGGCAAATAATCACACCAAGTGTGCTTGTGTGAGAATACCGACTTATAATTGACTCTATCATTTCTCGTTCTCCACAATTTAAAATCTCAAGTAATGAGACTCGTGGATGCTTAGCCTAATAAACCAATTAAGGTCTACATGGTTAAGGATACTAGCTAGAATAAACTTGGATAAGTCTATTCGGGTTGAGTCAAAATAATCGCAACGGGCCTAATATGTCAAAGATTTCAAAACTAGCTACACCACTTTATTAATATTTTTGACTTTATTGCGGGATATATACATATGAAAGCAATGATAAAAATTTAAAAATTACGACTAAATGTCAAAGTTAATAAAAAATTTGAAAAATGTTGAAAAGATGATTTTCCGGTTAAATGAAGGCATTTTAATGGAAAAGTCCACTTAAAACTTCGATAGAAGTCCCCCCTACACTTAATATAAACATTGTCCTCAATGTTTAAGCATGTGGGAAAAGTCCCCTACACTTATGACATTGTGCACGTTGGTTAAATCAAGTTAAGGAAGAGATGACTAAAGTGATCAATTTCAAATGTGAGTATGAAGAGAATTGAATCATGATAGTTGAGAGATAGCACCGAATTGCGGATAACACGGGAGCACGGTTCTTCAAAGATTCCAAGAGTGCACTTATCCCTGTAATCACATCACCACACAAACACAAACAACCTATATAGGTCCCCCTACACTTAGGAGGTTAAAACAGAAAAGGATAGATACTCGGGTTGCCTCCCGAGGAGCGCTTGTTTTTGATAACCGAGTCACGAGCCTGACTCGACCCAAAATTAGTTCATGGGGAACGTGGTGAGGGATGGAATCATCTCATGAGAGATGTCCTCACCAAAGTACAACTTCACTCGTTGGCCATTCACCTTAAAATTAGGTCCATTAGGTTGAGCGAGCTCGAGAGTACCATATGGAAAAATTTGGGCAATGGTGAATGGGCCGGACCAACGAGATTTCAGCTTGCCGGAAAAGATTTTCAACCGAGAGTTAAAGAGTAAAACTTTGTCTCCAACTTGGAACTCTCGGTTTTTAATCTTGGAGACGTGAATGAGCTTAGTATTTTCCTTATAGATCAAAGAATTTTCATAAGCCTCATTCCGGAGTTCATTCAGCTCATTAAGTTGGATTTTGCGTAGGTCACCGGCTTTGTTGATATCGAAGTTAGCCCACTTCAAGGCCCAGTAAGCCTTGTGCTACAACTCAATGGGGAGGTGGCATGCTTTCCCGTACATGAGACGATATGGTGTTCAACCAATCGGAGTCTTGTATGAGGTACGGAAAGCCCACAGAGCATCATCAAGTTTATCGGCCCATGAGGCACGATGCTCTCCCACCGTTCGTTCAAGAATTTGCTTTAATCCTCGGTTAGAGATTTTAGCCTGGCCATTAGTTTGTGGGTGGTAGGCGGTGGAAAGACGATGATTTACACCATACTTAGCCATGACTCTTGCGAATTGATCATTGCAAAAATGAGTCTCGCGATCACTAATAATGGCACGAGGCACACCGAATCTAGCGAATAGCGACTTCAAAAAGTTACAAACCACCCTCGCGTCATTAGTGGGTAAAGCTTTGGCTTCAACCCATTTAGAAACATAGTCAACGGCTACAAGGATGTATTTGTTTCCTTTAGAGGAAGGGAATAGCCCCATAAAGTCGATGCCCCATACATCAAAGATTTCACATTCTTGTATGAAATTTTGAGGCATCTCATCTTTATGTGTGATCTTGCCTTGTTTTTGGCAAGCATCACAATGTTTAACCATCTCGTGAGCATCACAATAAATGGTGGGCCAATAAAATCCCGATTCAAACACTTTTTTGGCGGTGTAGTTGGGACCAAAGTGACCACCGGTGGGTGATGAGACTGCCTTTATACATAGTCTCATCTTCCAAATAGTGCTTAAAATGCATTAAATATCATCAAAATACCCATATATATGCTTGTGTTTGTTGCATGTGTATTTTAGGTACGGATATTGAGAAAATGACAAAATATCACAAGAATCATTCAAAAACGAACACAGGAAACGAAGCCGCACAATGAACCAAGCCCTAATGAAGACTTTCCCAAGATTTACCCTTGAAGATTTGAAGAATTATGAAGAAGGGTCCTCCAATATGGAAGAATTGACACTTTATACCCTTGTATATTCATAATTACAAGTTTGGTCCCTAAAGTTTGTCAAAATTACAAAAAGGGCCCTCCACTTTGAAGAATTGGCAAGTTTAGCCCCTCAAAAAAGCTAAATTATCAACCATCATCCTCCCACAAAGTCAAATATATCATGAAGTCCTTCAAAGTACAAGAAATTACAAGTTTGGTCCTTTGAAAATCCCAAAATTACAAAAAGGACCCTTGACTTTCAACATTTGGCAAGAATGGTCCCTCATCAAACAAGACTTGGCATTTTCAGTCCTCCAAAATGCTCAACATACAAGTCAAGACCATTATCCATCATCAAAATGCCAAATCAGCCCTTGAAGAATTCAAAAACGGCAAGAAATACCCCTAAAATCATTTTACAAAAGTTTTTGGGGCAAAAGTGCAAAGTTGCAAAAGTTGTTATAACTAGTTTTGGCGTTGATAGAAGTTTGGAAAGGAAATGACAAGTTGTGCAAAGATAAGGGTGTAATGCTGGCACACAAGATACTTACCTAGGCCAGTGAGGGGGTGACACGTGCCCCACTCACTCTCTCCACCAATAAAATCCCACCATTCCTCCATGTCATTTCCCACTTATACCGGTTTAAACTAATCTTTGATTAGTTTAATATTTGGCGCTTAACACCATTTTTAAACCCAAAAACAAATCAAAACATGGACTGTTCATCGTATGAACACAATTAGGGACTTCTTAATCACTTGTAATTAAGCCCTAAAAACCTCCAGAATCTTGATTTGTAGTCTCCTAATCACAACCCAACCCTTAAACTTGGCACCCCACCAACCCACATGCTGCATGGGGCCTCCCCTGCTACGTCAAAAGGGAAGAAGACAAAAACTTGCCAGCCATCCAACGTGTAGGATTGCTGCTTACATTCTAAGCTCAATTTGAGCCTTTGGATGCAATTCATCCTTGCCAACTCACACAACCAGCCAAGAAAACATCACATGATCCTCAAGATATTCAAACTTTCAAAGGGCATTTTGGGGACTTCATCAACATTAGGGCTACATTTTTATGCTTTCTAGTAGTTCAATGTAGCGTATATAAAGGCCTTAGGACCCAACATTAGCAGTTGCTTTTGGTTTTTCCTTTGTTCAAGCACTTGTAAATCCCTTTTTAGTTTATGAAATTTGAGTTAAGTGTTTTGAAGAAAGACCAAGTGCCATCTTATTATGCTTGTTTATGTTCTTAGTTTACTGATTTTGAAGTTAAAAACCTGTTTTCAAAAAAGGAGTGTGCAAACATTTGCACATTTTCTTCATTTTCTTGATATTCTGCTAAGTTCTTGTTTCAACCTTGGAATTATTGGGTTATAGGGCTGATCATAGCATCCTAATTGTGTTAATTAAGGTGTGGTGAGGCTTATAACTTGGGGATAATCAAGTGTGGGGTAACAAGGTTGCATTAATCAAAATTTTTCAAGTTTCTGATTTTATACTTGTGCTTCTAACCTTGTTGATTCTTAGTAGGGGTGTTATTGGAAGCTTGTACTTGTTCTTGCTAGTACATAAGCTCATAAATTCGTGGGTGTGGATGTACATCCATGAGGTTTGCATACTCAATCCTAAAATCTGCTTAAAATCTTGATTTTTGGTGATATTTGTATGTGGCTTGTGTTCATGTGAATTTTGTGGCTTAAATCTGCTTGAATCTGTTTATCTTACTTGTTATTGTGTTTATCTGAGCTTGGGTGGTCTTGAATCTCACTTTTCCTTTGAACATTTTGATTTTTAAAAGATAAAGGGGTGTTTGGGATTACCTGTTTGTGACTGCAACTTATTATTGTGTTGTGGAAAGTTTGAGTTTGTGTTCGATATCTGATATATGCTTGGTTGAGAGTGTTTTATTGCAAGTTTTTGGGTTTGAAGCCTTGAATCAAACAATCTGCTATATAATCTTTGTTACTGCCTGTTTTGACCTAGGATTTTGGGAACACTTAATGTGTATGCATGCTTAGGGATAAAAGTGGTTTAAACAAAGTCATTGTAACCTGTTTAAAAGATTTGAGGTGTTGAATCTGGCTTATTTGTCAAATACATCAGCAAAGTGTAAAACTGCATGTGTTAGTGTTCATCAGTAACATTCATTGGCTTGAATCTTGCTTAATTCTTTGGATCATTGCATGAAACCTGTTTAGACTTGCTTATTGGAGTTTAATATAGCTTGTGTATGCATTTGGTTGAATTTGGCTGGCTGATTTGTGCTAAAACTGCTTATAAGTGCTCAACTGCTTAATTGTTCATGTCTGTATCATATCTGGTGATTTATTGATTAAACTGTATGAATTGGGTGTTTGTGATTGTGATATTTTGATTGTTCTTGACTCCTTTTGATCCAAAGATCATTTGGGTTCCTTTGTGTAATCTGAATCTCCAAAAAGTCACTAAAGACAAAAAAGTCTAATAGTCAAGCAGTGGAAAATGTTTCCACTGCTCAACACTCAAAACTAGCCCCTACTAGTGTAAAATTGAACTCGGCTTATCAATAAGCTATTCTAGCTTATCCAGACTTGCAACAACTTATTTTTGTGATAGGTCTTCATTATTTGACCCATTTAAGTAGACTGGAGCTTATTGGACTTTGACTTTGACTTTTTGCTAGAAAACCAACTTATTTGACTTTTACATAAGTGCTTATTTGCTTTTTCCAGCTTATTGAGTCAACTTATTTGAAAACTCTTTGTTGATTTTGCTTAATTAAGTCATTTAGAAGCTATAGAAACTTGAATCAGCACTTGGGGTGGCCTAGAACTCAAAAACGACTATTTTGTCGTTTTCTAGTAGATTGCTTATTGCATTTTCAGGATTATTCCTTGGGCTTATTTAAAATTTCTTTTTGCAGAAGTCTTATTTAGGTCAAAAGTGTGTCAAATTTTAGCTTATGGCATTGGCTTATAGCTTAATGGGCCAAAAAGCCCATTAAGAATAAGCTGTTTGGTATAAGCTAGCTTATTTCACACTTTCAGTTTTTGGGCCTTTGGAAAAAGTTGTTGAAAATCAAATTTTGAGTCAACCAGTGCTTTTTGGGCTTATTTTGAACACTTTTTATTATTGGGCCCAAATTTGGCCCAATAAGGTACTATTTTGGGTTTAGCCCATTTTCTAGGCCCATTAGGGGTATTTAGGTAATTTCATTTTCATTTCTGAGTTACTTAGGTTAAATTAAGCTAGTTTGCAAGTTTTTAGAATTTTTTATAATTTTTGGATTTTTAATAATATTTTAATATTATTTTATTGTTAAAAATTAAAAGTCTGATTTTCTAAGTTTTTATATTTTTCCCCGGTTCTAAACACTTAATTAGGATTTTAGCAACTTTCCAAATATTTTTAGAGTCTTTTAATTATTTTCTAGAATTAATTTAAGTTTTAATTGATTTTAGTAGTTTTTAATTGTTTAAAAATAGTTTTTAGTGGTTTTAAAATTTTGAAAAATACTTTTTAGCTTAATTAGGGTATTTTTGAGGTTTAGAAACTTTAAAATCTTGTTTAGGACTTTTTAATAATTAATTTGATTTTTAGGGCTTTCATTAGCATTAAAAAGTCATTATCTAATTAATTAAAATGTTTTAGCAAGTTTGGGTTTTTTGTAAACTCTTAGAATATTATTGTGGATTTTTGGTAATTTTTAGGAATTTTTAGGGTAAAATTTTAATTTTGGTACTTTTTACGATTTTACGTGTATACCTTTTTCGACTTAGTTTAATCCGTCTTCGTAACCGTCTTTCTCTTCTAATCTCATTTCTATTTTTCTTTCTCAACAATTTAATCACAAATCTAATCCAAGTCATTACACACATAACACACTAGCCTCCTTGAGAACGAACTCATTTTAGGGTCATTAATACACGGTTTTCCTAAATCGTCGTATTCATTACTTGCCCTATTTGCTCTCTTTTCCTAAAGAGTAGTAAAACTCAACTATCATTTTGGCGCCGCTGCCGGGGAGGCGTGTTGTGTTTTGATTGGAATTGTTGTTTTTATATACTAACCATAAATAGTATTTGTATTAGTAGCACTTTACTAATACGTATTATCGGTTTTCGGTTTTTGTGTGAATACTATTACTATAGTGTATACGTAGAACAATAAATTCACAAGTACTCCAAATACGTGAGAAATCACAACCTTGACTTGGGAGGTCATTACCCAATCATTGTATTCGAATCTCAAACCAAAGAAAAAGGCAAAAATAGATAAATACTTTCGTGAAGCTCAATCTTGAAAAATACAAACTATAAGGTGGGTATAAGGCGGATGTTATAAAATATATCCTAAGGAAAAAGGCTCTTAAGTGCTTCGCGCCGCCTCGTTTCCCCACTTGCTTGTGAGTATTTGATTTTGAGAGCTAATCGAGGGTTTTGCCGCCCAAAGTATTACTAAGTATCATATATATTTTCTTGGTTTCCATTGATTAAACCCTCTTGAACGTTTTGGTGTTCCACCAACGTTCTAAAGTCATCGAAGGCGTTCACTTCACGTGATCGTTTTCATTTCTTGAGGCTTCTTTAATCGAGAGATTTGATTAAGGAGGAGATTTGTAGATTTGTGTCTACTTAATACATTCCACAAAATCCAAAAACGTTAATACAATCAAAAACCACAAAAAAAATTGAAAAGTACAAAACACCAAAAAGAATATTCTTTGCTCGTCCCCTCGTTGTACGTGACGTTTATGCTAACTTGATACAAAGATTTTTGCATGGGTTCTCTAAATTCTCTCGATATCCTCTCGAATTGATCTCGGTTCTAAGTGGAATGATTGTTCTTGTTTACTAAAAAGGGGATTGGTTTTCTATTCTACAGAATGTTTAAATGCACTAAAATGTAAACTTAAATTTAAAGGCAATTATATTAATAACAGTTAATAAAAACTAGAATTAAAATATGAAATAAAAATGAAGAAACAATAACACTTAAGAACAATCAAAGAAAATTGATTCGGAAGTACCTTGATTCGGAACTATTGATCCGGAACTTTTCACTCGGAAGTTTATCCGGAAGTTTATCCGGAACTTTGTTCAGAAGTTTACTCGGAAACTTCACTCGGAACTTTACTCGGAACCTTCACTCGGAAGTTTATCCGGAACCTTCATTCGGAACTTTGATTCGGAAGTTAGTTCGGAAGTTCACCCGGAACTTTTCGTCCGGAAGTTGATCCGGAACTTTTTGGAAACAAAACTGATTCGGAAGTTTTTAACAAAATTGACTCGGAACTTTTCAAAACACTTTCATTCGGAACTTTAAAAATTCATTCGGAACTTTTGAAAGGAAAATTCATTCGGAACTTTCAGACTAACTCGGAACTTTTTTAACATAAACTCATTCGGAACTTTCTTTGTTCATCTGGAACTTTGTGTTCATCCGGAACTTTTGTTCATCCGGAACCTGGGAAATACTCAAGAACAGTAATATTCAGAAAAAACAGGGAAGATACGTTTTAATCCAAAATCAAGCTAAATAAGCAAAAAGGTTTTACCAAATTAACCAATAATTATTTAATAACCATAAGCAACAAATCCCAACAGTAAAAACACAAATTCAACAACTTTTTAAAATCAAAACTCAACCAAATAAGAACTTAAGAACTTGAAATAAAAGATGATGATGAACAAGAGGAAATGGAAAGATTGATATATTAAATGATTAAGATTTTAACAATCACAAAACAAGGATGAAATTACAAGATTGAAAAACAAAGATCAAAATCACCAAACACCCTAGTGGTGTTGGTGATGCTACGAACAGAAAGGGAGAAAAAAGAGGGGAGAGAAAAAACTAAAAACTCTCCCGTTCTTCTTGTCTTCTCATCTTTTCAGAAAAGTTGACGTTTTCGATTCTGATTCGGGATTTGTCGTCGATTAAATCCAACTCGTCTTTTAATTTCTTCGTTTAATAGACTTGAGTTTCTTCGACTTATGTAAATCTTCCATCTTTGGTCCTTTTCTTTGATAAATCATCAAATAGGCCTAGTGACTTCAAATCTTTTGCATCTCTTGGACAATAGACTTCGTCTTGAGTCTTTTTCTTCCATAAAACCCGTGCAATCCCATGTTTTCTTCAATAATCATCCGGTTGGCTCTGAAAACACAATAAACACAAAAACCACGCATAATTCTAAACAAATGATATTAAATACGCGTGTTGGTCTCGTTTTAGCCAGAATTAAGTGGAGAAAGGATGGGTGTTTACACACCTATCAAATCCCCTACACTTAACCATTTCCATGCCCTCATGCAATGCTTAGTGATAAAGCAAATTTACTCTTTTCTCATAATCAATCAACCTTGGCCCTTATTAAAATACTACTAAACAAAAATTAAAGTACTAAAAGAAATTCAAACTTTAAAGGAAACAAAAGGATAGAAAACAATTTTCACTTGAAAATAGGTACATGGAAATAACTTGCAAAGAGATCAATGACTTACATTAGGGCTTTGGTACTGCGAAGATTTATCACCCTCAAGTTTCACGTTCCCCAAACTAAACTTAAAAACGAGATCATTGTTATTATAAGTTAGTAAATCAAACACTTACACACATGGCTTAATTATATGCTTAAACTCCCTTATTCCTAGGTGTATCTCTTATATTTTATTTTTGTCTTTAGAATGATCATGAAGATGCATTTTTGGACTTATTTCGATAGTTTATTTAGGCTGAAAGCAAAGTAGGACGATTTGATCAATAGTTAGCTAAAGGACAAAATCTCTTAAAACTGCTTCTCGGGATATCAAAAAGTTCATATCTTGGCATAACTCGGTTCACGATTTGAGACCTTTCTCGGGCCGATATTTGGCATGTACTTCATACTTCATATCTTGAGAGACGTGCTTGAGATAATGGTCTTCTCATCGTTAATAGAGTTTCTTCACTTGAAGACTTTTGAGGGGTACTCCAACTTTGTTGACCACGACTTCATGATTATTCTTCAATCTCTAATTGGGATTTTGAGATACAACGATCCGCCTCCTTTTCGGACTTGGATCTATTTATCCTCATACCTTGTTAGGGTCTTTTCGGATAGACTTCTCCATCATCTTTATGGGAGTTGATTGCTTTTCGTCGTGAGTCTTGATCCTTCATATTGACTTTGGGAATAATGCTTTTCACATCACCTTGGATCTTTAGCAATAAAATGGAATCCTCATGCCTTGTTAGGGCCTTTTCGGACTCGCCAATCTTCGCGCCCCGCTTCATAAGTTATGCCTTGGCTATGAACTCTTATCATTACCGAGCAGCTTTTAAACGATCTTGGGCTAGAAGCTAAGTAACTTTTCAAATCGTACGACCTTACTTATTGCAGATAAATTATTGGCAAGTGATGGGAGAATAGGCAAATAATTACACCAAGTGAGCTTGTGCAAGAATACCGACTTATAATTGACTCTATCATTTCTCGTCCTCCACAATTTAAAATCTCAAGTAATGAGACTCGTGGATACTTAGCCTAATAAACCAATTAAGGTCTACATGGTTAAGGATACTAGCTAGAATAAACTTAGATAAGTCTATTCGGGTTGAGTCAAAATAATCGCAACGGGCCTAATATGTCAAGGACTTCTAAACTAGCTACACCACTTTATTAATATTTTTGACTTTATTGCGGGATATATACATATGAAAGCAAAGATAAAAAATTTAAAAATTACGACTAAATGGCCAAAGTTAATAAAAAATTTGAAAAATATTGAAAAATATGATTTTCCGGTTAAATGAAGGCATTTTCATGGAAAAGTCCACTTAAAACTTCGATAGAAGTCCCCCCTACACTTAAGATAAACATTGTCCTCAATGTTTAAGCATGTGGGAAAAGTCTCCCCTACACTTATGACATTGTGCACGTTGGTTAACTCAAATTAAGGAAGAGACGACTAAAGTGATCAATTTCAATATATGAGTATGAAGAAAATTGAATCACGATAGTTGAGAGATTGAACCGGATTTCGGATAACACGGGAGCACGGTTCTTCAAAGATTCCAAGAGTGCACTTATCCATGTAATCACATCACCACACAAATACGAAAACCTATTGAGGTCCCCCTACACTTAGGAGGTTAAAACATAAAAGGATAGATACTCGGGTTGCCTCCCGAGGAGCGCTTGTTTTTGATAACCGAGTCACGAGCCTGACTCGACCCAAAATTAGTTCATGGGGAACGTGGTGAGGGATGGAATCATCTCCTGAGAGGTGTCCTCACCAAAGTACAACTTCACTCGTTGGCCATTCACCTTAAAATTAGGTCCATTAGGTTGAGCGAGCTCGAGAGTACCATATGGAAAAATTTGGGCAATGGTGAATGGGCCGGACCAACGAGATTTCAGCTTGCCCGAAAAGATTTTCAACCGAGAGTTAAAGAGCAAAACTTTGTCTCCAACTTGGAACTCTCGGTTTTTGATCTTGGAGTGGTGAATGAGCTTAGTTCTTTCCTTATAGATCAAAGAATTTTCATAAGCCTCATTACGGAGTTCATTGAGCTCATTGAGTTGGATCTTGCGTACGTCACCGGCTTTGTTTATATCAAAATTAGCCCACTTCAAGGCCCAGTAAGCCTTGTGCTCCAACTCAATGGGGAGGTGGCATGCTTTCCCGTATACGAGACGATATGGTGTACAACCAATCAGAGTCTTGTATGCGGTACGGAAAGCCCACAAAGCATCATCAAGTTTATCAGCCCATGACGCACGATGCTCTCCCACGGTCCTTTCAAGAATTCGCTTTAGTCCTCGGTTCGATATTTCAGCCTGGCCATTAGTTTGTGGGTGGTAGGCTGTGGAAAGACGATGATTTACACCGTACTTAGCCATGACTCTAGCAAATTAGTCATTGCAAAAAGGGTTCCCACGATCACTAATAATGGCACGAGGCACATCGAATCTAGCGAATAGAGATTTCAAAAAGTTACAAACCACCCTTGCGTCGTTAGTGGGTAAAGCTTTGGCTTCAACCCATTTGGAGACGTAGTCAACGGCTACAAGGATGTATTTGTTTCCTTTAGAAGAAGGGAATGACCCCATAAAGTCGATACCCCAAACATCAAAGATTTCACATTCTTGAATGAAATTCTGAGGCATCCCGTCTTTATGTGTGATCGTGCCTTGTTTTTGGAAAACATCACAATGTTTAACCATATTGTGAGCGTCACGATATATGGTGGGCCAATAAAATCCCGAGTCAAACACTTTTTTGGCGGTGTAGTTGGGACCAAAGTGACCACCGGTGGGTCCTTTGTGGCAAGCGTCAAGGATTTCTAAAGCTGCCGGTCCATCAACACATCGGCGAATAATCAAGTCGGCACATTGTTTGAATAGGTAAGGGTCATCCCAAAAGTAAGTCTTAATGTCGTTGAAGAACTTTTTCTTTTGTTGGGATGTTAACCCTTCCTTGAGAATTCCACCCGCTAAGTAGTTTGCAATGTCCACAAACCACGGGGTTTCATCAGAATTCAAATTGATAGACATTAAAGTCTCCAAGGGAAAAGAATCATTGATGTCTTTGTTCGGATGATCCCCTTGGTAAGGATCATCAAGTCTACTAAGATGATCCGCGGCTAGGTTTTCAGCTCCTTTTTTATCGCGAATTTCGATTTTAAATTATTGGAGAAGCAAAACCCAACGAAGAAGTCTTGGTTTGGAATCTTGCTTTGTCAACAAGTACTTCAACGCGGAATGATCGGTATAAACGATTGTGGTGGAAAGGACAAGATAGGGGCGAAATTTTTCAAAGGCATAGACAACAGCTAAAAGCTCTTTTTCGGTTGTCGTGTAATGCAATTGAGCCCCCGTCATTGTCTTGCTAGCGTAATGGATTGGTTGGAAGTGTTTGTTCACTCTTTGTCCCAGAACCGCTCCAATATCAAAATCACTAGCATCGCACATCAACTCGAAAGGCAGCTCCCAATTAGGGGTAACCAAGACGGGTGCCTTAGTTAGCTTATCCTTAAGCGAGTTGAAGGCTTCAAGACACTTAAATAAAAGGAGTATCTTTTTCCAAGAGGTGGGTCATCGGGCGAGCGATTTGAGAAAAATCTTTGATGAATCGACGGTAGAAGCCCGCATGACCCAAAAAACTTCTCACACCCTTCACGGTTGAAGGTGGAGGCAACTTAGCGATAACATCGACTTTAGCACGGTCTACTTCAAGACCGGCTTTGGAAATCTTGTGTCCTAGCACGATGCCTTCTTTTACCATAAAATGGCATTTTTCCCAATTCAGAACAAGGCGAGTGTATTCGCACCGCTTGAGCATACGTTCTAAATTGGCAAGGCAAGAAGAGAAGGAATCCCCGAAGACCGAGAAATCATCCATGAAGACTTCCATGGTTTGTTCAACCATGTCATGGAAGATAGCTAACATGCACCGTTGGAAAGTCCCGGGGGCATTGCATAAGCCAAAAGGCATTCTTTTGTAAGCAAATGTGCCATAGGGACAAGTGAATGTTGTTTTCTCTTGATCTTGGGGATCGATGGGTATTTGGAAATAACCCGAGAAACCATCAAGAAAGCAGTAATATTCATTACCCGCTAAATGTTCAAGCATTTGGTCCATAAAAGGTAGAGGGAAATGATCCTTTCTCGTGGCATCATTGAGTTTGCGATAGTCTATACAAACTATCCACCCAGTAACGAGACGAGTGGAAATCAACTCGTTGTGTTCATTGGAAACAACGGTTATTCCGCCCTTCTTGGGCACACAATGGACTGGACTAACCCATGGTGAATCTGAAATAGGGTAAATCATACCCGCGTCAAGAAATTTGATAACCTCTGTTTTGATGACTTCATGGATTTTTGGATTCACCCTTCGTTGGCTTTGAATTGTGGGCTTAAAGTCGTCCTCTATGAGAATTTTGTGTGTGCAGAAGTGAGGATCAATTCCGGGAATATCAGAAATTTTCCAAGCAATAGCCTTCTTATGATCTTTAAGCACGGCAATGAGGCGAGTTTTTTCTTCTTCCTTCAAGTCCTTCGCGATAATGACGGGCGACTTCTTCTCTTCTTCAAGGAACACATACTCGAGATGGGGCGGCAACTCCTTAAGTTCTAAATCCGGAGGATTTTCGACGGGAGGCGTATTCAAAGTCGGAGTATCGATAGCAATAACCGTGGGAGATGGAGGGGAAGGATTTTCTTCGTTGAGAAGGTTTTCAAAGAAACGCATGTCTTCATCCCCATCGGTGGGAGAATCATCATTAGCTAAGTTCACATCTCCCATGGTGGCTTCAAGATTGTTCCAAAACAAATCACTTTCTCCAAATAGAGACAATGATGAATCAATAGAGGAAACGGTTTCAACATTGGGAAGAGAAGTAGGAATATTTTTACAAGCATCATTAAAGTGTTCTTCACAAGCCTCATCCAGAACGTCAATACAACTAACACTCTCGTATGAATAAGGTTGTTTAGACAACTTTCCCATGTTGAAGACGATTTTATCATCACCCACTCTCATGATAAGCTCACCGGCTTCAACATCGATGAGAGTGCGACCGGTCCTCAGGAATGGACGACCCACGACCAAGGGAACACGAGGGTACATCTCGTAGTCGACGACGACGAAATCGGCAGGAAAAGTGAATTTGTCGACTCCTACAAAGACGTCTTCGGCTATCCCCACTGGATAAGCAACCGTACGGTTAGCTAATTCCAGAGTCATTTTGGTGGGTACTAGCTCAGGGAGAGATAATTGCTTCCAAACTCTTAGAGGCATTAGATTAATACTGGCACCTAGATCGGCTAGGGTCATGCAATTCTCTACTCCCGGGAAATTGCAAGGGATTAAGAAACGACCCGGATCACCAAGCTTGGTTGGCAATTTCCTTAAGAGCACTGCAGAGCAATTCTCATTAAGTTGGGTGTTAGCAATATCGAGAAGCTTTTCCTTGTCGCTCAGAAGATCTTTAAACATTTTCGCATACTTAGGCATGTGAGCGAGAGCCTCTGCGAAGGAGATATTGAAATTCAATTGTTTGAACATTTTAAGAAAGTTAGAAACCTGAATATCGTCCTTGCTTTTGAGCTTCTCGTTCCTCAATCTAGATGGATAAGGTATATTGGAAGAAGAGGAAGTCTTCGGGAGAATAGGATCACTCACATCCTTGGGTGGAGGAGGAGTAGAAGTAAGAGGTGGAGAAATTGGGAATGGAGAAGGATGAGGAATAGGAGCAGGTGACTCGTTCTCCTTAGTCACAATCACCGGTGGAGGTATAGGAAGCTCGGGTTCCTTGGTACCTTTGCCACTGCGAGTGGTGATTGCTTTCATCTCCCCTCTTGGATTCGCAACGGTGTTACTCGGAAGAGTACCCGAAGAAGAGGGTTGATTACCTTGGAAGAAACTAGCCATCATGTTCTTCAAGTCATTCGTTTGACTATCCAACGTGTGTCTCATGTCAGCTCTTAGATCGTTCCCTTGTTTGACCAGGTCTGCTTTCAAGTTAAGCACTTCGCGCTGAAGATTTCCCATGATCACATCGTTAGTCCTCATATAAGTTTCCACTTCTTGGTGAAGAGCGGTGGGTTGGTTGGGAGGAGCATTGTATGCGGGTGGTTGATAAGCAGGTTGTTGGTAAACTTGGTTGTTTCGTTGAGGTGGTTGTGGTTGCTTGTGAGGTGGTATGTATGGTGTACGAGGTTGTTGTTGTGGAGGGCGATTGAGGTTTTGTTGTTGGTTGGGGTTGTTTGGAGGAAAACCGGGTGGTGAGAGGTAGTTGTTGGAGCGATAGCTAAGCAAGTTACGGTCACCTTGAGGTTTAGCTTGATAAGCAGGTTGAGGATGGGTGCCATAACCTGCATTCACATTCTCAGAAGGGTAGTCTTGGGTGGCAGTACAAGTGGTGTAAGAGTGAGGACCCCCGCATATCTCGCATGGTTGGCTAACAGCATTGACTTGAGCGTCTTTAGCGTTTCTAGCGTTGATGCTGTTGGTGTTTCTGGCGGTTTGGGTAGCAAGCGATTCAAGAAGCGTAGTGATTTTGTCCAGTCGCTTGTTGCTGTCACTAGTACTAGCACTAGCGACATTGGTCCGAGCACTCTTGGTTTGCACACGAGACTTATTCTCAATGATATCCCAAGCAGCATTGGAAATCTTAGCCAAAAGATTACCCCCCGAGGCACTGTTTAGTGAATCTTGGTCATTCATGCTTAAACCATTGTAAAAAGTGTTAATTTGGTGCACTTTGGTAAAACCATGTTGTGGGCATTTTCTTAAAAGATCTTTAAAACGATCCCAAGATTCACTAAACGACTCATCGTACTTTTGTTCAAAATTGATAATGTCATTCCCCAAAGCGGTAGTACGAGAGGGTGGGAAAAAGTAATTGATAAACTTGGTCTCTAAATCCGTCCACGAAAGAATACTCTGTGGCGGTTCCTTAGCAAGCCAATGCCGGGCTTGTCCCTCTAAAGAAAAGGGAAAAAGTTGTAACCGGATTACCTCTTGTGGAACACCATTGAATTTGGCCGTATTGGTGAGTTGCAAGAATCTCTTGATGTGGTCATGTGGATCATCAATGGTACGCCCCAAGAATGGTTGAGCAGAGACCATCTGGATAAAGCCGGATTTGAGCTCAAAATTGTTGGCTGCAATCGCTGGTATAACAATTGGATCATTGTTACCATCTACATGTGCTTGTAGAAGTTAAATCATCGGGCGATTATCCGGTAGAGGCTCATTGTTGTGGTTATTATTGTTGTTGAAAGGTGGATTGTTATTGTTATTATTATTGTTTTGAGGTGGGTTATTGTTGTTGTTTTGTACACCGGCCATGTCTAAGTCTTCGAGAGGCTCGGGCTCTTGATAAGACGTTGATCGAGTGCGCATACACCTGCAAAAGAACTAACAAGGCAAAAACAAAGCAAAAATATTTTTGGTTTTTATGTTTTTTACTTTTTAGGATTTTTGAAAATTTTATATATTTTTTTGTGTTTTTGAAAGTTTTTATGAAAAAGTAACGTTCACGGGGAACGGATCCCAAAATCCAAGTTCTCACAAAAAACTTTTGATCTTAACGAGAAGAGCCGGCAGCGGCGCCATTTGATACAAAGATTTTTGCATTGGTTCTCTAAATTCTCTCGATATCCTCTCGAATTGATCTCGGTTCTAAGTGGAATGATTGTTCTTGGTTACTAAAAAGGGGATTGGTTTTCTATTCTACTGAATGTTTAAATGCACTAAAATGTAAACTTAAATTTAAAGGCAATTATATTAATAACAGTTAATAAAAACTAGAATTAAAATATGAAATAAAAATGAAGAAACAGTAACACTTAAGAACAATCAAAGAAAATTGATTCGGAAGTACCTTGATTCGGAACTATTGATCCGGAACTTTTCACTCGGAAGTTTATCCGGAAGTTTATCCGGAACTTTGTTCAGAAGTTTACTCGGAACCTTCACACGGAACTTTACTCGGAACCTTCACTCGGAAGTTTATCCGGAACCTTCATTCGGAACTTTGATTCGGAAGTTAGTTCGGAAGTTCACCCGGAACTTTTCGTCCGGAAGTTGATCCAGAACTTTTTGGAAACAAAACTGATTCGGAAGTTTTTAACAAAATTGACTCGGAACTTTTCAAAACACTTTCATTCGGAACTTTAAAAATTCATTCGGAACTTTTGAAAGGAAAATTCATTCGAAACTTTCAGACTGACTCGGAACTTTTTTAACATAAACTCATTCGGAACTTTCTTTGTTCATCCGGAACTTTGTGTTCATCCGGAACTTTTGTTCATCCGGAACCTGGGAAATACTCAAGAACAGTAATATTCAGAAAAAACAGGGAAGATACGTTTTAATCCAAAATCAAGATAAATAAGCAAAAAGTTTTTACCAAATTAACCAATAATTATTTAATAACCATAAGCAACAAATCCCAACAGTAAGAACACAAATTCAACAACTTCTTAAAATCAAAACTCAACCAAATAAGAACTTAAGAACTTGAAATAAAAGATGATGATGAACAAGAGGAAATGGAAAGATTGATATATTGAATGATTAAGGTTTTAACAATCACAAAACAAGGATGAAATTACAAGATTGAAAAACAAAGATCAAAATCACCAAACACCCTAGTGGTGTTGGTGATGCTACGAACAGAAAGGGAGAAGAAAGAGGGGAGAGAAAAAACTAAAAACTTGATGAAAAGTGTGAGGGGAACCCTTTATATAGGTGTTCCCTTTGGTTGGTGAGTGGGCTTTCTCCCGTTCTTCTTGTCTTCTCATATTTTCAGAAAAGTTGACGTTTTCGATTCTGATTCGGGATTTGTCGTTGATTAAATCCAACTCGTCTTTTAATTTCTTCGTTTAATAGACTTGAGTTTCTTCGACTTATGTAAATCTTCCATCTTTGGTCCTTTTCTTCGATAAATCGTCAAATAGGCCCAGTGACTTCAAATCTTTTGCATCTCTTGGACAATAGACTTCGTCTTGAGTCTTTTTCTTCCATAAAACCCGTGCAATCCCATGTTTTCTTCAATAATCATCCGGTTGGCTCTGAAAACACAATAAACACAAGAACCACGCATAATTCCAAACAAAAGATATTAAATACGCGTTTTGGTCTCGTTTTAGCCAGAATTAAGTGGAAAAAGGATGGGTGTTTACACACCTATCATAACTCGTAATCAAGCAAGACGTGTACGTAAACGAAAGAACAAAACTCCCACTCCCAATCTTTCTAGTGAGGAGTCTCCTATTGACGAACCCATTGTAAGAGAAGAACCAACCATGGCGAATCGAACTATGATAAAGTTACTTCAAGCACCCACCGAGGGTTATGGAGAGGCTATTGTGATTCCCGCTATCCTTGCGGAGAATTTTGAGGTGAAAACGGGTTTGTTGTCGATGATCCAAAACAACAAATTCCGTGGTGATGAGAAGGACAATCCACACAACCATATCCGCCAATTCAATCGTCTTACCGCCACTTTTAAGTTTAAGTATGTCTCGAATGACTCGATTAAGATGATGCTTTTTCCGTATTCCTTAGCGGGGCCCGCTAAAATTTTGTTAGAGAAAGAGCCACCCAATTCTATATTGACGTGGAAGGATCTCGTGTCTAAGTTTGTGAACCAATTTTTTCCGCCCTCTAAGACTACGCACTTGAAAAACGAGATTTCAAAGTTTTCACAAGAATTTAATGAAAGTTTTTCAACGGCTTGGAATAGGTTTAAGGAAATGTTACATGAATGTCCTCATCACGGTTTTGCCGACTTGCATCAGATTGACACGTTTTACAATGGACTTAATGATCATGAAAGGGATTATTTGAATGCGGCCGCGGGTGGTAATTTTTTGTGTAAAACGGTTGAGGAAGCTTTGATGATAATTGAGAATAGATCTAAGGTGTATAGTCCTCGTAGCACGTCTAGTGTTCGTAAAGCTTCGTCTTCGACTTCACCTTCTTTGTCTACTACCATCGATGCTTGCCAAATTGAGGCGAACATGGAAAACAAGATTTTTGATAAGCTTAAAGGACTTTTGATTGAGTTTAAAGTTGGTGAACAAAGTGCTCCCGATACGGCTAAAGCGGTTGAGGTTTCTTGCATGTATTATGGTGGAGGTCATGATTTCTCCGAGTGCATTACCAACGGTGGTAACACTTCGAGTGCCTTCGCGGCCACGAGAAATTACAACCAAAACGGTCAAGTTTCCCGCTCTAATCAATTGACTCCACTGGGTTTTGGTTCAAATCAAAATGCTAACAACAACTATCGCAACAATCAAGTTGGTTTCAAAAACAATTACAACAAGGGAAACTATGGGAATCAAGGGGCTAATAATCAAGTTTCAAACAAGAATCAAAATGATTTTCAAAACAACAACAAAGGTTTGCAAACATTGAAAGATCTTCCAAGTGAGTTTGTTGAATACACTAGTGGGAATGATGCTAGGTTTGACAATATTCAAAGAGAAATCATTAGCCTAAGATCCGAGTTTAAGAACGACTTGAAGAAAGATTTAAAAAATGAGTTAGCTAATGAACTTAAGATCCACACCAACAAGATGGAAGGAAATGTCACTAGGTTACAACAAAACCAACAAAAAATGGAACAAGGGCAACACGAGATTAAACAAGAATGATTAAAGCCGAGAAGAGGCAATCCGTGTTTGAGGATAAAATATCGTCTATGTTTGAGGCAATAATGTGTAAACCGTCTTCGAGTAGTCTTCCTAGAAACACCGTATCCAACCCTAAGGGTGAGATGAAAGTGATTACCACACGTAGTGGTAAGACACTTAGGGAACCGACTCCTCAACCAATTGCTCCTACGGAGGAAGCAATTGAGGAAGAACCCGAGGTGGTGGTCCAAAAGGAGCATGTCCCAATCCCACGAAGTACCGCTCATGCCACACCTACGGTTGACCCATTACCATCATTGGAACCCGAGATTCCAAAGGCTATGCCTACTATGCCTCAACCCACACCACCTTTGCCCTATCCATCAAGACTTAGGAAGGAGAAACGTCAAGAGCGCGACAATTATCAATTTGAGCTTTTTATGAAAATGTTTCGTGATTTGCACATTAATGTGAGTTTCGCCGATGCTTTGGTCATGATGCCTCGATTTGCCGCTAACTTAAAGAGTATGTTGAACAACAAGGAGAAATTGCACCAATTGTCTAGTTGTTCGTCGGTTTATCTTAATCGCATACCTCAAAAAGTCGGTGATCCCGGTAAATTCTTGATTCCATGTGCAATCCAAGATATGGAGGAATGCTTTGCCTTGGCCGATCTTGGTGCTAGCATTAACTTGATGCCACTTGCAATCTTCAAGTCGCTCAATCTTCCTAATCTTACTCCTTCACTAATGTCTATCGAGTTGGCCGACCATTCCACGATTCTCGCATGTGGTTTGGCGGAAGACGTTTTTGTGAAAGTGGGGAAGTTCTAATATCCCGTAGACTTTATCGTTGTTGATATCCCCACGGATCCTCAAGTTCCTCTCATTTTAGGTCGTTCGTTTTTAGATACGTCTATGGCTTTGATCGATGTTCATGCTAGAAAGTTCACCTTACGTTTCAACGACGAGGAACTTGTTATAAACGCAACTCAAAACTATCAAATTTCTCATCTTTATTCCGTTGCAACCATAAACCTCGTTGATATGATTGACGTGGTTTGCGAGGAATTTTCACAAGAAGTTCTAGGTTTTGGTGATGAAGAAACTAGTGGCAATCCCACTATGTTAGATCCAATTCTTGATAATTCGACACCAACCTTCACTCCATTTGAAGGTGGTGGTTTTACGTTGGAAGAATTCGATGTTCCACGTACTTGTAACGAAGACCTCGACAACGATGAGGACTTCTCGATTATCAAGGATTTTCTTAACGATTTCCCATTTCCTCCACCCGAGGAGGTTATGAGTATCGAGCCCAAATCTTCACTTGAGGAACCACCTATCCTTGTGTTAAAAGATTTACCTCCTCACCTCGAATATGTCTATTTGGAGGAGGACGACAAGTTGCCGGTTATTATTGCGAAGTAACTTTCGAATGATGAAAAAACCGCACATGTCGATGTTCTAAAGGGTCACAAAGGGGAAATTGCGTGGAAGTTATCCGACATTAAGGGAATCGATTCCAAGTTTTGTACCCACAAAATCTTAATGGAGGAGGATTACAAGCCCACAATCCAAAGTCAAAGGAGGGTGAACCCCAAAACTCACGACGTCATCAAAAAGGAGGTCCTTAAACTCCTTGACGCGGGAATGATTTACCCTATTTCCGATAGCCCTTGGGTGAGTCCTATTCATTGTGTCCCTAAAAAGGGAGGGATGACCGTTGTGCCAAACGATGCCAACGAGTTGATTCCCACTAGACTCGTGACCGGATGGAGAGTGTGCATTGACTATCGTAAGTTGAATGAAGCCACTCGAAAAGACCATTTTCCCTTTCCCTTCATGGACCAAATGTTGGAGCGTCTTGCAGGAAACGATTTCTATTGCTTTTTAGATGGTTTTTCCGGTTACTTCCAAATTCCCATCGATCCTCGTGATAAAAAAAACTACGTTTACGTGTCCATATGGAACGTTTGCCTATCGTAGAATGCCATTCGGACTTTGCAATGCACCGGGAACCTTTCAAAGGTGCATGATGGCTATTTTTCATGACATGATCGAGAAGACGATGGAAGTCTTCATGGATGACTTTTCCGTGTTTGGTAATTCATTCACTTCGTGTTTGTCGAACCTTGAGAGAATGTTGAAACGTTGTGAGGAAACCAACCTTGTGATCAATTGGGAAAAATGTCATTTTATGGTTAAGAGTGGAATCGTCTTAGGGCACAAGGTCTCGAAAGCGGGGATTGAGGTAGATCAAGCTAAGGTAGACGTCATCGCCAAATTACCTCATCCCAAAACCGTTAAGGGAGTTAGGAGTTTCCTAGGCCACGCGGGCTTTTATCGTCGATTCATCAATGATTTTTCGAAGATTTCTCGACCCATTACACATCTTCATGAAAAAGAGGCACGTTTTATCTTTGACGAAGATTGTGTACGAGCCTTTGAAATCCTTAAGAGGAAACTTACCGAAGCTCCCATTCTTGTTTCTCCCAATTGGAACCTCCCCTTTGAGCTCATGTGTCATGCTAGTGATTACGCTAATGGGGCCGTTTTGGGGCAACGTCATGATAAGCACTTCTTGCCTATCCACTATGCTAGCAAGACGATGACCGAGGCTCAACTAAAATACACTACAACGGAGAAGGAGTTCCTTGCCGTGGTGTATGCATTGGAGAAGTTCCGACCTTATCTCGTCTTAGCTAAATGCATAGTGTATACGGATCATTCGGCTATCAAGTATCTCATGGCAAAGCAAGATGCTAAGCCAAGGTTACTTCGTTGGATTCTCCTCCTTCAAGAATTTGATCACAAAATCATTGACAAAGAAGGAGCCGAGAATCTAGCGGCCGATCATCTTTCTCGTTTGGAAGATCTTCACCAAAGTGTCTACGAGCCCAAGGAAATCACCGAAACATTTCCGCTTGAAACACTTGGTGTACTGAATTCTTAAGCTTGATTCTTCCACCCCATGGTTTGCGGATTTTGCAAATTACCATGCGGGTAAATTCATCATTAAGGGTATGACGACTCAAGAAAAACGAAAATTCTTTCGTGACGTCAAGTTCTACTTTTGGAACGACCCTTACTTGTTTCGAACTTGTGCGGATCAAATCATCTGACGTTGTGTATTTGGCACCGAAGCTTCTAATATCCTTAGAGCTTGTCACGAGGGACCCAGGAGTGGTCACCATGGTGCTAATCTCACGGCTAAGAAGGTGTTAGATGCCGGCTTCTTTTGGCCTACTATTTACCGAGATGCAAAAGATCTTGTGAAGTCGTGTGATGCATGCCAACGACAAGGAAAAGCCTCACAAAAAGATGAAATGCCACAAAACATCATCCAAGTGTCTGAGATCTTTGACGTTTGGGGTATAGACTTTATGGGGCCGTTCCCATCATCTCGTGGTAATAAGTACATTCTCGTTGCGGTTGACTACCTATCTAAGTGGGTGAAAGCTAAGGCTTTGCCCACCAATGATGCTCGTGTGGTAGTCAAGTTCTTGAAAAGCTTATTTTCTCGGTTTGGAACCCCTCGTGCGATCATAAGCGATCGTGGAACCCATTTTTGTAACGACCAATTCGAAAGGGTCCTAAGGAAATATGGGGTTACACATCGGCTTTCTACGGCTTATCACCCACAAACGAGTGGGCAAGTCGAGGTTTCAAACCGAGCGTTGAAGAGGATCTTAGAGAGATCCGTTGGGGAAAACCGACAATCTTGGTCGGATAAGTTGGACGATGCTTTATGGGCCTTTAGGACCGCTCATAAGACGCCCATTGGGTGAACTCCCTATAAGCTTGTGTATGGAAAGAATTGTCATTTGCCTATCGAGTTAGAACACAAGGCTTATTGGGCCCTAAACCATTGTAATGATGATATGGAGACCGCGGGAAAACACCGGAAAATGCAATTAAATGAATTGGATGAATTGTGGGATATTGCTTATGAAAATTCATTGATTTACAAAGAAAAAACTAAAAAGTTGCATGATTCTAAAATTAAAAACCGGGTTTTTAACATTGGGGATCAAGTTTTGCTTTTTAATTCTCGCTTGAAAATCTTTTCCGGTAAGTTGAAATCCCGTTTGTCCGGTCCATTCACCGTGACTCAAGTGTTTCCGTATGGGACCATCGAGCTAGCTCAAGATGATGGTCCTAACTTCAAGGTGAATGGACATAGGTTGAAGCACTACTTTGGCGGGGAAGTTCCATCCTTGAACTACCTCGAACAAGTCACCTTCCCCAATGATAATTAGTATTGAGGGGATCGAGTCGAGCTCATGACTCGGTAATAAAAAACGAGGTGCCTCGTGGGGGAGTCTCATGCTTATCCTATGTACTTATTATCACTTTCTAATGTAGTTAACGTTTGGGGATTTGTGCCCTTCCAACCTTTGTTCCGTGGTTGTTTGTGAATTGTGGACTTTAGATGATCATGATCTTCACGATTGGAGCCTCTCGTGTTCGTTTTATGGGAGCACTCGATCGTTTGCTTTGAAGACTTTCTCAATATCCATGATATATCCTTTTGATGTTCTAACCTTAGGTTATTAGCACACTTCATAAACGGCTATTAATTTATTGGTTGCACCCTTTCCATGCTGGATTATGCATTCGACTACGTCTCTAGTATGGGGGTGTTTGCACCCCTAGACTCGAAACATTGAGGACAATGTTTAACTTTAGTATGGGGGGGTGAATAGATACTTGCCTTGCCAAACCTTCACGCTTTCCAAAGTTTATCTTTTTGTTTATCGTTTTGTTGCAAAATAAGGCTAAAAATGACCAAATTTTAAAATTTTTCTCATGTTTTATAAGTGTTTGAAGACACGAATGTAGGTTTTCCGATGGCGAGAATAAGAGTAATTTTTGACTCGACCGTGCGTGTTGAGCACTTAGCTTTGATTCCTTAACTACACATTAGGCTAAGTCTCTTAAATGAGGACGAGAAATGATAGGGTTAATTATAAGTTACTATGCTAAACGTAGAGTACTCGTATTCTTTAAAAACCTTATGTGTTCTCGCTGTTTGCTTATTCTCCCTTCGCATGTAGATATTTTTTTGCTTAATAAATATTGACTTAGCGGTTTAGTTGGGATTGTTGGGTTTCTAGTCTTTTCTAGTAGCTTCCGTGTAATAAAACTGGGAAGACATTAAGGTATCGCCAGTGTCACGGTTTTGAAGTATTGGCACCCTAATAATCAAAAGCTTTACCCAATAATAAGATTTCAAGTTCTCACCTAAATCAAGCAAACAATTTGAAGCCCCACAAGGCCGAAAAATCTATGCAAATTTGAAAGTGAATCAAGCCTTAATCTTCGAAGCTTTAAAGATCCAAAATTCGCCTTAGCATGAGGATATACGTCTTTGGCTAATAAAACTACCGATGAGGTGGATAATAAAAGGCAAGGCAAGACCGAAGTCATAATAAAAGCTTCATGGCGAAGTTGAATAAAAGATGGAGGTAAACCAAAGATAATAAGGCCCTTCCGTTAGGGGGCGTATAAAAGTCTTGGTAATAAGTCTCATGTTCAAAACCGTTATAAAACCATGTTTATCGATTCTTCTTGTCAACTTAATTTTTTGACATAGTTGTCTATTGGGAGGGGTTATTGATTTGATGGTCTTAGTTACACCGTTAAGACTCTATTTTTAGACCTAAATCTCTATTATCGCATAAGTCAAACAATGTATCCTCGTGAAACATTCAAGACAATATAAAATATAAGAGATACAACTTAGGAATAATGGGAGGATAAGTACGTGATTAGGGCATATGAGTAGTGTTAGCATTACTAACTTATAATGACAATGATCTCTTTGCACGCTTGGCATGGAACTGGGGTGAAAATCGAGGACGGTGGAATTATTTCTAACGAAGCATTCACGTGTTCTTATTCTATGAACCTAAAGTCCCATTTTGCGATGAAAATCATACATTATGTCTAAAACGCAAGTAGTTGTAGCAATAGTAGTAGTGTAGCTAGTTTATCGTTCAATAAAGTGAATAAAAATGAATTTTGGAGATGCTACGATACTTTATTCTAGCATTGCGTGAGGGCACGACAATGGTTTAGTATGGGAGAGTGATGAGACTGCCTTTATACATAGTCTCATCTTCCGAATAGGTCTAAAAATGCATTAAATATCATCAACGTACCCATATATATGCTTGTGTTTGTTTCTTGTGTATTTTAGGTACGGATATTGAGAAAATGACAAAAGATCACAAGAATCATTCAAAAACGAACATAGGAAACGAAGCCGCACAATGAACCAAGCCCTAATGAAGACTTTCCCAAGATTTACCCTTGAAGATTTGAAGAATTATGAAGAAGGGTCCTCCAATATGGAAGAATTGACACTTTATACCCTTGTATCTTCATAATTACAAGTTTGGTCCCTAAAGTTTTTCAAAATTACAAAAAGAGCCCTCCACTTTGAAGAATTGGCAAGTTTAGCCCCTCAACAAAGCTAAATTGTCAACCATCATCCTCCACAAAGTCAAATATATCATGAAGTCCTTCAAAGTACAAGAAATTACAAGTTTGGTCCTTTGAAAATCCCAAAATTACAAAAAGGACCCTTGACTTTCAACATTTGGCAAGAATGGTCCTTCATCAAACAAGACTTGGCAATTTCAGTCCTCCAAAATGCTCAACATACAAGTCAAGACCATTATCCATCATCAAAATGCCAAATCTGCCCTTGAAGAATTCAAAAATGGCAAGAAATACCCCTGAAATCATTTTACAAAAGTTTTTGGGGCAAAACTGCAAAGTTGCAAAAGTTGTTATAACTAGTTTTGGCGTTGATAGAAGTTTGGAAAGGAAATGACAAGTTGTGCAAAGATAAGGGTGTAATGCTGGCAGACAAGATACTTACCTAGGCCAGTGAGGGGGTGACACGTGCCCCACTCACTCTCTCCACCAATAAAATCCCACCATTCCTCCATGTCATTTCCCACTTATACCGGTTTAAACTAATCTTTGATTAGTTTAATATTTGGCGCTTAACACCATTTTTAAACCCAAAAACAAATCAAAACATGGACTGTTCATCGTATGAACACAATTAGGGACTTCTTAATTACTTGTAATCAAGCCCTAAAAACCTCCAGAATCTTGATTAGTAGTCTCCTAATCACAACCCAACCCTTAAACTTGGAACCCCACCAACCCACATGTTGCATGGGGCCTCCCCTGCTACGTCAAAAGGGAAGAAGACAAAAACTTGCCAGCCATCCAATGTGTAGGATTGCTGCTTACTTTCTAAGCTCAATTTGAGCCTTTGGATGCAATTCATCCTTGCCAACTCACACAAACAGCCAAGAAAACATCACATGATCCTCAAGATATTCAAACTTTCAAAGGGCATTTTGGGGACTTCATCATCATTAGGGCTATGTTTTTATGCTTTCTAGTAGTTCAATGTAGCCTATATAAAGGCCTTAGGACCCAACATTAGCAGTTGCTTTTGGTTTTTCCTTTGTTCAAGCACTTGTAAATCCCTTTTCAGTTTATGAAATTTGAGTTAAGTGTTTTGAAGAAAGACCAAGTGCCATCTTATTATTGCTTGTTTATGTTCTTAGTTTACTGATTTTGAAGTTAAAAACCTGTTTTCAAAAGAGGAGTGTGCAAAAGTTTGCACATTTTCTTCATTTTCTTGATATTCTGCTAAGTTCTTGTTTCAACCTTGGAATTCTTGGGGATAATCAAGTGTGGGGTAACAAGGTTGCATTAATAAAGATTTTTCAAGTTTCTGATTTTATACTTGTGCTTCTAACCTTGTTGATTCTTAGCAGGGGTGTTATTGGAAGCTTGTACTTGTTCTTGCTAGTACATAAGCTCATAAATTCGTGGGTATGGATGTACATCCATGAGGTTTGCATACTCAATCCTAAAATCTGCTTAAAATCTTGATTTTTGGTGATACTTGTATGTGGCTTGGGTTCTTGTGAATTTTGTGGCTTAAATCTGCTTGAATCTGTTTATCTTACTTGTTATTGTGTTTATCTGAGCTTGGGTGGTCTTGAATCTCACTTTTCCTTTGAAAAATTTGATTTTGAAAAGATAAAGGGGTGTTTAGGATTACCTGTTTGTGATTGCAACTTATTATTGTGTTTTTGAAAGTTTGAGTTTGTGTTCTATATCTGATATATGCTTGGTTGAGAGTGTTTTACTGCAAGTTTTTGGGTTTGAAGCCTTGAATCAAACAATCTGCTATATAATCTTTGTTACTGCCTGTTTTGACCTAGGATTTTGGGAACACTTAGTGTGTATGCATGCTTAGGGCTAAAAGTGGATTAAACAAAGTCATTGTAACCTGTTTGAAAAATTTGAGGTGTTGAATCTGGCTTATTTGTCAAATACATCAGCAAAGTGTAAAACTACATGTGTTAGTGTTCATCAGTAACATTCATTGGCTTCAATCTTGCTTAATTCTTTGAATCATTGCATGAAACCTGTTTAGACTTGCTTATTGGAGTTTAATATAGCTTGTGTATGCATTTGGTTGAATTTGGCTGGCTGATTTGTGCTAAAACTGCTTATAAGTGCTCAACTGCTTAATTGTTCATGTCTGTATCATATCTGGTGATTTATTGATTAAACTGTATCAATTGGGTGTTTTTGATTGTGATATTTTGATTGTTCTTGACTCCTTTTGATCCAAAGATCATTTGGGTGCCTTTGTGTAATCTGAATCTCCAAAAAAGTCACTAAAGACAAAAAAGTCTAATAGTCAAGCAGTGGAAAAAGTTTCCACTGCTCAACACTCAAAACTAGCCCCCGCTAGTGTAAAATTGAACTCAGCTTATCAATAAGCTATTCTAGCTTATCCAGACTTACAACAACTTATTTTTTGTGATAGGTCTTCATTATTTGACCCATTTAAGTAGACTGGAGCTTATTGGACTTTGACTTTGACTTTTTGCTAGAAAACCAACTTATTTGACTTTTACATAAGTGCTTATTTACTTTTTCTAGCTTATTGAGTCAACTTATTTTAAGACTCTTTGTGGATTTTGCTTAATTAAGTCATTTAGAAGCTATAGAAACTTGAATCAGCACTTGGGGTGGCCTAGAACTCAAAAACGACTATTTTGTCCTTTTCTGTAGATTGCTTATTGCATTTTCAGGCTTATTCCTTGGGCTTATTTCAAATTTCTTTTTGCAGAAGTCTTATTTAGGTCAAAAGAAGCTTGTGTGTCAAATTTTAGCTTATGGCATTGGCTTATAGCTTAATGGGCCAAAAAGCCCATTAAGAATAAGCTGTTTGGTATAAGCTAGCTTATTTCACACTTTCAGCTTTTGGGCCTTTGAAAAAAGTTGTTTAAAATCAAATTTTGAGTCAACCAGTGCTTTTTGGGCTTATTTTGAACACTTTTTGTTATTGGGCCCAAATTTGGCCCAATAAGGTACTGTTTTGGGTTTAGCCCATTTTCTAGGCCCATTAGGGGTATTTAGGTAAATTCACTTTCATTTATGAGTTATTTAGGTTAAATTAAGCTAGTTTGCAAGCTTTTAGAATTTTTTATGATTTTTGGATTTTTAATAATATTATTTTATTGTTAAAAATTAAAAGTCTGATTTTCTAAGTTTTATATTTTTCCTAGGTTTTAAACACTTAATTAGGATTTTTGCAACTTTCCAAATATTTTTAGAGTCTTTTAATTATTTTCTAGAATTAATTTAAGTTTTGATTGATTTTAGTAGTTTTTAATTGTTTAAAAATAGTTTTTAGTGGTTTTAAAATTTTGAAAAATACTTTTTAGCTTAATTAGGGTATTTTGAGGTTTACAAACTTTAAAATCTTGTTTAGGACTTTTTAATAATTAATTTGATTTTTAGGGCTTTCATTAGCATTAAAAAGTCATTATCTAATTAATTTAAAGGTTTTAGCAAGTTTGGGTTTTTTGTAAACTCTTAGAATATTATTGTGGATTTTTGGTAATTTTTAAGAATTTTTAGGGTAAAATTTTAATTTTGGTACTTTTTACGATTTTACGTGTATACCTTTTTCGACTTAGTTTAATCCGTCTTCGTAACCGTCTTTCTCTTCTAATCTCATTTCTATTTTTCTTTCACAACAATTTAATCACAAATATAATCCAAGTCATTACACACATAACACACTATCCTCCTTGAGAACGAACTCATTTTAGGGTCATTAATACACGGTTTTCCTAAATCGTCGTATTCATTACTTGCCCTATTTGCTCTCTTTTCCTAAAGAGTAGTAAAACTCAACTATCAGTGGGTCTTTTGTGGAAAGCTTCGAGAATGTCGAAAGCTGCCGGTCCATCAACACATCGGCGAATAATCAAATCAGCACATTGTTTGAATAGATACGGGTCATCCCAAAAGTAAGTATTAACGTCTTTGAAGAACTTTTTCTTTTGCTGGGATGTTAACCCGTAAATGAGAATTCCACCCGCCAAGTAATTTGCAATGTCCGCAAACCACGGGGTCTCATCTTGATTCGAATTGATGGACACTAAGGTCTCAAGGGGAAAGAGTCATTGATCTCTTTGTTCGGATGATCCCCTTGATAAGGATCCTCAAGTCTACTGAGATGGTCCGCGGCTAGGTTTTCAGCTCCCTTCTTATCACGAATTTCGATTTTAAATTCTTGAAGTAGCAAAACCCAGCGAAGAAGTCTTGGTTTGGAATCTTGTTTAGTTAACAAGTACTTCAACGCGGAATGATCGGTATACACGATGGTGGTAGAAAGGACAAGATAGGGGCGGAACTTTTCAAAAGCATAGACAACAGCTAAAAGCTCTTTTTCGGTTGTCGTGTAATGCAATTGAGCCCCCGTCATTGTCTTGCTAGCATAGTGGATTGGCTGGAAGTGTTTGTTCACTCTTTGGCCCAAAACCTCTCCAATAGCATAGTCGCTAGCATCGCACATCAACTCAAAGAGAAGCTTCCAATTAGGGGTAACCAAGACCGGTGCCTTAGTTAGCTTATCCTTAAGAAGGTTGAAGGCTTCAATACACTCATTGGAAAAGAAAAAAGGAGTATCTTTTTCCAAGAGGTGGGTCATCGGGCGAGCGATTTTAGAAAAATCTTTGATGAATCGACGGTAGAAGCCCGCATGACCGAGGAAACTTCTCACACCCTTCACGGTTTAAGGTGGAGGCAATTTAGCAATAACATCGACTTTAGCACGGTCCACTTCAAGACCGGATTTCGAGATTTTGTGTCCTAGCACGATGCCCTCTTTTACCATGAAATGGCATTTTTCCCAATTAAGAACAAGGCGAGTGTCTTCACACCGCTTACGCATACGTTCTAAATTGGCAAGGCAAGCAGAGAAAGAATCGCCATAAACCGAGAAATCATCCATGAATACTTCCATAGTTTCTTCAACCATGTCATGGAAGATAGCCATCATACACCTTTGGAACGTCCCAGGAGCATTGCATAAACCAAAAGGCATGCGTTTGTAAGTAAATGTTCCGTAGGGACAAGTGAATGTGGTCTTCTCTTGGTCTTTGGGATCGATGGGAATTTGAAAATACCCAGAGAAACCGTCTAAGAAGCAGTAATAGTCATTACCCGCTAGACGCTCGAGCATTTGATCCATGAAAGGAAGAGGAAAGTGATCTTTTCTCGTGGCATCATTGAGTTTGCGATAGTCGATACAAACTCTCCACCCAGTAACGAGACGCGTGGGAATCAACTCGTTGTGTTCATTGGGAACAACGGTTATTCCGCCCTTCTTGGGCACACAATGGACGGGACTTACCCATGGCGAATCTGAAATAGGGTAAATTAAGCCGGCATCAAGAAGTTTGATAACCTCTTGTTTGATGACGTCATGAATGCGAGGATTAACCCTTCTTTGGCTCTGGATTGCGGGTTTAAAGTCATCTTCCATGAGAATCTTGTGAGTACAAAAGTTTGGATCAATTCCGCGGATATCGGAAATTTTCCAAGCAATTACCGTCTTATGATCTTTAAGCACGGCGATGAGGCGAGATTTCTCTTCTTCTTTCAAGTCCTTAGCAATGATGACGGGCGACTTCTTCTTTTCTTCAAGGAATACGTACTCGAGATGGGACGGCAACTCCTTAAGCTCTAAATCCGGAGGATTTTTGATGGTAGGCGTATTTAAATTCGGTTCATCAATAGCAATAGCCTTGGGAGATGATGGAGAAATATGGTCTTCTTTGAGAAGTTTCTCAATGAGTCGAATGTCTTCATCCCAATCGGTGGGAGAATCGTCATGTTCTTAGTTCACATCTCCCATGGTGGCTTCCAAATCTTTCCAAAGGAAATCACTTTCTCCAAATAGAGATAGTGATGAATCAATAGAGGAAACGGTCTCAACATTGGGAAGAGAGGTAGGAATACTTTTACAAGCATCTTTGAAGTGTTCTTCACAAGCCTCATCAAGAACGTCGATACAATTAACACTCTCGTATGAATAAGGCTGTTTAGAAAGCTTTCCCATGTTGAAAACGATTTTATCGTCACCAACTCTCATGATAAGCTCACCCGCTTCTACACCGATGAGAGTGCGACCGGTCCTCAGGAATGGACGTCCAACGATTAATGGAACATGAGGGTCCATCTCGTAGTCGACCACGACGAAATCGGCGGGAAAAGTGAATTTGTCGACTCCTACAAAAACGTCTTCGGCTATCCCCACTGGATAAGCAACTGTACGGTTAGCTAATTCCAAAGTCATTTTGGTGGGGACTAGCTCAGGGAGAGATAATTGCTTCCATACACTTAAAGGCATTAAGTTAATACTGGCACCTAGATCGGCTAGGGCCATGCAATTCTCTACTCCCGGGAAGTTGCAAGGGATTAAGAAGCGACCCGGATAACCAAGTTGGGTATTAGCAATATCAAGAAGCTTCTCCTTGTCGCTAATAAGATCTTTGAACATTTTCGTGTATTTAGGCATGTGAGCGAGAGCCTCAGCGAAGGAGATGTTGAAATTCAATTGTTTAAACATTTTGAGAAAGTTTGAAACTTGAATATCGTCCTTGCTTTTGAGCTTCTCTTTCCTCAACCTTGAGGGATAAGGTATATCGGAAGAAGAGGAAGTCTTTGGAGGAATAGGATCACTCACATCCTTGGGTGGAGGAGGGGTAGAAGTAAGAGGTGGAGGAATTGGGGAAGTAGCAAGATGAGGAATATGAGTAGGTGACTCGTTTTCCTTAGTCACAATCACCGGTGGAGGTATAGGAAGCTCGGGTTCCTTGGTACCTTTGCCACTGCGAGTGGTGATTGCTTTCATCTCCCCTCTTGGATTAGCTACGGTGTTACTCGAAAGAGTACCCGAAGAAGAGGTTTGATTACCTTGGAAGAAACCAGCCATCATGTTCCTTAAGTCATTCGTTTGACTTGCCAAAGTGTTTTGCATATCAGCTCGAAGATCGTTCCCTTGTTTCACCAAGTCTGTTTTCAAGTTGAGCACTTACCGCTGGAGATTGTCCATGATCACATCATTAGTCCTCATGTAGGTTCCAATATCTTGGTGTAATGCGGTGGGTTGGTTGGGAGGAGTATTGTAGGCGGGTGGTTGATAAGCAGGTTGTTGGTAAACTTGGTTGTTTCTTTGAGGTGGATATGGTTGTCTTTGAGGTGGTTGGTATGGTGCACGAGGTTGTTGTTGAGGAGGGCGATTGAGGTTTTGTTGTTGGTTTGGGTTGTTAGGAGGAAAACCGGGCGGGGAAAAAAAGTTGTTTGAGCGATAACTAAGCAAGTTGCGGTCTCCTTGAGGATGTGCTTGATAAGCGGCCGGAGGATAGGTACCGTATGCTGCGTTAACATTCTCAGAAGGATAGTCTGGGTGGTGGTACAAGTGGTGTAAGAGTGAGGACCCCCGCATATTTCACATGGTTGGCTTACAACATTGACTTGAGCGTTTTTAGCGTTGATGCTGTTGGTGTTGCTAGCGGTTTGGGTAGCAAGCGATTCAAGAAGCGTAGTAATTTTGTCAAGTCGCTTGTCGTTGTCACTAGTACTAGCACTAGTGGCATTGGTCCGAACACTCTTAGTTTGCACTCTAGACTTATTCTCAATAATATCCCAAGCGGCATTAGAGCTCTTAACCAAAATATTACCCCCCGAGGCACTGTTTAGTGAATCTTGGTCATTCATGCTTAAACCATTATAAAAAGTATTAATTTGGTGCACTTTGGTAAAACCATGTTGTGGGCACTTTCTTAAAAGGTCTTTAAAACGGTCCCAAGATTCACTAAAAGACTCATCGTACTTTTGTTCAAAATTAATGATTTTATTCCGCAAAGCGGTAGTACGAGAGGGTGGGAAAAAGTAGTTGATAAATTTGGTCTCTAAGTCCGTCCACGTCAGAATACTTTGTGGCGGTTCCTTTGCAAGCCAATGTCGGGCTTGTCCCTCTAAGGAGAAAGGAAAAAGTTGTAAACGGATTACCTCTTGTGGAACACCATTGAATTTGAACGTATTCGTGAGTTGTAGGAACCTTTTGATGTGGTCACGAGGATCATCAATGGTACGCCCCAAGAATGGTTGAGCAAAGACCATCTGAATAAAGCCGGATTTGAGCTCAAAGTTGTTGGCTGCAATCGCGGGTATGACAATTGGATCATTGTTGCCTTCTACATGTGCTTGCAAAAGTTCAATCATAGGGCGATTGTCTGGTAGAGGCTCATTGTTGTTGTTATTGTTTTGAGGTGGGTTATTGTTGTTGTTGTGTACACCGGCCATGTCTAAGTCTTCGAGAGGCTCGAGCTCTTGATAAGACGTTGATCGTGTACGCATGCACCTTCAAAAGAACTAACAAAGCAAAACAAAGCAAAACAAAGCAGAAATATTTTTGGTTTTTGATGTTTTTTAATTTTTAGGATTTTTGAAAATTTTATATTTTTTAGGGTTTTTTTGAAAATTTTTATGAAAAAGTAACGTTCACGGTGAACGGATCCCAAAATCCAAGTTCTCACAAAAAACTGTTAATCTTTACGAGAAGAGCCGGCAGCGGCGCCATTTGATACTAGCACTAGCGGCATTGGGGTTTCAGATTAAATTCTCGGAATCTTCTCGAATTGATCACGGTTCAAAGTGGAATAGTTGTTCTTGGTGACAAAAAGGGGATTGGTTTCCTATTCTACTAAAAAGGTAAATGCGTGAAGATATAAAATTAGACTAAAAGCAGTTAATAAAATAAGACTGAAAGCGAATTAAAATGAAACAGTAACTGTAAATACCCTGAAAAATGCTTGATTCGGAATGTACCATTTATTCGGAATATATCAGACAAAAATCCTTCATGCGGAATATCTTACTCATGCGGAATAATAGGCTCATGCGGAATAAACTGTTGATGCGGAATATAAGCTCATGCGGAATAAACTGTTGATGCGAAATATAAGCTCATGCGGAATACTAGCTCATGCGGAATAATAGGCTCATGTGGAATAACAGGCTCATGCGGAATAAGAGCTTGATGCGGAATGTTTGAGTTGATCCGGAATAATTGATTATTCCGGATGAATGGTGTTGATCCGGAATAACCGGTTGATCCAGAATATAGGGGTTGATCCGGAATAATTGGTTATTCCGGATGAAGGGCTTTGATCCGGAATATAAAATATTCCGGATGAACAAACTTGATACGGATCAAAAAATGATGATGCGGAATGTTTACTTTGATTCGGAATACTGGGAATGAAGAACAGTTAAACAGAAACACAGGGTAAAACGGTTTTTATCAAATCAAGCCAAATTAAACCAAAAGATTTAAACCAAACTAAACACTAATCATCTACTAACCATAAACATCAAATCAAAACACTAAAAACACAAAACCCACTTACTTTTATGGATTAAAATCAACCAAATAAGAACTTTAAAACTTTGAATAAAAAAGATGAAGATGAACAAGATTAATGGAAGGTTTATATTGATTGATTAAGGTAAAGTAAAAAAGGAAAGATTAAACACTTACAAGATTAAAGATTCAACAATGATGAAAAATCACCAACACCTTAATGGTGTTGGCTTCCTACGAAAGAAAAGAAAGAACTGGAAAACTAAAAACTAGCTCAAAAAGTGTGAAGGTGAGTCCTATTTATAGGCCTAGTGGTTGGTTGGTGAGTGGGCTTTCTCCCTTTCTTCTTGTCTTCTCGTCTTTTCAGAAAAGTTGACGTTTTAGATTCTGATTCGGGATTTGTCGACGATTAAATTCAACTCGTCTTTTAATTTCTTCGTTTAATAGACTTGAGTTCCTTCGACATATGTAAATCTTCCATCTTTGGTCCTTTTCTTCGATAAATCTTCAAATAGGCCCATTGACTTCAAATCTTTTGCATCTCTTGGACAATAGACTTCGTCTTGAGTCTTTTTCTTCGATAAAACCCGTGCAATCCCATGTTTTCTCCAATATCCATCCGGTTGGCTCTGAAAACACAATAAACACAAAAACCACGCATAATTCCAAACACATGATATTAAATACGCGTTTTGGTCTCGTTTTAGCCAGAAATAAGTGAAAAAAGGATGGGTGTTTACACACCTATCAGCTACCACAAGTGTAACAGGCTTTTCTAGACATAACCCTAGGTCTAGAAGAGAAGAAACCTGTTCCATCATTACTAACTTGGCTTTTAGGTGACCTAGTATTCCTATACATTTCTGCATACTTGATGCTAGGTTTTCTAACAGTGTTTGAGCCAAGGTCAACAGCCTTACCAGTGATTGGGTTTGTTACCTTAATAGGGGTTGACTCATTTGGACTTTCACATAACAAGCCACCCTTAACAAATAAGGTAGGGTTGGCTTTCTTCCATTCATTCAAGTCAGTCAACTTCTATTGATACTCTTCAACTGGGGTAATGACTCTTGGTGGAGGAATAAATTCCTCCTCTTGGAGTTCTGGTAGACCAGTCTAAGATAGGTCCTTTCTTTGGACACCATAGAAGTCACCAGCTGGTGGTGGAACCACAGTATAGTCTTTCATCCCAATCCCAGTCATATCCTTAGGATCCCTTTGTTTATTAACATATTCTCCTAGGGTTTGTGTGGCCTTATCAAATCTCTGAATTTTAAGGCCAACATTATCCTTATTCTTAATGGCCTCATCTAACTTAGCCTGTAGCTCACCATTAACCCTTTCCATGATGTTTCTAACATCATTGCTAGCATTTAACTCATATTTTAAAATATTTATTTTGTCTTTTAAGTCAAATTCAATTTTCTTGTACTCAGAAACTGTCTTCTCAGTTTGAGTGAGAGCAAGTTGATAATTAGACAGTTTACATCTTTCAGTACTCACATCATCTAATAATCTTAACACCTCTTTGTTAAGTTTCTCAGTATTTAACCTACAACCCTTACTACAAAAAGCATCATCGTATACCTCATTATCTGATGAAGAGGAGGACTGTGCCATGAGAGCATATTGAACATGCTCTTCTTTTTCTATCTCAGCAACCAAAGCTTTATCCTCTTCCCCATCTTTAGCAAAATAGCTCCAATCCCATCCCATACCATCAATTTCTTGCACTGCAACCATGGCCTTAGGATCCTGAGCCTTAACAATTTGGCTTGAGGGTTTAGCAGCATCAGATCTTCTTGGAGATCTGCATTCCCTCATGAAGTGCCCCATACGATGACAATTGTAGCACTCAACCTTGGATTTATCAAATCCAGCAGTGTCCTTTGCATTAAAGGTCATCTTCTTCTTAAACCTTCTATTCCACCTATTTGCTCTTATACTAGCAAGATCCATGTTTCACTTAATATCCATCTCCTCCAAGTGCTCATCACTTATTTGCTCAAGGTCCTCATATGTAATCACTGAACCATTGGGCAAAGAAGCAATGTAAGCACATACAGTATCCAGATCCAAACCAGCAGGTTTAACTCTTGGTTAGTCACTTTTGTATGTGTCAGCGTCTGAATATGAAGCGTTGTCAGGACATGTTCCAGCGTTGACACATGTTGATCTAGTAACTGGATGCATGTAAGAGTCCTTCTGATTAAATTGACCTTCACTATGTGAGAAGAAGGCCATGTTACTGTTGGTAGACTTACTTCCATGCTCCAAAAGAGTTTCATTCTCCAACAGCCTCAGTTTGTTGTAGATATCATCAAAAGTAGAACTTTTGTGAGTGTTATTGGCAAGTATAGATCTTGCCTCAATCTTCCACGCTTCACCAAGGCTTTTAAGAAAAGTGGCAATGGTGTCAACGTCACCAACTTATGTCCCCATGAAGAACAACTTGCTCGTAATATCAAGTAGTCTACTTCTAACACTACTAAGCTTCTCATTAGGTTGAGCCTTGAAAACAGCATACTCATGCATGAGATGCTTCTTCTTCTCTTCCTTAGTATCATCATTGCCACCATATGCAACTTCAAGGGCTGCCCAAAAGTCCTTAGAAGATTCATAACCTCTGTATTTATGCTGGTTTTCTTGTCCCAAAGAGAGTTTTAGAATGTTTAGGGTTCTCATATCAACCCTTTTCTTTGCTATGTCTTCAGCAGACACAACTCTACCATCATCAGGTTTTTCTTTCTTATCTGCTTCTGAACATCCAGCAACAGCTGATCTTGCAGCAATGGCATCAGCAATCTTTTGAGCTTTATTGAATGTGTTTCCATATTCAATAATCTCCTAGAGAGTGTAGTCATAGATCCCCAGATATTGCTCAAAGTTGAATTTCCACAATTCGAAGTTGGTTGCATCAAGCATGGGAATCTTTATGTTTGGTAAAGGTAAGGAGGAGGAGGTTACTTCTGGATTTGACATGATGTTTTTAGGGTTTTTTGAAAATTAGGGTTTTGGTGATTTTAGGGTTCTTGTGTTCTTTAATATCAAAAGTTTCTCAACAAGCTCTCATACCACTTGTAGATCCCAAACTTAGATCGATTTAGCTTTATGTAAACGAGATTAGATCAAGTTATACACGTAGAGAAACCTTTGTATATGTATATGATAATCTAAGTGTTATGCGGAATTAACACTTAAACAAGAACACACAAAGATGTAAACAAACTTTCACTTGATTAATGATAACAAACTTGCTTACAATGAAAGTGTTTAACGTATGAAAACTTATATTGAACAATAACCTAAAGGTCTTCTTTTATAGACATAAGAAGCCTTGTACAAGAGTCTACGTATCAACTATTCTAGGTAAAAATAATTATAGAAAATACAATGTTGAACTTATCCTTACTAGAAACAAACTAGAAACAATATACGCGTAGACTAAATCTTTCCATCAGTGCTTGTCTTCAATGTATCAACGCTTAACTTCTTCTTGTCAACGCTTGATTTGTCAGCGTTTGTTTTCTTCCTATCAACGCTTGTTTTACTCTTGTCAGCGCTCAAGTAGACTGGCTATATTTTATTCCCAACAAAGAGATCAAGAGTGATTAAAGAACGGATGTCCCAGACCTATTCTGAAGATTTATTGAAGAAAAAGTCTAAAGACGGAGGTTTAATGAAGTCGAAAAACTCAAGTCTAAACTAAAGAAAAAAATTATTAAGACAAGTTCAAATACCGAGACGACATCGAGAAAAGACAAAGAATTAAATCGAGTCGAGAAAAAAAGAAAGAAGGAAGCACACCACACATGCACTTCCCACTTAGCCTATAAATACCCTCCTAATCACATTAGGAGGGTGGTTAGCTAGTTTCACTTTTAATTTTTCCTTTCTAGTTTTTAGAAAGAGAAAGTTCCAAACTTTCTCTCACTATGTTTTTCATCTTTTCTTTCTTTTAATCTTTCAAGTTTAAGCTTTTTGTATTTGGATTTCATTAATCAAAATTCAAGTTTAAGTATTTTGTCCTTTAATTTCTTTCTATATTTCTTGGTTTACTTTAACTTTTTGATCTGAATATTACACTTCACACGTTTGATTTGATGATTTCGTGATTAAAAGGTTAATCTTTCTTGTTCCTACATAAGCTCTTATACGTATAGGCTATAAGCTCTTTATGCTTATTGGCTTATTTCATGTTTTAGCTTATTGCATTTTCGGATTATTTAAAAAGTTTAGTGTTTTTAAAAAAGATTCGATTTATTAAGTTTGCCTATTTTGAGTTTTGAAAGTTGCAAAATTTAAGCTTATTGAGTTGTTTAAGGTTCGGATAAAGTAACTTATTGTATGTGCTTATTGAGTTTTAAGCTTACCACCAATTTCGGATTAAGTTTGTTTTCATCGCAATATTGGGGATTTGCACATTCCGATCGATTGCTTGTGTCTATCGCAATAACCCATCAAGGGTTCTACTTTGCGATAACTTGGAGTTTACCCCCTTATTTCGATCTAGATTGCGATCGCTTATTGCGATCGCATATTCCAACGGGATTTAAGGTTGCCTTAAGTCGAAACGCTGCCCAAATTTTGTTAACTATATTCCGACAGACATCATTGCGACAGCTTGCATTCCGATATGGACTTTCCGATCTAGGACATTCCGACAGACATCATTGCGATAGCTTGCATTCCGATCTGGACTTTCCGATCTAGGACATTCCGACAGACATCATTGCGACAGTATTGATTTTGTTATTCCGATGGGTATTCAGATGAACATTCCGATGGACTTTCACCTTTATTATTCTGATAGCTTTGCATTTAATTATTCCGATGGTTCTAGTTTTGGTGCATTCCGATAAAGGGTTTGTTGAATTTCGATAGTTTGAGCTTTTAAGTTTTAAAGTTTTACAAAGTTTTATGTTTTAAGTGTTTTTCCAAATAATTTTCTAGTTTAAAAATTAAACGCCTTAATTTTACTCAACGACATTTTCATGCTTGCTTTTAGTTTAAAATAGATAATCAACCAAACCAATTCTCTTGTTTACCAAAAGACAATTGAGTCGCACTCTTAACCGGTAATCAATTCGAAGAGATCGGACGATAATATTTTATACTTAGCTAAAAGACTTCGTATTAAATGGCGCCGCCACCGGCTCTTTTTGTTAAGATTAACGGTCTTTAGTGAGAGACGCGTTGAATTTTGGGGATCCGTTCTTTTAGGAACGTTATTTTCCTTGCTAAAAATTTTCAAAAATCCATAAAAATTATAAGAATTTCAAAAATACAAAAACATTAAAAAATCATAAAAAGCATTTCTTTTCCAAAGGTTTTGCACCAAAAAGATATATATATATTCTCTGTTTGTTTGGTATCTTTTTCTTTTGCAGGTGTATGCGTACTAGATCTTCAAATCATTCTGAGCCCGAGACTCGTGAAGATTTAGATATGGCTGATGTGCATAACAACAATAACAACCCACCTCTATCCAATTTGAATAACAATAACAACAACAACAATGCTCCCCCACCTGATTACGAACAATGGAGGAACTGTGTCAACCCACCATGAGCGGTCGTGGAGGACCGATTGCGCCGATGAAAATCACGGCTCCTGAATTTTCGTTGAAGCATCACATGATCCAACAAGTTCAAAACGCTTGCCCGTTTAGCGGATTACCGGATGATGATGCCAACAAACATCTAGACAAGTTCATTACCGTCACTCAAAGCATGAAACTACCTGGTGCCACTACAAGAAAAATAAGGTTTCAGGACACCGGTTAGTGTCCTATAAAATATGTTTATAGGACCTTTAAGCTGATAGGACCAATAGAAATGTGTCCTCTAGGTGAGGGTTGTAATAGATATCTAGGACACTTATGAGAGTCCTAACAAACATAAAACATTATGAAACCAATTATTTAGTCATATAACATGTTTAGTATGACCAAAAGGATGTTTTAATAAAATACATAATAGGACACTTTACGGTGTTTCAATAAATCCTTACCCTTATATTATATATTAAAACACACTCATGGGTCCTAAAAGGTACTCAAATAAGGCAAAGCCGAAATGCATAAACTCTTATATGGGTACCGATAAAAGGGTTCTAAAAGAAGTGGCAATGATAGGACCAAATTTTGTGTCGTAAAGTGAACTCATAGAGTACATTTTTGTCCCATAAACATGTTCACTTAATGTAACTAGTGTCCTAATAAGTAAAATCATAAGACACTTCATTTTTATGTAATCACTATTCATAACAAACAAAGTATAAAACAAGTAATCAGGCAAATATTTGTAACAAAGGATTAATTCAATAAGAAAGAAAATATTTCATTACAAAGGTTTTCAACCAAATTCTAGTAAGACTTGAGATTCTTGAATAACATAAAAGAGAAGTGAAGCACTACATTGGCATTTGAAGCTTCAACTGTTTGTGTAATTCTCCTTCATTAGAAAAGGAGGCATGAAACAACTTCTTTTTAGCCGGTTTACGTCCGAAGATTACCTACAAAAAAAAAATATTATACATCCAAACAAGTGTTAATCCCAAGAAGCCTAATGAATCATTTATACATAAAAAAACACTAAAAAACTGAACATAGCGGACAAACAACCTCTTGATGTTGCATTAAATAGTGGAGTAACATGCAATTGTAAGTGACCATTTAAGAAGATACATGGAAACTATTTTCATAATGCAAGTAACAAAAAGTTAAGCATATGTAAAAAAGATAAAGAAGATGATAAGATGGCAAAAAGAAGCAAACTTAATGCATGTTTTTAAAACACAGGCATGGAAGAATATGAAGTATGTCAATGATGCAGTAAATATATGATTCGAATCATGCCCAACAAACTTGTAATAATATAAAACAACATTTTATATGCAATCATACCTACATAACATTTTCGACTAAACTTCATATCAAGAACGGTTCAAATACTTTAAAAGCTGCTATTAATGAATGAGCCACGTCGCCTTTCCCTAAAACTGATGCTAAACCCCGATCACCAATCTTAACTTGAAGATATACATTGGAGCAGTAATCATAAATAAAGAATGAATTAGATTGAAGTTACAAGTGGACAAAAGTTGTGTTCTATTATTGTGCAAGATGCCTAGATGTGACTTAATAATTTACCTCTAATACCATCTTTGATACTAAAAAGAACTTACTTGAATAATGACCATCATTTTCAACAGATAGCAACATAGCATTTATGGGGGATAGCGCGAGTCAAAGCTGTTAACCTTTAGTTCAGTTTGAAACATACCTGGATAAACCTTTTTTACTTTTATAATAAGCTTTATGTGCTAAATATGTTTACAAATCCTATATTAGCATCAAGATAAATTAACAACAACTTAAGAGCTTAGTTTTGGAATTTGGATAACTGATAACTCGTTCGCTCATTTTGAACCATTTTTTTAAACTTTAGTCCTTAAGCTTATAAGCTATACCCATTTGACACATAAGATATAAAACACAATCAAGTTAACACATCTTCCCAAACACTCCAATACCATTCCCATATTCTAACCAAACTCACATAATAAAGAAGTAAAGCACAAGTAATATTGGAATTCAAAATTAGAGATTATAATTTACCTTTCCAATATTGCCATTGATGAAGATGTTGCTACAATTGATATCTGAACAGTCTTTCTATGCGTGATTATAGGTCTTAAACAACTCTCCTTAGGGACGACCAAGAGGTTAGCCAATTCTAGGTTCCTGTAATATGCCTGCTTGATGTGGTGTAAGAATATGGCTTGAATGATGCATCTACCCTTCCATATTCTTTCCAACTCACCGAGCTTCAAACCCCAATCCTTTTCAATGCTCTTGCACGTATTAGGTTCATCCCGTGAGCGTAACTCCATATTTTCAATGCGTATACAGCTTGCCTTGCATCCTATATTAGTTTTTCCTTGTCCATTGTTTGATCAACTAGATATCGTCAACCCCGCCTAATTTGAAGACCTTTGTAGCTTTGACACAATCACCTTTTAAACTGATAACAAAATGTGAATCTTTAGATGCTGAAATAGTGGGAAAAAAACAAGTGACAGAGTAGTAGCCTGTTAGACAAATCATTTTCGAACAAAACTGAAAAATATTAACAAAAGAATAAATAAAATTCTTCACCTTTAATCTGAAGCAACACCCTCGATTCCTAGTTATGATACACTGGACCACTCTTGTAGAATTCCCAACGACCATTTCTTCTTATATGAGATAAAAGGAGTTGCAAAGTGCAATTATGTTATCGGGTCGAGTTAGGGTTAGATAATTATCGTGATCGGCTTATCGGGTCAACCCGATAGTGCATGAGTCGTTCTGTTTACCCATTCCATTGGTTTACCGACAAGCTGATGTGTTTTATATTTTTCATCCATCAACACAATTTCCAAACTTGAAGACAATTGTTTAACTGAATACGGAAAATGACCATTATACCATAAATAAATATGAGAACAGGAACCTGCATTGCCTACACAATTCATGCATATACAAGTTAGTAGTTTCCTTTTATTATGGCCTATAGTTGATTGTAAAATCAAGTTACTAGCACAAACTTCCAAGGTGATAGGTTGCGTCTTGTTATCTCTTGATAAAAAAACTAAAAACACAATGGCTAAGTTGTATAGTACATCAATAATCAGAACTTAAAGGGTCTAGCAAAAACTGTTAGACACACAAACTTTATGCGATCATATATAATTTATGAGGTACGTAGATAATGTGTGCTTCTTGTCTACTTTCAGTTACTTTAATTTTTGTGAAATTACACTTATAGTTTTACATAAGAGTTGTATGAGACAAGTAGGACCACTGTATGAACACAATCAACATAATGTAAAGAAGACGATGGTTTAGCTTTTAAAAATGTTAGGTGATTTATTTGGTCATTCGGAAGCCAGCTTACGAGTCCTTCACAAGTTGATATATTTTAGTCATTAAGAAACTCTCTTGCTAGTAGGGGTGTCAAAAGGGTTGATCCGACCCGAACCCAATAAAGGCTTATCGGGTCGGGTTCATTCGGGTATAACTCCACTTATCAGGTCAACCCGACCAACCCGATAGCCTTACAGGGTCGGGTTAGGGGGTTATCTTTTCATATTTTATCGGGTTCGGGTTCAACCCGATAACCTGATAATTTTTTACCAATCGGATACGAGATGTTTTAACATTAGTGGCATATGAGATGTAAATTAGTTAATACAGTTTTTGTTCAACAGATATGAGATGTAAACTGGTTAACATAATATAAATTATAACAACTTCTATCGAAATGCAATCACTCATCATTATTGATCAACTGATAAGTTCATCCTCATTTTTACTATTAAATATCTTCTTAAGTCAAGTAATGTTATGTAGGTATTATTTCGATAGAAGTTGAATAATAAAAATTATTAACATAACAGTACATAATACATTACTTGACTTAAGAAGTGATACACGCTAAAAGTGCACGATAATTTTTATATTATGTTAACCAGTTTGTAATCTATATACTGTTATGTTAATAATTTTTCCTAAGGTCAATCTCCTTATTTTACATTTTGTCAATTTGTGATCATAGGTTATTTACCATGCTTAGTTGATGATGAAATAAGGTTATAGAAAATACTTTGGGAGTTATTTGTTCCACAATTATATAACTATTATAAGAAGCATAAACGGTTTGTAATCATAAAAATAAAGGATAACTAGATTGTGAATTTATCAAAGAAATGATCAAAACGGTGAAGTAACCTAACCTCAATACCACCCGAACCAGAGAACCCCATTCCTTATCACTAACAGCAAAAAAACGCACTCTAAAGTGTTTTTTGTTTATGCTAGAGGTTGGTAATTTTTTCTTAAATTCTCACGCACACCCCTAGTTAGCACTAAATTATTTGGTTTAATTAATCTATTTAAAACATCACGTAACAATAACTACAATCTAACACAAAAGTTAATTAAAAACAATAAAACTATGTCTTTTTAACTATGTTCTTAAGAAAAAAAACACAAAGGAAAACATCCAAGGACAGTAGGAACTTAATTAGATCTCAAAAAACTGCTACAACATACAAAGTAAACAAGGTTTCATTATCAATTAAAAGTGAATGATAATTTTACCTTCCAATACTGAAGACAAAGTGAAACCCTAGCTTTGATATGAGGTTCGAGTTCTACACCAAAACCGTTTCTGTAATTTAATTTAATCAATTAAATTGATCTTAAGGGTGGATGAAGAACGTGGATCCTTCAATCTCGTAGCGCCAAAATCAATTGTAGGTTCTAGTTTTGGTAAATAAATTGGCGGGTTTTATTCCCCCAATCTTGAGGAGTTACATTTTTATTTTTTAACATATATAACTATATATATATATTTTTTCTTTTACCAGCATTTTACTCGCGCAATACATCAATAGATACTCAATAATTATTTTTTAGCTATCAAATTAATATTAAAGTATAAAAAAATTGCATTAAAATCAATTAAAAAAAATTGTAAATATATCAAAATAGATGTTGAATTAAAGAGAATAATTTTTTTAAAAATATGGTGAAATTAAATTATGAAAGAAATTAATAAATTAAAAAATATTTCAATTTAAAAATAAGGATGGGTTTTTAATAAATTGTTACAAAAGTTTTTTATAAAAGAGATGGATGGTCAACATTTGATTTGGAGTTAGGCTTATATTAAAAATAATATAATGGTTGAGATTTGAAATGCTTATCTTAATTTTTGGTCTTGAGTTAGGTTTAGAGTTATGATATGTATATACACCTTTTATATAATAGTATGGATATGTTTGTTGCAGTTTTTAAACATGACATAAATATATTCGGCGTGTAAACCAGTCGAATCGAGCTTTGGGTTATGTTCTTTTACTTTTTTGGGTAAAAGAATATCCGATAAATATATTTACCAGTAAAAACCATACGTACAATTGAATGTGGCCAAAAAATCACATTAACCTCAAGACGAAACTTAAAAGACTAAAACAAGTGACAAGCCACAAGCCTACTAAAAAAAGAAACCAAAAACTCAGTCCTCATAAATTCTAAAGGAACTCGACATATTCCACAATGCTAGTATATCTTATTCTTAAATCGAAAAGTGAGCAACTTCAATCGGACGTAACAAGCACTTGATCACGAATATCCTCTGGTTTCAACTTAGGTTGTAACAAGCACTTGATCACGAATATCCTCCGGTTTTAACTTATGCCCTTTAAACAGCCTAGTATTACGCTCCTTCCAAACATAATACACCAGCGCCGCAACAAGCTGCCAACCAATGATGCTTTTCGCGGTACGTTGCTTCGTCATAGGTTTAAGGACTAAGACAATGTCCTCAAAGAGAGCCTGAACATTCTCCATACAACCATACTTCCAAACATAACCAACACCTTAGCCACAAATGCACATTTAAAAAAGAAATGCGAATGAGAGTCCGACTGGCTTTCACAAAGCGTATATGACATAGATAACCGTGAATCAACCCATATACTCCATACACAAATCTTATCTTGAGTCTTCAAACCTTTCTGCATTAGTAACAACATGTGGAACCTGTAACGAGGGATGGCATGCGAGAACCACACAAGTTTATCCCAGTCCACCTCATACCCACGAGGCATAACCGCCTCCCACGCTTTTTGCCTCGAAACACAAATAAGTTGTCATTACTATCCCGTCAACGCACCATATCCATCAAATCATCAACCAAGACCGGATTGGTAATATTAGCCAGATTCGGTGCCTTCAGCAACCAAGCACTCAACAAATTCCATTCGTTATTATGAATAAAATCATAAACCGTTTGCTTCAAATGATAACCTCCCTAGTTTTGTCACGAGGGGCTAATACGGAATAAGGGGGCATTGAGCATCCCACATATCAAACCAAACAAGCGCCCTTTTACCGATACCAATTTTAACCCAAATGAAAGGCCAACCAAACAACGCCAACCCCAATGCATATCAGCCCTAACCAGAACCTCCCACATCGTACGACCTTTCAACACCAACATATGAATCCAACGAACCCACATCGACTCTTTATTAAATACTATATTCCAAATATGAGTAGTCATAAGCGCGACATTAAACACAACAAGGCTTCGCAACCCTAGGCCTCCTTCGTTTATAGAAAGACAAATGTTATTCCATGAAAACTTAGCCCCCCCCCCCCCCCCCGCGTGTGCTTATATTGACCATTACAACATAGAAAACCACGCATAAGCTGTTGGATATCTTCAATAATACCCATTCGAATAACAAGAACCGAAGCCTAATACACATACACGGAAGATATAGCAGACTTACATAAAGGCGACCCGTAAATGAAATAGTTAAGATATTAAGATCTAGTCTTGTTTTCTAGAGCCTAACGTGCAACTTTCAAGGGTAATAAGGAAAAAAAGCTCAAAACCATCCCACCTCCACCTCACATTTTCACTATCACTTTTATTTAATTTATTCATAAATTTAATAATATTATTCGATCAAAATAAAAACGATTCACGCGGTTCAATAAAACCTTACACGGATGAATTAAAAAACATAAACTTATATTTGGGACATAAATTTCGCACTATTTTTCATAATGTCCCAATAATGACGATAGTTGAAACTCTCTCCGACTCCAGCTTCAAAGTCACGGATAAAATACTTTTATTAAAAACTTAAACAATACATGGATAAATAAAAATGATACACGCATAATTTAAAAACGTAAACGATACACGAAATTAAGGATTTAAATACGCATTAAATAGCGGATAAGTTTCAAAACCTCCCAGCAATGGAGATGCTTAAACCGGTTCCCTTGTTGAGATTGATAGTCACGAAGGGCGTTATTCATCACATCCTCATTGGTTGCTCTAGTTACCCGTATACAATTTGTGTGATGGTAACATTCAGCAAACAAGCTCACGGTGATCATTAAGTACTTCCATTTACCATGTATGCTATTGTATGATCGTTTTTCCGACTCCTCTAATTTTTCATCCATTATTTGCACAACCCCAGCCAAAAAACTACGAGATTTTTTGTGTTACATGGCATGTTGTTTGTTGCAACAAAGTTCCAAGCGTTACACAACGCTATTTCTTCCTCGAGGGTGTATAGTAGCGACGTCGTTAGAGATGATATAAGTTGTTTGTGTGAAATGTATAAATTTGAAAGAAGATATAAATTTTAGAAGAAGATATGAAAATTGTGAAATGTGTGTTTTAAAGAAAAAAATAGGGTAATTTTTTAAAAATGTTACCTATATAAATTGGGGTCCACATTTCGTTTATTCAGATGAGTACGAAACTAACCGTTAGTGGATTTTATTTTTCTTGGGAAGCCCAACACAGCATGGGGTTTGGGTGAGGTTAGTGTTAAACTTGCGCGTGGCTTATGGCAAATGTACTCCACCCGTGGTTTTTTCTGCCCATTCCCCCTTGCCTAATTATTGGAGTTACTCATCGTGGAACGACTTCATGGCTACGACGAGGATTTTTCCTGAATTATGATTGGGCTCAACCACATTATGTTCACGACATCAATTATTCAAGCACCTTATGTTAAAGAAAAACCCTAACTTGAGCTTATCGTCAAGGCACCAAGTAACGTGTTCTTTAAAAGTGACTTGAAAATTTACATATTTTAAAAGTTAATTTATTAACAAGCATAAAATGAACAAAAAGTACATTAAGTTCTAAAGATTTTATGTTCAAATGACCTTTCATGTTCAATAACAAAAAAAACCTAGTTGAATAAGCTACCCATTAAATTAGATATAATGAGACCCATATATTATTGGCGTCCTATAAATTAGATCTGATAAGACCCATATACTAAGTGTCATATTAAATTATAATCTAATAAGGCCAAACCAAAAAGCATCCTCTAAGATGTAATCTAATAGGACTTTTGTATCAAATGTCTTATTATGTTATATCATAATGAGACTTTACTAAAAAAGTGTCCTATAAAATAGCTTAATAAGATTCATGTATAAAGTGTCCTATTATATGTTACTTTAATATGACCTAAAATTCAATTAGTCCTATAAAATGCTTTTTAGGACCTCATATAAAAAAATGTCCTAAAGAAAGGTCCTAAAAACCCTCTTTTCTTGTAGTGTGCTTCCATGGATTTTCTTCGCCTTCACCTCTTTCCACACACTTTATCCCATTTGAATAACAATAACAACCCACCTCTATCCAATTTGAATAACAATAACAACAACAACAATGCTCCCCCACCTGATTTACGAACAATGGAGGAACTGTGTCAACCCACCATGAACGGTCGCGGAGGACCGATTGCACCGATGAAAATCACGGCTCCTGAATTTTCGTTGAAGCATCACATGATCCAGCAAGTTCAAAACGCTTGCCCGATTAGCGGATTACCAGATGATGATGCCAACAAACATCTAGACAAGTACATTACCGTCACTCAAAGCATGAAACTACCTGGTGCTTCCATGGATTTTCTTCGCCTTCACCTCTTTCCACACACTTTATCCCATCATGCCGAAAAATGGTTTGATCGTCTCCCCAAAAACTCAATTCAAACATGGGATGACATGACTCAAAAAATTTTATCGCGCTACTTTCCACCATCCATGGTCACTAGTCTTCGCAACCAAATCAGTGGATTCACACAAGAACCTGATGAGTCACTTTTTGATGCTTGGGAACGCTATAATGTCTTGATCGACCATTGTCCAAACCATAACATGCTCCCCGTTACTTTGATTGATACTTTCTATAATGGTCTAACTATTCGTGATCGTGATACGATAAATGCTGCCGCCAGTGGTACATTCATGAAGAGACGACATGAGGAGTGTAGAGAGCTGAGAGAGAACATGACCACTCACCACAAAAATTGGGATTCATCTGCATCGTCAAGGAATACTCAGAGGGCCAATGTTTCTTCTACATCCTCTAACCCAGAGATCACCGAACTTACTCGCCAAATAGCTGAGATGAACATAAACTTCTTAACCATGGCTACAAACCAATTTCAACAAGCCAAAGCCATTGCACCTTCATGTGAGATTTGCGGGGGTTCTCATTCGTACATCGATTGTCCTTCTACTCTTGACAATCCGGAAAACGTGTACGCCGCTAATGGTAACTTTGCTACAGGAGGCTACCAAGGACGTCCTCAAGGAGACCGTAACTTGCTAAGTTATCGTTCAAACAACTATCTTTCACCACCCGGTTTTACTCCTCAACAGAAAAACCAACAACATAGCTATAACCGAAATAACCAAACCCAACCTCGTGCTAACAATCAATATTAATCCCAAAGAAACCCATATCCACCTCAAGGAAATTCTCAAGCTTACCAAGCTTCACCTCTCAATCAACCAACGGCTTTGAATCAAGACATCGAGACGTTCATGAGGACTAATAGAGAGATGGTGACGAATCTTCAGAGTCAATTCATCAACTTGAAGGGAGACATGACGAAACAAGGGAGTGATATTCGAGCCAAGCTAAGGAATGACATGGCGAAACAAAGCAATGATATTTGCGCAGACATGAGAGACTCTTTCAGCACTCAAGCGGATAATATACGTGATATGATCGGTTCGCTTTTCCAAGGTAATCAACCCTCCTCTTCGGGTACTCTTCCGAGTAACACCGTTGCTAATCCACGAGGGGAGATGAAAGCAATCACCACTCGTACTGGAAAGGTTATACGGAACCCGAGCTTCCTACACCTCCACTCGTGATTGTGAACAAGGAAAAAGAACAATTTTCTTCACCTCCTTTACCTTCTTACCCCATTCCCCCACCACCCGCGGTTGTGAGTGATCCAATTCCCCTAAAGCCTTCCTCTTCATCCGATATACCTTATCCTTCATTGTTGAGGAAAGAGAAGCAAAAGAGCAAGGATGATATTCAAGTTTCAAACTTTCTTAAAATGTTTAAACAATTGAATGTTAACATCTCCTTTGCCGAGGCTCTCGCTCATATGCCTAAATATGCGAAGATGTTTAAACATCTTCTAAGTGACAAGGAGAAGCTCCTTGACATTGCTCAGACCCAACTTAATGAGAATTGCTCTGCGGTTCTCTTAAGGAAATTGCCCACCAAACTTGGTGATCCGGGTCGCTTCTTGATTCCTTGCAACTTCCCGGGAGTAGATAATTGCATGGCCCTAGCCGATCTAGGTGCTAGTATAAACTTAATGCCTTTAAGTGTTTGGAAGCAATTATCTCTCCTCGAGCTAGTCCCCACCAAAATGACTTTGGAATTAGCTAACCGTACGGTTGCTTATCGAGTGGGGATAGCCGAAGACGTCTTCGTTGGCGTTGACAAATTTACCTTCCCAGCAGATTTTGTTGTCGTTGACTACGAGATGGATCCCCGTGTTCCATTAATCGTTGGACGTCCATTCTTGAGGACCGGTCGCACTCTCATTGATGTAGCCGCGGGCGAAATAATCATGAGAGTTGGTGACGATAAAATTGTCTTCAACATGGGTAAGATTTCTAAGCAACCTTATTCATATGAGAGTGTTAATGCTATTGATGTTCTCGATGAGGCTTGTGAAGAACACTTCAATGATGCTTGCAAAAGTAATCTTTCTTCTCTACCTAATGTTGAGACCGTCGCCTCAATCGCTCCGTCATTAACTCCATCTGGAGAAAGTGATTTCCTCTTGAAAGAATTTGAAACAACTCTAGGAGATGTGGATTTGCAATATGACGATTCTCCCTCCAATTGGGATGAAGACATTCGTACCATTGAGAAACTTCTCAATGAGGACCATATTTCTCCACAGTCTCCTAAGACTATCTCTACTGATGATCCGAATTTGACTACGCCGTCCATCGAAAATCCTCCGGATTTAGAGCTTAAGGATCTCCCGTCTCATCTCGAGTACGTTTTCCTTGAAGACAACAAGAAGTTACCGGTCATCATCGCAAAAGACCTGAAAGAAGAAGAAAAATCCCGACTTATCGCCGTGCTGAAGAATCATAAGAAAGCGATTGCTTGGAAAATCTCCGATATTCGTGGAATTGATCCTCACTTTTGCACACATAAAATTCTCATCGAGGACGACTTTAAACCCACTATTCAAAGCCAAAGAAGGGTGAATCCCAAGATCCATGACGTTATCAAAAAAGAGGTTATCAAACTTCTTGATGCAGGCATGATCTATCCTATCTCGGATTCTCCATGGGTTAGTCCAGTCCATTGTGTGCCTAAGAAAGGCGGAATCACCGTTGTTCCCAATGAAAACAACGAGTTGATTCCTACTCGTCTCGCTACAGGGTGGAGAGTTTGTATAGACTATCGCAAACACAATGATGCTAGGAGAAAGGATCATTTTCCCTTCCTTTCATGGACCAAATGCTTGAACATCTAGCGGGTAATGACTATTACTGCTTTTTAGATGGTTTCTCGGGTTATTTTCAAATACCCATCGATACCCAAGACCAAGAGAAAACCACATTCACTTGTCCCTACGGCACCTTTGCTTATAAAAGAATGCCTTTCGGCTTATGCAATGCTCCTGGGACATTCCAAAGGTGTATGATGGCTATCTTCCATGACATGGTTGAAGAAACCATGGAAGTATTCATGGATGATTTGTCGGTCTATGGTGATTCCTTTTCTACTTGCCTTGCCAATTTGGAACGCATGCTTAAGCGGTGTGAAGACACTCGCCTTGTTCTGAATTGGGAAAAATGCCATTTCATGATAAAAGAAGGCATTGTGCTGGGACATAAAATCTCTAAAGCCGGTCTTGAAGTGGATCGTGCTAAAGTGGATGTCATAGCCAAATTACCTCCACCTTCGACCGTGAAGGGTGTGAGAAGTTTTCTAGGTCATGCGGGCTTCTATCGTCGTTTCATTCAGGATTTTTCTAAAATCGCTCGCCCGATGACCCACCTCTTGGAAAAAGATACTCCTTTCATCTTTTCCAAAGAGTGTCTTGAATCCTTCAATCTTCTTAAGGATAAGCTTACTAAGGCACCTGTCTTGGTTACCCCTGATTGGGAGCTACCTTTTGAATTGATGTGTGATGCTAGCGACTTTGCTATTGGAGCGGTTTTTGGCCAAAGAGTGAATAAACACTTCCAACCAATCCATTACGCTAGAAAGACAATGACGGGGGCTCAATTGCATTATACCACTACCTAAAAAGAGCTTTTAGCTGTAGTATATGCCTTTGAAAAGTTCTGCCCCTATCTTGTCCTTTCCACCACCATCGTGTATACCGACCACTCCGCGTTGAAGTACTTATTGACTAAGCAAGATTCTAAGCCAAGACTTCTTCGTTGGGTTTTGCTCCTTCAAGAATTCAACATTGAAATTCGTGACAAGAAGGGAGCCGAAAACCTAGCAGCGGATCATCTGAGTAGACTTGAGGATCCTTATCAAGGGGATCATCCGAATCAAGAGATCAATGACTATTTTCCCCTTGAGACCTTAATGTCTATTCATTCCAATCTTGATGACACCCCGTGGTTTGCGGACATTTCAAACTACTAAGCGAGTGGTATTCTCATCAAAGGGTTAACCTCCCAACTAAAGAAGAAGTTCTTTAAAGATGTTAAGACTTACTTCTGGGATGACCCTTATCTCTTCAAACAATGTGTTGATCTGATCATTCGTCGATGTGTTGATGGGCCGGTAGCTTTACAAATTCTTAATGCTTGCCATAAAGGACCCACCGGTGGTCACTTTGGTCCCAACTACACCGCGAAAAAAGTGTTTGACTCTGGATTCTATTGGCCCACCATTTATCGTGACGCTCACGAGATGGTTAAGCATTGTGATGCTTGCCAACGACAAGGCAAGATCACACATAACGATGAGATGCCTCAAAATTTCATCCAAGAATGTGAAATTTTTTATGTATGGGGCATCGACTTTATAACGCCATTTCCATCATCTAAAGGGAACAAGTACATCCTCGTAGCCGTTGACTATGTTTCTAAATGGGTTGAAGCTAAGGCTCTCCCAACGAACGATGCGAGGGTGGTTGTGAACTTTTTAAAGCATCTTTTTGCTCGATTCGGTGTTCCTCGTGCTATCATCAGTGACCGCGGGACTCATTTTTGCAATGATCAATTCGCAAGAGTCATGGCTAAGTATGGTGTCAATCACCGTCTTTCCACCGCCTATCATCCCCAAACCAATGGGCAAGCCAAGATTTTCAACCGTGGATTGAAGTGAATTCTGGAACGTACTGTGGGAGAGCATCGTCCCGCGTGGGCCGATAAGTTAGATGATGCTTTGTGGGCTCTCCGTACCGCTTATAAGACGCCGATTGGTTGTACACCTTATCGTCTTGTGTACGGGAAAGCATGCCACCTCCCTATCGAGCTGGAACATAAGGCATACTGGGCCTTGAAGTGGGCTAACTTCGACATCAACAAAGCCGGTGATCTTCGCAAGATTCAACTTAACGAGCTTAATGAACTGAGGAATGAAGCTTACGAGAACTCACTGATCTACAAGGAGAAGACCAAGATCATCCATGACGCAAGGATTAAGAACCGAGAGTTCCACGTTGGTGATCAAGTTTTACTCTTTAACTCTCGATTAAAGATCTTCTCTGGCAAGTTGAAGAGCCGCTGGTCTGGTCCATTCACCGTCGCCAAAGTCTTTCCATATGGGACCATTGAGCTTTCTCAGCCAAATGGGCCCAATTTCAAGGTGAATGGACAGCGTTTGAAGCTGTACTTTGGTGTGGACATCTCTCATGAGATGATTCCATCCCTCACCACGTTTCCCATGAACTAGTTTTGGGTCAAGTTAGGCTCGTGACTCGGTTATCAAAAACAAGCGCTTCTCGGGAGGCAACCCGTGATCTATCCTTTACCGTTTTCATAATAAGTGTAGGGGGAGCCCCGTATGTGTTTTTTGTCTTGTTTCTTATTCTGTGCAGGGATTCAAACTTCAAAGTGCACCTCTACGAATTTTGACGAACCGTGATCCCGCGTTCCCATCTTCCTGGTTCTATCCTAAACTATCGTGATTCAATATTTCATATTTTATATGTTCACATTGAAATCACTCTAGTTGTCCTTTCCTTAGAAAGACTTAAACAACGTGCACAATGTCCTAAGTGTAGGGGAGTTTACTCCCGCATGCTTAAACATTGAGGACAATGTTTATATCAAGTGTAGGGGGGACTTCTAATCGAAGTAAGTGGTCTTTTCCATGAATTTGCCCTCATTTTAACTGGAAAATTTGATTTTTCGACATTTTTCAAAATTTTTAATCTATTTTGGCCTAGTTGTATTTTGCTTTGTTATGGTTATTTTCTTTCCTTGCTTAAATAAAGTTTAATAAAGTGGTTTTAATTTTCAAAAGTCGTGAATATTTTGACTCAACCCGAGTTTACTTATCTAAGTTTACTCTAGCTAGTATCCTTAACATGTTTAAGTCAAGTTTTGCTAGGCTTTTATATAGGGAGCTTTAAAACGCGAAAGTCTTAACTCTCACGGGTTAAGAACAAGAACTTTTCGCAAGTTCCTATAATTGATCCTAGAGAGTTGTTTATCAAGGGAACTTTAAATGTGATTTCTAAACTTGAAAAAGTCTAAGAATTTGCAAGATCCTATAGATAACTCGAAAACCCAAAACTTTGATTTAATAGGCTAAGCATCCACGAATCTCATTCCTTGAGATTTTAAATTGTGGAGAACAAGAGATGATAGAGTCAATTATAAGTTTGGTATTCTTTCATGAATTTATGTGAGTTGATTATAAGCCTATTCTCCCATCGCTTGTTAATAAATTTATCTGCAATAAATAAGGTTGTACAATTTGAAAAGTTACTTAGCTTCTAGCCCAAGATCGTTTAAAAGTTGCTCGGTATTAAGTAGAGTTCATAGCCAAGGCATAACTTATTGAAACGGGATGCGAAGATTGGCGAGTCCGAAAAGGCCCTAACAAGGCATGAGGGCTACATTTTGTTGCTAAAGATCCAAAAGTGATGTGAAGAATCATTTTTCGAAAATCAATATGAAGGATCGAGAAACACGACGAAAAGCAAATACTCCCCAAAAGATCATGGAGAAGTCTATCTAAAAAGGCCCTAACAAGGTATGAGGATAAATAGGTCCAAGTCCTAAAAGGAGGCGGATCGTTGTATATCAAAGTCCAAAATAAATATTAGAGAAAAATGAAGAAGTCGTGGTCCAAATTTGAAGAATCTCTCAAAACTTCAAGTGAAGAAATTCCTATTATGAAGAGAAGACCATTATTTCATGAACGTCTCTCAAGATTCGAAGTATGAAGTCGCTGCCAAATATCGATCCGGGAAAGGTCTCAAATCGTGAAGCGAGTTATGCCAAGATATGAACTTTATGAGGTCCCGAGAAGCAGTTTTAAAAGATTTTGTCCTTTAGCTAACTATTGATTAAATCATCCCACTTTATTTTTAGCTTAAATAACTATCAAAATAAGTTAAAAATGCATCCTCGTGATCATTCAAGACAAAAATAAAATAGAAGAGATACACCTAGGAATAAGGGAGTCTAAGTGAATAATTGGCCCACATGAATTCGTGTTAGTTTGCTAACTTATAATAACAATGATCTTGTTTTTAAGCTTGGTATGGGGAACGTGAAACTTGAGGATGATAAACTTTCATGGCAGCCTAAAACCAATGTAAGTCTTTGATTTCTTTACTTGTTTTCTATCTTCTTAATTTCCTTAAATGTTTAGTATTTAATAAAGACCAAGGTGGGTTATTTATGATGGAAAATATAAATCGTGCTTTAAAATTAATGCATTGCATGAGGGCATTGCAATGGTCAAGTGTAGGGGATTTAATAAGTGTGAAAACACTTATCCTTTTATCACTTATTTCCAATAATAACCAGACCAAAACGTGTATTTTATGTCGTAAAAGTCGGAATTATGCGTGGTTTGTGTTTTTATTGTGTTTTAGGACCAAAAGATGAAAGAGGAAGAAAACACGGGCTTTCACGGGCTTTTATCGAAGAAAACGAGAAAAGACGAAGTCAAGAGATCAAGAGTGCTTAAAGAACGGATGTCCCAGACCTATACTGAAGATTTATAGAAGTAAAAGTCTAAAGAAGGAAGTTTAATGAAGTCGAAGAACTCAAGTCTAAATTAAAGAAGAAAATTATTAAGATAAGTTCAAATCCCGAGACGACATCGAGAAAAGACAAAGAATTAAATCGAGTCGAGAAAAAAAGAAAGAAGGAAGCACACCACACATGCACTTCCCACTTAGCCTATAAATACCCTCCTAATCACATTAGGAGGGTGGTTAGCTAGTTTCACTTTTAATTTTTCCTTTCTAGTTTTTAGAGAGAGAAAGTTCCAAACTTTCTCTCACTAAGTTTTTCATCTTTTCTTTTTTTTATCTTTCAAGTTTAAGCTTTTTGTATTTGGATTTCATTAATCAAATTTCAAGTTTAAGTATTTTGTCCTTTAATCTCTTTCTACATTTCTTGGTTTACTTTAACTTTTTGATCCGAATATTACACTTCACACGTTTGATTTGATGATTTCGTGATTAAAAGGTTAATCTTTTCTTGTTCCTACATAAGCTCTTATACGTATAGGCTATAAGATCTTGATTCTTATTGGCTTATTTCATGTTTTAGCTTATTGCATTTTCGGATTATTTAAAAAGTTTAGTGTTTTTAAAAAAGATTCGATTTATTAAGTTTGCCTATTTTGAGTTTTGAAAGTTGCAAAATTTAAGCTTATTGAGTTGTTTAAGGTTCGGATAAAGTAACTTATTGTATGTGCTTATTGAGTTTTAAGCTTACCACCAATTTCGGATTAAGTTTGTTTTCATCGCAATATTGGGGATTTGCACATTCCGATCGATTGCTTGTGTCTATCGCAATAACCCATCAATGGTTCTACTTTGCGATAACTTGGAGTTTACCCCCTTATTCCGATCTGGATTGCGATCGCTTATTGCGATCGCATATTCCGACGGGATTTAAGGTTGCCTTAAGTCGAAACGCTGCCCAAATTTTGTTAACTATATTACGACATACATCATTGCGACAGCTTGCATTCCGATCTGGACTTTCTGATCTAGGACATTCCGACAGACATCATTGCGACAGCTTGCATTCCGATCTGGACTTTCCGATCTAGGACATTCCGACAGACATCATTGCGACAGTATTGATTTTGTTATTCCGATGGGTATTAAGATGAACATTCCGATGGACTTTCACCTTTATTATTCCGATAGCTTTGCATTTAATTATTCCGATGGTTCTAGTTTTGGTGCATTCCGATAAAAAGGATTTGTTGAATTTCGATAGTTTGAGCTTTTAAGATTTAAAGTTTTACAAAGTTTTATGTTTTAAGTGTTTTTCCAAATAATTTTCTAGTTTAAAAATTAAACGCTTTAATTTTACTCAACGACATTTTCATGCTTGCTTTTAGTTTAAAATAGATAATTGTCACACCCCACCATGGCGGAACATGGGGCGCGACGTATGGATATCATCACAACATGGCGTGTCTATAGAGATAACTATACGAAATAAGAAATGTCGTAAAAATGGTGACACGAAGGTCATGACAATATCTCAACAAATGCAAGGGGTCTAGGTAAGTAAGTAACAGTCCTACTTCTTACCCAAGACAACAAATATCATACCAAAACAATCATATGTGTGCCACAGTATCACTTATTAAAATGAACAAACAAATAAAACTAAGAAGGAAACGGGGATTCTCCTTCTATATGCATTCCTAAGCTTCTCCAATCCTAGCCACTTATGTTCTCATGCTTAACCATAGTACCACCTGAAAGAGACACTAAAACACGTCAACATAAAGTTGGTGAGAGTCATAGGTTTAGACTCCAACACAAGACAAGTCATAAGCTGTGAATACCATAAACCAATAAACATATGGACAATGCGCTACAATCATGTACTAACAACTAGCATTCAAGTTCAATCAATCATTACAATTCCAAGGCATCACGCCTTACCAACAATCACAATTTCCAAGGCATCACGCCTTACCAACAATCACAATTTCCAAGGCATCACGCCTTACCAACAATCACAATTTCCAAGGCATCACGCCTTACCAACAATCACAATTTCCAAGGCATCATGCCTTATCATTAACCATAGGTCCCATATGCTCCCATACACCTATGTACCTTTCCAATCCAAATCACACACAAACAAGAATCACATAGCAGTTAATCACATAAATGTACACACAAGTCCATCTCAAACCTTAAAACATTCACAGCATTAATTTAGAAAATAATTCAACACAGTGTCTCTTCCATCCCATCTGGAAGTCAAAAACAATAGTAAACATGGGACTATGAAACTCACCTGATAGCTCATTCACGAGTCCTCGCACTAGCAAAAAGCTAACAAACCAAAAACACGCAATTAATACACGAACCAATCACTAAGATGGCTCATTAACCTATGATGGACATCTAGCCTATTCCCACATATTTACCTCATTGAAAAGCTCTAATCACCCCATTACCCTTCCTTAACAAGTCCTTAACTTGGTTAAGTTTAATAACTATCCCGTTCATATTTTACCCAAAACAGTCCCAGTTTTTAGGTCTAAAAACTTTAAGTCAAACGTCCCTTTAAACATACCCATGGTTTCTGTAAAAGGAATATTCATACCCTTACGTATGTTGGCTAACACCTCCCACTTGACCTAACCTTAAAGCTACTATTAAGGCCCCGATATACATATATCTACTTTTGTCATTCCAGATTTCTTGATTTTAAACGTACTAAACGTTTGTTACCATTAAGGGGTCTTACCCTAAACCACAACCTTAGCCCAAGTGCAGATACTTACTACAGTATATAAACCATCTCTCACGTTCGTGAGAAGATCCCAATGCAACCCTAAATACCCCAAACAACCCAAAACTTAAAAAGAAAACAGGCTGAATTCAAAACTGTTTTGACCTCCGACTGTTTTAACCTGTTTTTGACCCACTTCACGACCTCCAATTTAGTTCTCGTTTCTTGCATTGGAAAGCCACTTAAAATACCTTTCCAGGGGTACTTGGATCGCATCTTGAATGTTCCTAGAACTCCCGATATGATAAAAACAATTGACACAAAATCTGCCCAGTTTTTAAAAACGGGTTTAACAAAATCAACCTCATTAATTAACCCTAATCCCTCTAATTACAAGCCCTAATTTATATGATCATCATATTATGATTATCACACCATTAATGTAAAACCCGTATTTAAATATCAGAATATTCAAAATACGCAGTTTAATTTTAATAGACTATATAAGTATTTATTTTTAGACAGAGATATAATTACAAGTATACACGACATTTAATTGTATATAAAAAAAAGGATTAATTAAAAGTATACAAAAAAAAGAGAGAAAAGTGGAAAAAGGCTTTTGGCCGTTTGGTGTAAAAAAGAGAAAGAATTGGGCTTGGCCCGTTTGCTTCTAGAGAAAGAAAAGGAACGGGGATAACCCCCTTTACACAATACAGAAACGAAAAAAAATAATAAAAAGGAGGAGCTAGGGTTCTTGAGGTGGCCGCCGGATGGGAACACAAAAGCAGGGAGAAAAACAAATTTAGGTTATCAATTAATTCTACTCTGTGTTCATAGTAGATTCATAAATCCCGAATCAAGGTAATCATCTATTAACTTTCCCTTTTAACTCACGAAATCCTACGTGTAGAGCAAGAACACGCAGGGTTTGGTTAATCATGTTATAACACGAAATCAATAGGGACTTCGGTGGGCATTTGGGTGTACAACCGAGAGTTTAAGACTCTCGGTGATGGTTCCTAGCCCAGCCCCGATCATCAAACAACCCCAAACAAGGGTGTAAGGCAAGTGTAAGTGTGTCGGGTTTTGCTTGGTTAAGGAAACCAAGACCTTAAGGTCTCGATGATCCTTTCTCTCGGGCTCAGTCGCGAACCAAAGCAAACAAGGGGGTGTTTGGGTGCAACTGAAAACAAGGGGCTGTTTGGGATTGTAAAACGGGGGAATTACTAAACAAACAGGGGATGTTGGGATGCTATAACAGTGGGAACATCACAATAACAGTGGGAAATATATAGAGATCAGTCGGTACATATTAAAACAGAAACTAATAAGATTAAAATTCAGGTTTAGCGACAGTTTAACGACAGAAATTATGTCGCAGTTTATAAAGACAGTTTTAATGGCAGATTTGGGTCACAGTTAGCGACGGTTTAGCGACAGAAAATTCTGTCGCTAATCTTGCTGTGGTTATATATCTAGTATGTTTGATTTGTTTTCGTGCGACCGAGACTTAGAAGTCTCGGTAGGCTTTTGTTTGATTTGAGTTTCAGGGCACGAAAAATAATAAATGAGAGGTTATATTAATTTGGGTTAAATCATTTTATAAATAAGTTTTATAATTAATTAACCAAGTCGTTTTATTTATTTAATTTAATTTGTTTAGTAAATTAATGATGGTAAATTATTTCTTTGATTAAAAATGTGTGACTACTTCAATGATTTATCTTTCATAGAAACGAATTTAAAAACCTTTCTAATCTAAAGACTTTCTATTAATATCTGATTATTATTTATAGTAATAATAATTATATCGAAATTATACACTATACAGTATCAGGAAATTCAGGAAAATACAATTGTCAGTAATATTTTAGAACCATCAGATTTATCAGTTTTATACAAACAGTAATACAAGAATTAATAAATTTAACTAAGTACAGTTAAGATAAATAAAATAAACGGATATCATTAACTTATTCGCGGCCTTTATTCATGTAGTTCGCGTGAAATCAGAGTAGACCTCCTGTCAGTTGATATCAGTCGGTTATTGGACACGAGGTACGGATTTTCCGTCCTTTCGGTGAGGACTTCCTTTCTATGCATGATTAGGATTCCCCGTCTCCAGCCAAATGTTTTTCCCCAGTATATGTTTAATTTTATCAGTAATCATGTTAAAAATTAAATAAATTGTCTGAGCATTATATACAAGCACGACCAGTTTATGTACTAGTTACGGAGGTACCGTAACCACGGCACTAGAGGCACCAGTGTCGTGACTCACATGCAGGAGAGTGATATCCTGCATCGTCCCACTCATCTCAGCTTGGCCATTTTATCAGTATTATTAGTGGGGCGTATGGATGCATCCTAGGCTTATATGTGTTACAAGTTATCAGGGTGAATGTGATGTGTGCTCTACATCCTTCACATTGGAGCTGATCCCTCCACCCAGCACAGTTATTTAGAGGTCACCCCTCTACAGCATGACGAGGTCACCCCTCCAGTTATTCATGCACGGTTGTTACAGCACGTGACCTATATAAGCTCTGACAAATAAAATACAGTAATTGCATGTTTTCAGAATTAATAGTTATATTTCAGTATCAGTATATATGAACCAGGTTTCTCAGATTTTATGCAGAGTTCTACCACATGTTACATATCAGTCTTACAGCTTCAGTATTCTATCGCATGTTTCTTCAGTATATTCTTATCATGCTTTATATCCGTTCACTGAGCGTTATGCTCAGCCGTAGTTCCTTTCATGTTCTAACGGCAGGTACACCAGGACGCTCTTAGGATTCTGAGAGCATGTGCATTTGGATGGAAGCTATCCAGACTTCTTACTTTATGCCTTTCTTACATTATTCTGCTTATTTGGACATTGTTTAGTCCTTTCCTTCAGTATTTTACTTTTCATGTTTTGGGCTTATGTTTGGATTACCGATGTTTGATTCCGGTATTTCCTTTATGGTCAGTTAATGTTTTAGGACATTTACCTTATGCTTTGATGACACGCCATAAATACACGTAACGGTCCACTTATCCAAGTGGGGTGTTACAATTATGGTATCGGAGCGCAAGGTTCGACCTGTAGGCTCTAAAACTTGACCTGTGACTAGTGGGTAGTCACCAGGAACTTCCCAGATTTTGGCGTTGTTATCTTTCATGTTCCTAATGGATTGTTCAGTCAGTTTTCTTCAATTATCAGTCATTTTCTTAAAGTTTTTGACTAAGTAAAAGGCTGGTACAGGACTGGCCATATTTAGTCACATGTGCTTTTCTGCGAATTTTTGTTTTGGTGAACCGACCCATAGGCGTTCACCCTTGCTCGTTCAGATTTTTGTATTGGTGAACCGACCCAACGGCGTTCATCCTTACTCTTGACAGATTCATGTTTTCAGTCAAATATTACTTGGTGAACCATCCATAAACACTCACCATTTATCAGGTCAAATTTCATGCTTTACTGTCGAAGGTTATTTTATGAATCGATCTATAGTTGTTCACCTTTTTCATGTCATGACATTTTATAAGTTTTGACTTGTATGGGTTGGACTACAGCCAACCATAATTAGTCCCGGATTGTAAATTTCTGTACATGACAGTTCTCATGAAATTTTGACCAGTATGGATCGAACCAGAATCGCCCATACTTAGTCACATGTTTTCTTTGAATTCTGTGGATTGAAGTATAGCCATCCACACCAGTTGTTGTTAAACCTTAGTTGATCATACTCTTATGTTCTCTGTAACAATCCAGTTTTCACAATCTTTAGTTGATGTCACCTTCAGGCGAATTCAGTTTCATGTTTCCTTACAAGGATTATGTTTTCAACAGAGTGATAATGTTTCATGCTAAGATACAGAAGGATTTTAGTAAAATCATGCTTTTATGATAAATCATGTTTGGTCTTCATCAATCAGGTCTTCATGCTGGCCATTGATGAAACTCCGGTTAATCTGCTTTTCAGCCTCTGTACAACCAGCATTAAGTCTACGCAGGGATTACAGGCTATCATGCTACTCGTTTCAGTTCAGTTTACTACCGTTTAAATCAATTTATTCTTTGATCATGTCAGACAATTGAAACCAGTATCGATCATATCAGCAAACCTTCAGCGGTACCACATGAACAATATTCATCGTCTACTTCACGTACAGTATTTTCAGGTGTACCCCATGTACCTTACTCCATGTGTACCGTTAATTGATCCTTAATCACCTCAGGTATTTCCGCTTGTCGATATTCTACCAGATGCTCATGCTGCTCGTGAGTTGAAGATTTTGCCAGATGCTGATGCCGCTAACACTTTGAAGACCTTACAAATGCTTATGCTACTGATACTTTGGAGATTTCTCAAGATACTGATGCTGCTTATTCTATGAAGACTCTGCAGAACAAGGACGAAAACTATAAATTTGAAATTTCTGACAAGAATAAATTTCAACCATCAGACATTACCATTCCATTCCATACTTTTAACTTCTCAGCTAGATGTCACACTTCACTCAGCTAAACCTTCATTCGGAAGGGTGGGAACCGGAACTCAGCCGGCCACTCAGCAGAATATTTACATGAATCACGGTCATGATAATGACCGTCATAAAGTGACAGACAAAGCAGTAGTGAAAACCACCGTGCTTATAATTAATCAGTCAGTAACCATCGGAACTCCGGAACGGACGTGACAGAATTACAAGAGGTCAGTAGTCTAACCGGTCCGCCAACCCTAGCAGTTACAAGAAAATGTTAACCTTATTCAGACTCATCTACTAAGACACGAGTCAAGAACTCATAACTCTAGAGTGTTTCTAAACCAGGCCCTCAGAAATTCAGGGCACCTCCAATGGTGTATACTCGTCCTTGTATGTCACCCATAAATCGGATCGTTAAAATCCAGTTACCACCACTAGAGTATTATTCAGGTTAAACACATAGTATTCATTATGTAAGGTTACAGACGAATACATTCAGTGAAATTCGTTACGTTTACTTCACGTATTCATACGTCAGCTTTATCTTAAATCAATTACCGACGAGATACGTATTACTAAATCCCAAATATAGTCATTTTATTTTCTGCCAGGAAATCAGTACAAGTTGTTATACTATACAACAAGTGAATTATTCTTACAAGCTACGAAGACCTTTCAGCTACCTGTTATTAATTCACTTCTGAAATTCCTTAAATTCATGATCAGTAAATTATTCCAGAGTTCCAGATATAATTTCAGAAAGTTTTCAAGAAATTCCTTCCTAAACACGAGACAGAAATTTAACATCGAGCTAGTCTCAAGAACAGAACCTGTTTTCAGAACTCTTGATCACAAGGCTTCAGCTAAGTTAAAAGAGTTGCAACAATTACTGCAAGAGTTATCGGAACGAGGCGTTATTCGCCCTAGCGCACCACCATGAGGTGTACCGTTTCTGTCTATCAGGAAGACGGCCGGTAACATGAGATCATGTATCGACCACCAATATTTTGACAAGATCATCATTTAATCGATATTCATTTTGCGAATAACAGGTTTATCTGATCTGCTATGACTTCTTATATTTTTCCAGAACAATTCATGATCATGTCACCATCAGTGGTGAGCGAGACATATTATAGTCATCCTAAGAAAATTTTGAATTATACTTCTGAGCTCCCTAATGCTCCGGCTATAGTATGAAATTTATGAATAATTTTCTTTATATGACTTCGCAGACAAAATCGTCAGTATGTGCTTTGATAACATTTTGATCTTCTGAATTCTAGAGAGGTACAAAGATAATCATCTTCTCTCAGTTGTATATATTCTCTCATAGAGAAAAGTTATATACGCAGCTTTCTAGATATGAATCCCAGTAGAACAAAGTGACATTTCGGGACCACACTATTTCAGCAGAAAGGAATCTCGGACAATCCTACGAAGGTGAAGACCATCACCAGATTGTCACGACCAACGCCGATGAACGAGGTACAAAATTTCTAGAATTCAGTTGGCTACGACCGCAGAAATCCCTGACAATTCTCTCGATTAGCCTTCTATGACTAAGCTTACGTATAAAGAAGGGAACCTACACCGAATTATCTATACTTCTCCATGAATAGTCACTCAGGTTCCACCATAGTGTACCAAAATTCCAGGAAGAATTTTGATAGACACATTATAACACGTTGAGGCATCTATGTTCATATCTAATGCCTGACATACCTTAGGTTCAAGATAGAACACCGACATGCTATTACTACCAGTAGAAATTCTAGACCGAAAGGAGACAAGACTCCATGGAGATTGTTATCAGTTTATCACAGACTCAGAGAAAGTATGATACCATCTAAGTTATCATCAACCACGTAATCAACCTGCGCGTCTCTTTCATCCGAAAGGATCACGTAGTAGCAGATCTGCAGAAAATTTTAAAATTCAGCAGTAAATCGTATGAATTCAAGGCATTCCTTTGACCATCATATCAGACAGAATTCATGTTCACGATCAAGTATATGTTTACCCCACTATAAATTCATGTTTATTTTCACTGTCACATTTACGTCTCATTCGCGGTATGATGCTGTTAATTCATCTTTTATGCTATCTCATAATTTAAGCTCACGTTTGTGTTCATAACATTGTTCACGTTCAAGTTCGTGTGCCATTTCACGATACACGTTTCTCAGTTTATTACCGAATACGGTTACAGAAAGTTTGAGAGACCAGACTCAAGTTTAGCACAACTGCTCCATGACCAGACAGACGTTTCATGTCTCAGGCTGTATTTTTTGGCATTCGTTCCTCAGTCAACACATGTTCATAATACATTCTAGTATCATGTTCGCAGTATGTTCCACGTATCATGTTCGCAATAAATTCCATGCCCAGTGTTCCTTATATAATCGTGAACCACATTCACAATTGCTCACGTATCACGTTCACAATTGTTCACGTAGTTCATTTCCATATATTCTCAGCAGTTTACTCAGAGAGATGAACATTGTCTTTTCAGAATAATAGTAAGTATCGTTTTCGTGTACCCTACATGCTATAGCTTATCCAGACTATCAGAATCTGAACTACATCCTATATATGAAACTAGAACTATTCATCATCGTCGGGACAGGGTCATCAGGACCAAGATTTTTATTTATGTTTAGACCTTTGAAGGAATCGTCTCGAGCGGGAGGCCACTCGAAACAGAGGAGTCCATCCGGACCTCTCATCCCCTTTCCTTCAGTAAATTCAGTTATGTTCATTCAGTCATGTCACATTACATGATTATTTCAGTCATGTCAGGTTTATACCTATCAGCAGCATTATGTCTTAATTAGAAGACAATTTATCCTTCAGCTTAATTGTCTTTTCAGTCTACGTGTTCTTTCAGTTCTTATAACTTCCTCAGCTTATTACCTTAATTCGAGGACGAATTTCTCCTCTTTAGAGGGGAAGAATTGTAGAACCCAGTATAGTCGTATCTTTAATTCGGGGACGAATTATTATTTTTAGAGGGGAAGAATTGTAAAACCCGTATTTAAATATCAGAATATTTAAATACGCAGTTTAATTTTAATAGACTATATAAGTATTTATTTTTAGACAGAGATATAATTAAAAGTATACACGACATTTAATTGTATATAAAAAAAAGGATTAATTAAAAGTATACAAAAAAAAGAGAGAAAAGTGGAAAAAGGCTTTTGGCCGTTTGGTGTAAAAAAGAGAAAGAATTGGGCTTGGCCCGTTTGCTTCTAGAGAAAGAAAAGGAACGGGGATAACCCCCTTTACACAATACAGAAACGAAAAAAAAATAATAAAAAGGAGGAGCTAGGGTTCTTGAGGTGGCCGCCGGATGGGAACACAAAAGCAGGGAGAAAAACAAATTTGGGTTATCAATTAATTCGACTCTGTGTTCATAGTAGATTCATAAATCCCGAATCAAGGTAATCATCTATTAACTTTCCCTTTTAAATCACGAAATCCTACGTGTAGAGCAAGAACACGCAGGGTTTGGTTAATCATGTTATAACACGAAATCAATAGGGACTTCGGTGGGCATTTGGGTGTACAGCCGAGAGTTTAAGACTCTCGGTGATGGTTCCTAGCCCAGCCCTGATCATCAAACAACCCCAAACAAGGGTGTAAGGCAAGTGTAAGTGTGTCAGGTTTTGCTTGGTTAAGGAAACCAAGACCTTAAGGTCTCGATGATCCTTTCTCTCGGGCTCAGTCGCGAACCAAAGCAAACAAGGGGGTGTTTGGGTGTAACTGAAAACAAGGGGCTGTTTGGGATTGCAAAACGGGGGAATTACTAAACAAACAGGGGGTGTTAGGATGCTATAACAGTGGGAACATCACAATAACAGTGGGAAATATATAGAGATCAGTCGGTACATATTAAAACAGAAACTAATAAGATTAAAATTCAGGTTTAGCGACAGTTTAACGACATAAATTATGTCGCAGTTTATAAAGACAGTTTTAATGGCAGATTTGGGTCACAGTTAGCGACGGTTTAGCGACAGAAAATTCTGTTGCTAATCTTGCTGTGGTTATATATCTAGTATGTTTGATTTGTTTTCGTGCGACCGAGACTTAGAAGTCTCGGTAGGCTTTTGTTTGATTTGAGTTTCAGGGCACGAAAAATAATAAATGAGAGGTTATATTAATTTGGGTTAAATCATTTTATAAATAAGTTTTATAATTAATTAACCAAGTCGTTTTATTTATTTAATTTAATTTGTTTAGTAAATTAATGATGGTAAATTATTTCTTTGATTAAAAATGTGTGACTACTTCAATGATTTATCTTTCATAGAAACGAATTTAAAAACCTTTCTAATCTAAAGACTTTCTATTAATATCTGATTATTATTTATAGTAATAATAATTATATCGAAATTATACACTATACAGTATCAGGAAATTCAGGAAAATACAATTGTCAGTAATATTTTAGAACCATCAGATTTATCAGTTTTATACAAACAGTAATACAAGAATTAATAAATTTAACTAAGTACAGTTAAGATAAATAAAATAAACGGATATCATTAACTTATTCGCGGCCTTTATTCATGTAGTTCGCGTGAAATCAGAGTAGACCTCCTGTCAGTTGATATCAGTCGGTTATTGGACACGAGGTACGGATTTTCCGTCCTTTCAGTGAGGACTTCCTTTCTATGCACGATTAGGATTCCCCGTCTCCAGCCAAATATTTTTCCCCAGTATATGTTTAATTTTATCAGTAATCATGTTAAAAACTAAATAAATTGTCTGAGCATTATATACAAGCACGACCAGTTTATGTACTAGTTACGGAGGTACCGTAACCACGGCACTAGAGGCACCGGTGTCGTGACTCACATGCAGGAGAGTGATATCCTGCATCGTCCCACTCATCTCAGCTTGGCCATTTTATCAGTATTATTAGTGGGGCGTATGGATGCATCCTAGGCTTATATGTGTTACAAGTTATCAGGGTGAATGTGATGTGTGCTCTACATCCTTCACATTGGAGCTGATCCCTCCACCCAGCACAGTTATTTAGAGGTCACCCCTCTACAGCATGACGAGGTCACCCCTCCAGTTATTCATGCACGGTTGTTACAACACGTGACCTATATAAGCTCTGACAAATAAAATACAGTAATTGCATGTTTTCAGAATTAATAGTTATATTTCAGTATCAGTACATATGAACCAGGTTTCTCAGATTTTATGCAGAGTTCTACCACATGTTACATATCAGTCTTACAACTTCAGTATTCTATCGCATGTTTCTTCAGTATATTCTTATCATGCTTTATATCCGTTCTTTGAGCGTTATGCTCAGCCGTAGTTCCTTTCATGTTCTAACGGCAGGTACACCAGGACGCTCTTAGGATTCTGAGAGCATGTGCATTTGGATGGAAGCTATCCAGACTTCTTACTTTATGTCTTTCTTACATTATTCTGCTTATTTGGACATTGTTTAGTCCTTTCCTTCAGTATTTTACTTTTCATGTTTTGGGCTTATGTTTGGATTACCGATGTTTGATTCCGGTATTTCCTTTATGGTCAGTTAATGTTTTAGGACATTTACCTTATGCTTTGATGACACGCCATAAATACACGTAACGGTCCACTTATCCAAGTGGGGTGTTACAATTAATTTACTGATTTGATATGAACCCTAACCCTAATTCCATCATAAGAATGATTATAAAAACATAAAAACAATTAAATTAAAAAGGGTTATGAAGGTTTACCTTTGATTTATGAAAACCCCTAAAATTATGAAGAACCCTAAAAACCCTCATGAAAACCCACGAATTTTTTTTAATCTCCAGGGAATAATAGTGAATTTTGATTGTGATTAAAAACAATATATAGGGTGTACATAAAATCCTAGTCCAAAAATAAGCCCACTTTCCTTTTTTCCTCTTTTTCCCTTTTTCCCTTCTTTTCTGCGTCCAAAACCGACTATGCACCCTTAAAATTCGTTTTTTTCCCCTTTTATTATTAATATATGTATTAATAATATTACCTTAATTTTCCTTAATTTATTTCAGCTCCTAAAGCCTCCAAAACCTCAAAACCGTAAAACTAGTCAGTTTTTACGCGATTACCGTAAAAGACGTAAAATATACACTTTTAAAAAAAATCTCAAATTTTGAAATAAACTTTATAAATAAGTCCTAAATGACTTAAAACCATCCCGAAAAATATTCATATGGATAATTACCTCACCCGAGACCTCTAAATGCTAAACCGTAGATCCTAAAAAAAATACTATTACTATAATACTTATACGTATACGTAAACACCAAAATAACACCATTTCATTTCATAGTCACTAATTGTGAGCTCATGAACATGAAATAACCGTTCCTCAATTTACTTATGAGTACTCTATACTCATAAACGATAACCACACCAACCTCGTTCACACAAAATAAACACGTAAACACACAATTCAAGTAAGCGCACATAAAATAACCTAAAAGTAAGACCAAGTGACAAATCCAAAACCTAGGGTTGTCACATCACTCCCTCCTAATAGAAATATCGTCCCGAGATTCACTCCCAAACTCAAACTTATTCCTAGCAAACAAACGAGGATGCATATCCCTGATAAAACCTTTACGTTCAAACGTGAACTCAGTTTACACGAAAATAATCTCAACCAACAACACATGAGCCTTAACCGTCCGCGAGGAAACTTATCAAAACCATAAAGTTATGTAACTAACCTAACTTAATCTCGCAACTCATCAAACAAGAACTGTCTTGAAACCAAGTTAGGAGCCGTCACATAACTTAACGGGTTTAAAACTGTCACCCCGATTTTAGTCTTACTCATAAATACCATAAATCAAAACTCATCAAAATATAACCACGTATAATAAGGTCTAAAGAACTATCAAATTCCTTCCCAACTCATCTCTATGTTAACCGTCCAAGTGTTCATTACCACAAAATACCCAAAACACGAGTTTAAACCATGTTGTCCGAAAATTAACCTTGAACTCAACACTTGTACAATTATCTCGACCAAGCAACTGACTTCCAATTACGAAACTTTCTGAATATTTGAAAAGTATGTTCCGAATACATAATTTTAGGCTTTTGAATCACCCAAAAACCTTTAAAAACGAATAAGTTATGACCAAAATGATTTTTCTCAAAATCTGCCTAGGCATTAGTGACAGTTTCTAACAGTTAACGACATATTTTGACAGTTTAGCGACAGTTTCTGCCTACTCCGATTTATACCAAAAAAAAAACGATTTTTAAACCCTAAAACCCCCCCATTAATTGCCAAAACTAGAACCTAATTTATTTTAATTCCAGAAAATTAAAACTCTATTAATTACATGATTTTAACATATTTCACTAAATAAGAACAAAATTTTTAACTTAAGAACAACAACTTTAGGTGATCAAAACCAAAATATTTTAAAATAACTGAGTCATGCATATATTTTAAAGAATTTATATTCCACCTTATTTGAAACATGATCCCGACACTTTCTTATTTCATCGACTACCAACAACTATTTTTTTTTTAAATTTGCAAGTTCTATTTTTTTTACCATGTATAACTCGAAACAAAAGACATCGTTACCCCAAAAAGAAATCTCCACCATCTCAAAATCCTTCACGCCAAAAGTACCGTACAAACAAACACGTGAAAAGAGGACCCGAGAAATGCGCTACTACAGAAGTTGAACATCTCAAAGAGAAACGAGCTAGCAACCATCCCAAGAATACAACCGGTAAGTAGAAATAATTTTACATACATAGGCATAAGCGTACATACACTCAAATCCATCCAACATATACTATACAAGCATGTATTAACTCTCTTTCATGCAATCATACTTGAAAGTCCAGTGGTGTCGTTGCACATATATAATTATGTAGGCCTCCATAATTATACATGTTCCCTTTCACCAATGTACTCCCTCCTATGATGACACTTATAAGAAATTAATACTACACATAACACATAATCAAACAACTCACAAGCACATAACCACACAAGATAAGATCCAAAACCCCATGTATTAAAATAACATAGCCAATGCACGAAACACATAAACTCGTAGTCCAGCTGAACCAGCATAGACAAAATTCAAAATGTATAAAGAACATGAAAACATAATTCAGCGAAATCTAACCATGACTAGCGTACCATGGTTCCACCCGCACTAATCAAAACTCATAAAGAAAATAACAAGTAGTTAAGTATAAACTTACTATGGTTCAATTCATACTAGTCAAAATATCGCAATAAATAACATCCAAACACATATAAAATGCACACATACTCCTATGACGCCTATATGCAGGGACCCTTAAGCTATAGACTAGGCTACGCGACTAGGCAACCTAATTCTCTATAACCATTGGCTCTGATACCATTCTGTCACACCCCACCATGGCGGAACATGGGGCGCGACGTATGGATATCATCACAACATGGCGTGTCTATAGAGATAACTATATGAAATAAGAAATGTCGTAAAAATGGTGACACGAAGGTCATGACAATATCTCAACAAATGCAAGGGGTTTAGGTAAGTAAGTAACAGTCCTACTTCTTACCCAAGACAACAAATATCATACCAAAACAATCATATGTGTGCCAAAGTATCACTTATTAAAATGAACAAACAAATAAAACTAAGAAGGAAACAGGGATTCTCCTTCTATATGCATTCCCAAGCTTCTCCAATCCAAGCCACTTATGTTCTCATGCTTAACCATAGTACCACCTGAAAGAGACACTAAAACACGTCAACATAAAGTTGGTGAGAGTCATAGGTTTAGACTCCAACACAAGAAGAGTCATAAGCTGTGAATACCATAAACCAATAAACATATGGACAGTGCGCTACAATCATGTACTAACAACTAGCATTCAAGTTCAATCAATCATTACAATTCCAAGGCATCACGCCTTACCAACAATCACAATTTCCAAGGCATCACGCCTTACCAACAATCACAATTTCCAAGGCATCACGCCTTACCAACAATCACAATTTCCAAGGCATCACGCCTTACCAACAATCACAATTTCCAAGGCATCATGCCTTATCATTAACCATAGGTCCCATAGGCGCCCATACACCTATGTATCTTTCCAATCCAAATCACACACAAACAAGAATCACATAGCAGTTAATCACATAAATGTACACACAAGTCCATCTAAAACCTTAAAACATTCACAACATTAATTTAGAAAATAATTCAACACAGTGTCTCTTCAATCCCATCTGGAAGTCAAAAACAATAGTAAACATGGGACTATGAAACTCACCTGATAGCTCATTCACGAGTCCTCGCACTAGCAACAAGCTAACAAACCAAAAACACGCAATTAATACACGAACCAATCACTAAGATTGCTCATTAACCTATGATGGACATCTAGCCTATTCCCACATATTTACCTCATTGAAAAGCTCTAATCACCCCATTACCCTTCCTTAACAAGTCCTTAACTTGGTTAAGTTTAATAACTATCCCGTTCATATTTTACCCAAAACAGTCCCAGTTTTTAGGTCTAAAAACTTTAAGTCGAACGTCCCTTTAAACATACCCATGGTTTCTGTAAAAGGAATATTCATACCCTTACGTATGTTGGCTAACACCTCCCACTTGACCTAACCTTAAAGCTACTGTTAAGGCTCCGATATATATATATCTACTTTTGTCATTCCAGATTTCCTGATTTTAAACGTACTAAAAGTTTGTTACCATTAAGGGGTCTTACCCTAAACCACAACCTTATCCCAAGTGCAGATACTTACTACAATATTTAAACCATCTCTCACGTTCGTGAGAAGATCCCAATGCAACCCTAAGTACCCCAAACAACCCAAAACATAAAAAGAAAACAGGCTGAATTCAAAACTGTTTTGACCTTCGACTGTTGTAACCTGTTTTTGACCCACTTCCATACCTCCAATTTAGTTCTCGTTTCTTGCATTGGAAAGCCACTACAAATACCTTTACAGGGGTACTTGGATCGCATCTTGAATGTTCCTAGAAATCCCGATATGATCAAAACAATTGACACAAAATCTGCCCAGTTTTTAAAAACGGGTTTTAACAAAATCAACCTCATTAATTAACCCTAATCCCTCTAATTACAAGCCCTAATTTATATGATCAACATATTATTATTATCACATCATTAATTTACTGATTTGATATGAACCCTAACCCTAATTCCATCATAAGAATGATTATAAAAACATAAAAACAATTAAATTAAAAAGGGTTATGAAGGTTTACCTTTGATTTATGAAAACCCCCAAAATTATGAAGAACCCTAAAAACCCTCATGAAAACCCACGAATTTTTTTTAATCTCCAGGGAATAATAGTGAATTTTGATTGTGATTAAAAACAATATATAGGGTGTACATAAAATCCTAGTCCAAAAATAAGCCCACTTTCCTTTTTTCCTCTTTTTCCCTTTTTCCCTTCTTTTTTGCGTCCAAAACCGACTATGCACCCTTAAAATTCGTTTTTTTTCCCCTTTTATTATTAATATATGTATTAATAATATTACCTTAATTTTCCTTAATTTATTTCAGCTCCTAAAGCCTCCAAAACCTCAAAACCGTAAAACTAGTCAGTTTTTATGCGATTACCGTAAAAGACGTAAAATATACACTTTTAAAAAAATCTCAAATTTTGAAATAAACTTTATAACTAAGTCCTAAATGACTTAAAACCATCCCGAAAAATATTCATATGGATAATTACCTCACCCGAGACCTCTAAATGCTAAACCGTAAATCCTAAAAAAAATACTATTACTATAATACTTACACGTATACGTAAACACCAAAATAACACCATTTCATTTCATAGTCACTAATTGTGAGCTCATGAACATGAAATAACCGTTCCTCAATTTACTTATGAGTACTCTATACTCATAAACGATAACCACACCAACCTCGTTCACACAAAATAAACATGTAAACACACAATTCAAGTTATCGCACATAAAATAACCTAAAAGTAAGACCAAGTGACAAATACAAAACCTAGGGTTGTCACAATAATCAACCAAACCAATTCTCTTGTTTACCAAAAGACAATTGAGTCGCACTCTTAACCGGTAATCAATTCGAAGAGATCGGACGATAATATTTTATACTTAGCTAAAAGACTTCGTATTACCTATAATGCCTGACATCCAACTCTTTTCCATCTCCAATCTTTCCTCAAGGGTGTTCCCTATCCATGGGTGTGCTAGCCAATTTTTCATGTGGAGAAAAGCCAAACTTCTTCAAGAATTCTGCTACATACTTGTCTTGAGAGATAAAGATACCATCTCTCCCATGGCACTCATCTTGAATTTGTCTGTCATGAGCTTGGAAAAGTCTTCACTCATCTTTGGACTTGAAGAACCAAAGATGATATCATCCACATAGACCTGAACAAGTAAAAAGTCCTTACCAATCTTCTTGGTAAATAAAGTTTGATCTATGGTGCCCCTCTTGAATCCATTTTCCACTAGATAGGTGGACAATGTGTCATACCATGCTCTTGGGGCTTGATGAAGTCCATACATTGCTTTCTTCACCCTATACACCTTGTCTGGATGTTCTGAATCTTCAAAACCAGGAGGCTGCATTACATAAACCTCCTCTGCAATTGTGCCATAAAGAAAGGCACTATTCACATCCATTTGATAAACTGTGAAGCCCATGAAAGAAGCATAGGCTAGGAAAATCCTTATTGCTTCAATCCTTGCAACAAGTGCAAAGACCTCTTCATAGTCTATCCTTCCTCCTGTGTATAGCCTTGAGCAACCAAGCGTGCCTTGTTTCTGATCACAATCCCTCTTTCATCCTTCTTGTTTCTAAGAACCCATCTTGTCCCTATAGGTCTGACATATCTAGGAAAATCCACTAACTCCCAAACATCTTGAATAGCAAATTGGTGAAGCGCATCCTGCATTGCTTCCACCCAACTTGGTTCTTTGAGAGCATCAAAAATCTTCTTGGGTTCCTGTTGTGACATAAAACAAGCAAACAAACATGCCTGAACAAGAGGGGTATCAACCTTCTTGTGGATATTGACAATAAAACTTCCTTGATTCTGATGAGACCTTCTTGTTTGAGCAGGAGACAACACATCACCAATGATTAGAGAAGGATGACGATTTATGATAGTAGATGTAAGTGTTCCTCCTTCAATAAGTGTGTTGTCTTCAATTTCAGTCTCCATGTCGCCAATATCATCTTTATAGCCTCCTCCATCATCACTAGAAGGAACCTCTTCATGAACTATGGAAGGTTCACCTTGCTCAAAAGTATTGGAAGAGAATAAATGGTCAAATGGGTTGTCAACGCAAGAATTTGGCATGTCAATGTTTAAGCTATCAACGCCTGAATTTGACCTGTCAGCGTCGGGTTTGCCTTTATCAACGCTTGAATATTCATGCATGTATTCATCAATTGGCTTTTCTTGTGGACCACCTTTTTCCTTTCCAGCAGCAGCAACAAATCCATTTGTCCATACAGGAATGGTAACATACTCAAGTATGGGAGCTGATTTGACTGCATGTGATTCTACTTCCTTGTCAACCTGTTTACTTGAAATTTCAACAATAGGTTCTTCCACAACATTTGAATCCTCTTTCACAATGTATGGATTAGTAACAGGCATATAATTCAAGGTTCGAGACAAAGGTTCTAAATCAAAGAACCAATTTGGTCCAATCTCAGGATCACTAGGTTTACTTTCTAAAAACTTAACATGTACCTTTTCAAGTATACGTTTTTCTTTCTTAATGTAAAAACTATATCCTTTACTCTGCATTGAATAGCTATAAAAATAGCCTTCATCACCTTTGGCACTAAACTTTCCTAAGGCATCACTAGTATCCAATATCACTACATGACATCTAAAGGGTTTAAGAAAACCAATATTAGGTTTCCTATTCCAAAATAGCTCATAAGGTGTCTTATTGTGGATTTTGTTGATCAATGCCCTATTCTAAACATAGCAGGCTGTATTCACAACCTCAACCCAAAAAGCAATGGGAAAATGAGCATCAACCAACATTGTTCTAGCTGCGTCTATGAGTGTTCTATTCTTCCTTTCAGCCACCCCATTCTGTTGTGGGGTTCTAGCTATGTTAAACTGCCTAGTAATCCCTTTATTGACACAGAAGTCATCTAACAATTTGTTTCTAAACTCACCACCATTATCACTTCTAAGTATTTTAACCTCATTCCCTGTTTTCTTTTCAATTTAGGTAATAAAGTTAATCAAAACTGTGGCAGTTTCACTTTTTAATGCCAAAAAGAAAGTCCAAGTAAATCTAGAAAAATCATCAGTTATGACAAAACAAAAGGATTTCCCATTCAAACTTTCTATATTAGTTGGGCCAAATAAGTCCATATGTAGCAAGTGAAGTGGTTTAGAACTAGAGTGCACAAGTTTAGACTTGAATGAGACTTTGTGTTGTTTGCCTTTAAGACATGCAACACAAGAATGATCATTATGAAAAGCCTTTTCAGGCAAACCATCAAATAAACCACGTCTCACAAGTCTGTTTATGTTCATAAAGTTTATGTGCCCTAACCTTCTGTGCCATAGATTACTCTCATCTACTGAAGCCTTATCATATAGACATGACACATTATTGTTCATCTAAATTCCATTAAGATTTACATTATAAATGTCCTTATGCCTAGGTGTTCTATAATTAATAAACTTCTCATCAGGTATCTTAAAGTCTTTGTTTAACACCAAGCATTCAGTATCAGTGAAAATAACCTTATTCTTGTTATCACACACTTGTGATACACTAAATAGATTATAGTCAAGTTCTTTTACCAGAAATACGTTTTCAAAACGCAAATTTGCTGGTGATAAGAGTGCCTTTGCCAGAAATTTCTCCATATCCTCCTCCAAAGTACACTTTGTCACCATCTTTAATGGGGGTAAAGTTAGTCAAATAGTCTTCCTTCCCCGGCATGTGCCTAGAGCATCCACTATCCCAGTATCCATAATCATTTACCTGCTTTTGAATGTCGTACACATATAGAAAACAAATTAGTTTTCTTTGGGAACCCAAGCCTGAGCAGACTTGGATTCATTTGGTTGTTCAACAAGAACATATTCAGTTCTTATTACAACCCCTTGTTCATCCCTATGAGGATTGAACACCCAGTTGACCCCAATTGGTTTAGTTATGACCTTTGAAATATAATGAAATCTGTTACAGGTCATAGAAATCCCATCAGAATTAGGGTTTTTGTCTTGTTTGGGTCTCCATGTTAAACTAGATGAAGCTTTAGACCCCTTTCTCTTTGGCTTCAAGTATTTGTTATTACTTGGTCTAACAGCATTGGAAACATTTCTGTCCACGTTAAAATTGTTCTTGTCAGCGCTGAAAGTACACTTATTAGCGCCAAAATTAGGGTTTGCTACAGGAACCCATTGTTTGTTAGACCATGTATTCGTCTTTTGAAAAGGCCTTTGTTCATGAGTATTAGACCCTTTAGTAAAGAATGGAGCTGGTCCAGTAACTTGTGGACTTTGTTGGACAAAAGGTCTGGGTTTAACCATGGTTGACTTTTTATCAGCGTTGCCTTTTGAAGCACTGACACATTTATACGCCAAATGAGAAAAACTCCCACAAATATAACAAGATTTTCTAGACATAACTCTAGGTCTAGATGAAAAGAACCCTGTCCCATTATCACTAACTTGGCTTTGTGGTGACCTAGGTTTCCTATACATTAAAGCATACTTAACACTAGGTTTTCTATTGACATGTGAGCCAAGGTCAACAGGCTTTCCAGTAGAGGGGTTGGTTACAATTATGGGTGTTGACTCAAGTGGACTCTCACTAAGCATTCCACCCTTAACAAACAATGTAGGATTGGCTTTCTTCCATTGTTCTACGTCAGTTACTTTCTGCTTATACTCCTCTACTGGAGTAAGAACTCTTGGTGGAGGAATGAATTCCTTTTCTTGGAGTTCTGGTATACCAGTCCAAGATAAATCCTTTCTAAGGACACCATGAAAGTTTCCAACAGGTGGTGGAACATTAGCATACTCTTTCATCCCAATCTCAGTCATATCCCTATAGTCTTTTTGCTCACTTACACATTTTTATAAGGTTTGATAAGCTTTATCAAACTTTTAAATTTTAAGCCCTACATTCTCTTTGTTTTGAATGGCCTCATCTAACTTAGCTTGTATGACTCCTTTGGATCTCTCCAGTATGTCCCTAAGTTCAACACTAACTTTGAGGTCATGAGACAAAACATTAATTTGATCTTTTAGGTCAAGCTCCATTTTCTTATATTCTACTAAAGTCTTTTCAGTTTGAACAAGTTCCATTTGATAATTAGATAACTTGCATTTTTCATCAAAAACATTTGATTTTAACTTTAAAAATTCTTTGTTAAGTTTTTCAGTGTTTAAACGACAACCTTTACTACAGAAGCATCATCATATTCCTCATTATCTGATGAAGATGAAGAATGTTCCATGAGAGCAAAGTGAACATGCTCTTCTTCTTCCTTCTGTGCAATCAAGGCCTTGTTCTCTTCCACCTCCTTTGCCATAAAGCTCCAGTCCCATCCAACACCATCAATGTCTTGCATGGCAACCATAGCCTTTGTGTCTTCAACCTTAATGATTTGGCTTGAAGGTTTTCCAGCATCAGATCTTCTTGGAGATCTGCATTGACTCATAAAGTGACCCATCCTATGGCAATTGTAACACTCAACCTTAGATTTATCAAATCCAGTCGTGTCTTTAGCATGAAGGTCATCTTCTTCCTGAATCTCCTATTCCTTCTGTTGGCCCTTATGCTTGTAAGTGCCATATTCCATTTAATGTCCATCTCCTCCAAATTCTCCTCACTTATTTGCTAAAGGTCCTCATATGTAATTGATGTAGTGGTTTTACTACTCTTTAGGAAAAGAGAGCAAAAGTGGCAAGTATTAAGTGTCGGTTTAGGAAAACCAAGCACTAATGACCCAAAATAGGGATCGTTCTCAAGGAGGCTTAGTGTGTGTGTAATGAATTGATTATCATTGTGATTATATTTGTGAGAATGAAAAATAGAAATGGGATAAGAAGAGAATGACGGTTACGATGTCGAATTAAACTAAGACGAAAAAGGTGTACACGTAAAACCGTAAAAAGCACCTAAATTAAAATTTTACTCTAAAAATTCCTAAAAATCATTAAAAATCCACAAAAATATTCTAAGAGTTTACAAAAAATCCAAACTTGCCAAAACCTTTTAATTAATTAAATATTAAATTTTTAATGCTAATTAAAGCCCTAAAAATCAATATTAAGTAATAAAAAGTCCCAATCAAGATCTGAAAGTTTGTAAACCTTTAAAATAACCTAATTAAGCTATAAAGTATTTTTCAAAATTTTAAAACCACTAAAAACTATTTTTAAACGATTAAAAACTATTAAAAGTTATTAAAACTTAAAATAATTCTAGAAAATAATTAAAAGACTCTAAAAATATTTGGAAAGTTGTAAATTTCCTAATTAAGTGTTTAGAACCTAGGAAAAATATAAAAACTTAGAAAATCAGACTTCTAATTTTTAACAATAAAATAATATTAAAATACTATTAAAAATCCAAAAATCATAAAAAATTCTAAAAAGTTGCAAACTAGCTTATTTTAACCTAAATTACTCAGAAATGAACTTGAAATTACCTAAATACCCTTAATAGGCCTAGAAAATGGGCTAATCCCAAAACAGATCCTTAATGGGCCAAATTTAAGCCCAAAATGAAAAAAGTAGCCCAAATAAGCCCAAAAAGCACTACTTGACCCAAAATTTGATTTTAAACAACTTTTTCCAAAGGCCCAAAAGTTGAAAGTGTGAAATAAGCCAGCTTATACCAAACAGCTTATTCTTAATGGGCTTTTTGGCCCATTAAGCTATAAGCTAATGCCATAAGCTCAAATTAGACACACAAGATTCTTTTGTCCTAAATAAGACTTCTGTAAAAAGAAATTTGAAATAAGCCCAAGGAATAAGCCTGAAAATGCAATAAGCAATCTACAGAAAATGACAAAATAGTCGTTTTTGAGTTCTAGGCCACCCCAAGAGCTGATTCAAGTTTCTAAAGCTTTTAAATGACTTAAATAAGCTATTTCAACAAAGAAATTTCAAATAAGTTGACTCAATAAGCTGGAAAAAGAAAATAAGCACTTATGAAAAAGTTAATTAAGTTGGTTTTCAAGCAAAAAGTCAAAGTCAAAGTCCAATAAGCTCTAGTCTAATCAAATGGGTCAAATAATGAAGATCTATCACAAAAAATAAGTTGTTGAAGGTCTGGATAAGCTAAAATAGCTTATTGATAAGCTGAGTACAAATTAACACTAGCAGGGGCTAGTTTTGGATGTTAAGCAGTGGAAACTTTTTCCACTGCTTGACTTGTTTGACTTTTTGTCTTTAGTGACCTTTTTGGAGATTCAGATTTCACAAAGGCACCCAAATGATCTTTGGATCATAAGGAGTTAATAACAATCAATAAATCACAACAAGAAACAGCCAGTTTGTACAGTTAATTCAAACAATCACCAGATCTGTCACAAACTTAGCACAATAAGCAGTTTAGGTTCAATAAGCACTTAGAGCAATATTCAGCCAGCCAAACTCAACCACATGCATACACAAGCTATTATAAACTCCAATAAACAAGTCTAAACAGTTTTCATGCAATGGCTTTAAGCCTAAATCAAGATTCAAGCTTATGAATGTTACTGATGAACACTAAACACAAGCAGATTTCACTTTGCTGATGTATTTGACCAACAAGCCAGATTCAACACCTCAAATCTCACAAACAGGTTACAATGACTTTGTTTAAACCACTTTTAGCCCTAAGCATGCATACACCCTAAGTGTTCCCAAGATTTTAGGTCAAAACAGGCAAAAACAAAGATTTTATAGTAGATTGTTTGATTTCAAGGTTTAAGTCCAATTACTTGCAGCAAAATACTCTCAAACAAGTGTATGACAAATAACAAACACAAACACAAACTTCCACTAACACAATAACACACAATGATTTCAAACAGGTAATCCCAAACACCCCTTTAACTTTTCAAAACCAAGTTTTTCAAATCAAAAGTGAGATTTAAGACCACCCAAGCCCAAATTAACACAACAATAGCTAATATAAACAGATTCAAGCAGTTTTAAGCCACAAAATTCACAAGAACACAAGTCACACACAAATATCACCAAAAATCACGATTTAAGCAGATTTTGGGATTAAGTATGCAAACCTCATGGATGTACATCCACACCCACGAATTTTGAGCTTATGTACTAGCAAGAACAAGTACAAGCTTCCACAAACAACCCTGCTAAGATTCAACAAGGTTAGAGGCACAATATCAAAATCAGAAAAGTAAAAAGCCTTGATTGATGCAACCTTGTTAACCCACACTTGATTATCCCCAAGTTATAAGCCTCACCACACCTTGATAACACAATATCAGGATGCCATGATCAGCCATATAGCCCAAGAATTCCAAGGTTTGAACAAGAACTTAGCAAAATATCAAGCTTGAAGGGAAAATGCAAACTTTTGCACTCTCCTTAAAAACAGGTTTTGAGATTCAGAAATAGCAAACTAAGAACAATAATAAGCAGATTATAACAATGGCACTTGAGCTTTCTTCAACATTTCAAACACATTACATTAAGATTGAAAAGGATTTACAGAAAAGTGAACAACTGAAAATTCAAGAGCAAGTGTAAATGAAAGACCTAATACCCTTTATATAGAGGGTGTACAATGATCCTAGAATGCATAAAAACGTAAACCCTAGTTGGGAATATTCCTGAAATGCCCTTGTGAACTTTTGAAAACTTGAGGATCATGTGACTGCATTTTGTTGTGTAGCATGAGTTGGCAAGTGAAAAAGTGATCCAAGGGCTTGTAACAAGCTTAAAAGGTAAGAAGCTTTGTGGATGGTTGGATTGCTGGAACTGCTTTGGCATCTTCCTCATTTTTGTAGCAGGGGAGGTCCCATGTAGCATGTGGGGTGGTGTGGTGGTATAAGTTAAGGTTGGGTTTTTATTAAGACACCATTAATCATAAATCTGGAAACAATTAAGGCTTAATTCATTGTAATTAAGAAATCCCCAAATTGTGTGATGAACATGAAGAACAGGTTTTTAATCTGTTTTTAGGGGTGGATTAGTTTAAAAAGATGTTTAGGCGCCAAGGTTAATTTATTAATTAACCCGGGTGAGTGGAAGGGTGAGGTGGAGCAAAGGAAGGCTGTGATTGGTTGAACTGGTGAGTGGGGTGAGGTGGCAGCTTCTGGTTGGTCTAGGTAAGTATTGTTGTCTGCCCCATTTAACCGCTTATCTTTATTAAACCTTTCACTTGCAAATAAATTCGTCCAAACTCCATTTCCTTTGTATTTGAAGTTTACTTTTTCACACTTTTGCCCCAAAATGTTTTCCAAAGTATTTTCAGGGGTATTTCTTGCTATTTTGTGATTCTTGAAGGACTGATTTGGCATTTTATTGATGGTTTATGGTCTTAACTTGTATGATTGGCATTTTGGAGGACTGAAATTGCCAAGTCTTCATTTATGAGGGACCATTCTTGCCAAATGTTGAAAGTCAAGGGTCCTTTTGGTAATTTTGGGATTTTCAAACGACCAAACTTGTAATTTCTTGTACTTTGAAGGACTTCATGATATAATTGACTTTGTCGAGGATAATGGTTGACAATTTAGCTTTGTTGAGGGGCTAAACTTGTCAATTCTTCAAAGTGGAGGGCCCTTTTTGTAATTTTGACAAACTTTAGGGACCAAACTTGTAATTATGAAGATACAAGGGTATAAAGTGTCAATTCTTCCATATTGGAGGACCCTTCTTCATAAATCTTCAAGTCTTCAAGGGTTTTCTTGGGAAAATTCTTCATTAGGGCTTGGTTCATTGTGCGGCTTCGTTTCCCGTGTTCGTTTTTGCATGATTCTTGTGATCTTTTGTCATTTTCTCAATATCCGTACCTAAAATACACAAGCAACAAACACAAGCATATATATGGGTATTTTGATGATATCTAATGTATTTTAAGCCCTATTTGGACGATGAGACTATGTATAAAAGCAGTCTCATCACTCCCCCATACTAAACCATTGTCGTGCCCTCACGCAATGCTAGAATAAAGTATCGTAGCATCTCCAAAATTCACTTTTATTCACTTTATTGAATGATAAACTAGCTACACTACTACTATTGCTACTACTACTTGTGTTTTAGACATAATGTATGATTTTCATCACAAAATGGGACGTTTAGGTTCATAGAATAAGAACACGTGAATGCTTCGTTAGAAATAATTACATCGTCCTTGATTTTCACCCCAATTCCATGCCAAGCGTGCAACGAGATCATTGTCATTATAAGTTAGTAATGCTAACCCTACTCATATGCCCTAATCACGTACTTATCCTCCCATTTTCCTAAGTTGTATCTCTTATATTTTATTTTGTCTTGAATGTTTCACGAGGATACATTGTTTGACTTATGCGATAATAGAGATTTAGGTCTAAAAATAGAGTCCTTACGGTGTAACCAAGACCATCAAATCAATAACCCCTCCTAATAGACAACGATGTCAAAAAATTAAGTCAACAAGAAGAATCGATAAAAACGGTTTTATAACGGTTTTGAACATGAGACTTATTACCAAGACTTTTATACGCCCCCTAACGGAAAGGCCTTATTATCTTTGGTTTACCTCCCTCTTTTATTCAACTTCGCCATGAAGCTTTTATTATGACTTCGGTCTTGCCTTGCCTTTTATTATCCGCCTCATCGGTGGTTTTATTAGCCAAAGACGTATATCCTTACGCAAAGGCGAATTTTGGATCTTTAAAGCTTCGAAGATTAAGGCTTGATTCACTTTCAATTTTGCATTGATTTTTCGGCCTTGTGGGGCTTCAAATTGTTTACTTGATTTAGGTGAGCACTTGAAATCTTATTATTGGGTGAAGCTTTTGATTATTCGGGTGCCAATACTTCAAAATCGTGACGCTGGCGATACCTTAATGTCTTCCCAATTTAATTACACGGAAGCTACTAGAAAAGACTAGAAACCCAACAATCCAAACTAAACCGCTAAGTCAATATTTATTAAGCAAAAAATATTTACATGCGAAGGGAGAATAAGCAAACAACGAGAACACATGAGTTTTTGAAAGAATACGAGTACTCTACGTTTATCATAGTAACTTCTAATTAACCCTATCATTTCTCGTCCTCATTTAAGATACTTAGCCTAATGTAAAGTTAAGGAATCAAAGCTAAGTGCTCAACACGCACGGTCGAGTCAAAAATTACTCTTATTCTCGCCATCGGAAAACCTACATTCGTGTCTTCAAACACTTATAAATCATGAGAAAATTTTCTAAAATTTGGCCATTTTTAGCCTTATTTTGCAACAAAAACGATAAACAAAAAGGTAAACTTTGGAAAGCGTGAAGGTTTAGCAAGGCAAGTATCTATTCACCCCCCCCATACTACAGTTAAACATTGTCCTCAATGTTTCGAGTCTAGGGGCGCAAACACCCCCATACTAGAGACGTAGTCGAATGCCTAATCTAGTATGGAAAGGGTGTAACCGTTAAATTTAAAGCCGTTTATGAAGTGTGCTAAAAACCTAAGGTTAGAACATCAAAGGATATATCATGGATACTGAGAAAGTCTTCAAAGCAAACGATCGAGTGCTCCCATAAAACGAACACGAGAGGCTCTAATCGTGAAGATAATGATCATCTAAAGTCCACAATTCACAAACAACCACGGAACAAAGGTTGGAAAGGCACAAATCCCCACACGTTACTACATTAGAAAGCGATAATATATACATAGGATAAGCATGGGACTCCCCCACAAGGCACCTCGTTTTTGATTACCGAGTCATAAGCTCGACTCGATCCCCTCAATACTAATTATCATTGGGGAAGGTGACTTGGTCGAGGTAGTTCAAGGATGGAACTTCCCCGCCAAAGTAGTGCTTCAACCTATGTCCACTCACCTTGAAATTGGGGCCATCATTTTGAGCTAGCTCGATGGTCCCATATGGAAATACTTGATTCACGGTGAATGGACCGGACCAACGGGATTTCAACTTACTGGAAAAGATTTTCAAACGAGAATTTAAAAGCAAAACTTGATCCCCAATGTTAAAAACCCGGTTTTTAATTTTAGAATCATGCAACTTTTTAGTTTTTTCTTTATAAATCAATGAATTTTCATAAGCAATGTCCCTCGATTCATCCAATTCATTTAATTGCATTTTCCGGTGTTTTCCCGCGGTCTCCATATCATCATTACAATGCTTTAGGGCCCAATAAGCCTTGAGTTCCAATTCGATTGGCAAATGACAATTTTTTCCATACACAAGCTTATAAGGAGTGCACCCAATGGGTGTCTTATGAGCGGTCCTAAAGGTTCATAAAGCATCGTCCAACTTATCCGACCAAGATTGTCGGTTTTCCCCAATGGATCTCTCCAAGATCCTCTTCAACGCTCGGTTTGAAACCTCGACTTGCCCACTCGTTTGTGGGTGATAAGCCGTAGAAAGCCGATGTGTAACCCCATATTTCCTTAGGACCCTTTCGAATTGGTCGTTACAAAAATGGGTTCCACGATCGCTTATGATCGCACGAGGGGTTCCAAACCTAGAAAACAAGCTTTTCAAAAAATTGACTACCACACGAGCATCGTTGGTGGGCAAAGCCTTAGCTTCCACCCACTTAGATAGGTAGTCAACCGCAACGAGGATGTAGTTATTACCAAGAGATGCTGGGAACGGCCCCATAATGTCTATGCCCCAAACGCCAAAGATCTCACACACTTGGATGATATTTTGTGGCATTTCATCTTTTTGTGAGGCTTTTCCTTGTCGTTGGCATGAGTCACACGACTTCACAAGATCTTGTGCATCTCGGTAAATAGTAGGAAAAAGAAGCCGACATCAAACACCTTCTTAGCCGTGAGATTAGCACCATGGTGACCACCCGTGGGTCCCTCATGACAAGCTCTAATGATATTAGAAGCTTCGGTGCCAAATACACAACGCCGGATGATTTGATCCGCACAAGTTCGAAACAAGTAAGGGTCGTTCCAAAAGTAGAACTTGACGTCACGAAAGAATTTTCGTTTTTCTTGAGTCGTTATACCCTTGATGATGAAGTTACCCGCATGGTAATTTGCAAAGTCCGCAAACCATGGGGTGGAAGAATCAAGCTTAGAATTCACTACACCAAGTGTCTCGAGCGGAAATGTTTCAGTGATTTCCTTGGGCTCGTAAACACTTTTGTGAGGATCTTCGAAACGAGAAAGATGATCAGCCACTAGATTCTCGGCTCCTTTTTTGTCAACAATTTTGTGGTAAAATTCTTGAAGGAGGAGAATCCAACGAAGTAATCTCGGCTTTGCATCTTGTTTAGCCATAAGATACTTGATAGCCGAATGATCCGTATACACTATGCATTTCATCAAGACGAGATAAGGTCGAAATTTCTCAAATGCATACACCACGGCAAGGAACTCCTTCTCCGTTGTAGTTTATTTTAGTTGAGCCTCGGTCATCGTCTTGCTAGCATAGTGAATAGGCAAGAAGTGCTTTTCATGACGTTGCCCAAATACGGACCCTATAGCGTAGTCACTAGCATCACACATGAGCTCAATGGGGAGGTTCCAATTGGGAGCAACAAGGATGGGAGCTTCGGTAAGTTTCCTCTTAAGGATTTCAAAGGCTCGTACACAATCTTCGTCAATGAAAAAACTTGCCTCTTTTTCAAGAAGATGTGTAATGGGTCGAGAGATCTTTGAAAAATCCTTGATGAATCGACGATAAAAGCCCGCGTGGCCTAGGAAACTCCTAACTCCCTTAACGGTTTTGGGATGAGGTAATTTGGCGATGACGTCTACCTTTGCTTGATCTACCTCAATCCCCGCTTTCGAGACCTTGTGCCCTAAGACGATTCCACTCTTAACCATAAAATGACACTTTTCCCAATTGAGCACAAGGTTGGTTTCCTCACAACGTTTCAACATTCTCTCAAGATTCGACAAACACGAAGTGAACGAATTACCAAACACGGAAAAGTCATCCATGAAGACTTCCATCGTCTTCTCGATCATATCATGAAAAATAGCCATCATGCACCTTTGAAAGGTTCTCGGTGCATTGCAAAGTCTGAATGGCATCCTACGATAGGCAAACGTTGCATATGGACACGTAAACGTAGTTTTTTCTTGATCACGAGGATCGATGGGAATTTGGAAGTAACCGGAAAAACCATCTAAAAAGCAATAAAAATCGTTTCCCGCAAGACGCTCCAACATTTGGTCCATGAAGGGCAAGGGAAAATGGTCTTTTCGAGTGGCTTCATTCAACTTACGATAGTCAATGCACACTCTCCATCCGTTCACGAGTCTAGTGGGAATTAACTCGTTGGCATCGTTTGGCACAACGATCATTCCTCCCTTTTTAGGGACACAATGAATAGGACTCACCCAAGGGCTATCGGAAATAGGGTAAATCATTCTTGCGTCAAGGAGTTTAAGGACTTCCTTTTTGATGACGTCGTGAATTTTGGGGTTCACCCTCCTTTGACATTGGATTGCGGGCTTGTAATCCTCCTCCATTAAGATTTTGTGTGTACAAAATTTGGGATCGATTCCCTTAATGTCGGATAACTTCCACGCAATTGCCCCTTTGTAATCCTTTAGAACATCGACAAGTGCGGTTTTTTCATCATTCGAAAGTTCCTTCGCAATAATAACCGGCAACTTGTCACCCTCCTCCAAATAGACATATTCGAGATGAGGAGGTAAATCTTTCAACTCGAGGATAGGTGGTTCCTCAAGTGAAGATTTGGGCTCGATACTCATAACCTCCTCGGGTGGAGGAAATGGGAAATCGTTAAGAAAATCCTTGATAATCGAGAAGTCCTCTTCGTTGTCGAGGTCTTCGTTGCAAGTACGTGGAACATCGAATTCTTCCAATGTAAAACCACCACCTTCAAATGGAGTGAAGGTTGGAGTCGAATTATCAAGAATTGGATCTAACATAGTGGGATTGACACTAGTTTCTTCATCACCAAAACCTAGAACTTCTTGTGAAAATTCCTCGCAAACCACGTCGATCATATCAACGAGGTTTATGGTTGCAACGGAATAAACATGAGAAATTTGAGAGTTTTGAGTTGCGTTTATAACAAGTTCCTCGTCGTTGAAATGTAAGGTGATCTTTCTAGCATGAACATCGATCAAAGCCATAGACGTATCTAAAAACGAACGACCTAAAATGAGAGGAACTTGAGGATCCGTGGGAATATCAACAACGATAAAGTCTACGGGATAGTAGAATTTCCCACTTTCACAAAAACGTCTTCCGCCAATCCACATGCGGGAATCGTGGAATGGTCGGCCAACTCGATAAACATTAGTGAAGGAGTAAGATTAGGAAGATTGAGCGACTTGAAGATTGCAAGTGGCATCAAGTTAATGCTAGCACCAAGATCGGCCAACGCAAAGCATTCTTCCATATCTTGGATTTCACAAGGGATCAAAAACTTACCGGGATCACCGACTTTTTGAGGTATGCGATTAAGATAAACCGACGAACAACTAGAAAATTGGTGCAAATTCTCCTTGTTGTTCAGCATACTTTTAAAGTTAGCGGCAAATCGAGGCATCATGACCAAAGCATCGGCGAAACTCACATTAAAGTGCAAATCACGAAAAATTTCATAAAAAGCTCAAATTGGTAATTGTCGCGCTCTTGATGTTTCTCCTTTCTAAGTCTCGATGGATAGGGCAAAGGTGGTGTAGGTTGAGGCATAGGCATAGCCTTTGGATTCTCGGGTTCCAATATGGGCAATAGGTCAACCGTAGGTGTGGCATGGCCGGTACTTCGTGGGATTGAAACATGCTCCTTTTGGACCACCACCTCGGGTTCTTCCTCAATTGCTTCCTCCGTAGGAGCAATTGGTTGAGGAATTGGTTACTTAAGTGTCTTACCACTACGTGTGGTAATCACTTTCATCTCTCCCTTAGGGTTTGATACGGTGTTGCTAGGAAGACTACTTGAAGACGGTTTGCACATAATTGCCTCAAACATAGATGAGATTTTATCTTCAAACTTGGATTGCCTCTTCTCGGCTTTAACCATTTCTTGTTTTATCTCATGTTTCCCTTGTTCCATTTTTTTTGGTTTTGTTGTAACCTAGTTACGGTTCCTTCCATCTTGTTGGTGTGGATCTTAAGTTCATTAGCTAACTCATTTTTCAACTCTTTCTTCAAGTCGTTCTTAAACTCGGATCTTAGGCTAATGATTTCTCTTTGAATATTGTCAATCCTAGCATCATTCCCATTAGCGTATTCAAAAAATTCATTTGGAAGATCTTTCAAAGTTTGCAAACCTTTGTTGTTGTTTTGAAAATCATTTTGATTTTTGTTTGAAACTTGATTATTAGCCCCTTGATTACCATAGTTTCCCTTGTTGAAATTGTTTTTGAAACCAACTTGATTGTTGTGATAGTTGTTGTTAGCATTTTGATTTGATCCAAAACCCGGTGGAGTCAATTGATTAGAGCGGTTAACTTGACCGTTTTGGTTGTAAGTTCCCGTGGCCGCGTAGGCACTAGAAGTGTTACCACCGTTGGTAATGCACTCGGAGAAATCATGACCTCCACCACAATACATGCATGAAACCTCAACCGCTTTAGCCATAGCGGGAGCACTTGGTTCACCAACTTTAAACTCAATCAAAAGTCCTTTAAGCTTATTAAAAATCTTGTTTTCCAAGTTCGCCTCAATTTGGCAAGCATCGATGGTAGTAGACAAAGAAGGTGAAGCCGAAGACGAAGCCTTATAAACACTAGACGTGCTATGAGGACTATACACCTTAGATCTATTCTCATTTATCACCAAAGCTTCCTCAACCGTTTTACACAAAAAATTACCACCCGCGGCGGCATTTAAATAATCTCTTTCATGATCATTAAGTCCATTGTAAAACGTGTCAATTTGATGCAAGTCGAAAAAACCGTGATGAGGACATTCATGTAACATTTCCTTAAGCCTATTCCAAACCGTTGAAAAATATTCATTAAACTCTTGTGAAAATTTTGAAATCTCGTTTTTCAAATGCGTAGTCTTAGAGGGCGGAAAAAATTGGTTCACAAACTTAGACACGAGATCCTTCCACGTCAATATAGAATTTGGTGGCTCTTTCTCTAACCAAATTTTAGCGGGCCCCGCTAAGGAATACGGAAAAAGCATCATCTTAATCGAGTCATTCGAGACATCCTTAAACTTGCAAGTGGCGGTAAGACGATTGAATTGGCGGATATGGTTGTGTGGATTGTCCTTCTCATCACCACGGAATTTGTTGTTTTGGATCATCGACAACAAACCCGTTTTCACTTCAAAATTCTCCGCAAGGATAGAGGGAATCACAATAGCCTCTCCATAACCCTCGGTGGGTGCTTGAAGTAACTCCATCATAGTTCGATTTGCCATGGTTGGTGCTTCTCTTACAATGGGTTCGTCAATAGGAGACTCCTCACTAGAAAGATTAGGAGTGGGAGTTTTGTTCTTTCGTTTACGTGCACGTCTTGCTTGATTACGAGTTAGCATAAACGTCACGTACAACGAGGGGATAAGAAAAGAAGATTCTTTTTGGTGTTTTGTATTTTTCAATTTTTTGTGGTTTTTGATTGTATTAACCTTTTTGGATTTTGGTGAATGTATTAAGTAGACACAAATCTACAAATCTCCTCCTTAATCAAATTTCTTGATTAAAGAAGCCTCAAGGAATGAAAACGATCACGTGAAGTGAACGCCTTCGATGACTTTAGAACGTTGGTGGAACACCAAAACGTTCAAGAGGGTTTAATCAATGAAACCAAGAAAATATATATGATACTTAGTAATACTTTGGGCGGCAAAACCATCGATTAGCTCTCAAAATAAAACAATCACAAGCAAGCGGGGAAACAAGGCGGCGCGAAGCACTTAAGAGCCTTTTTCCTTAGGATATATTTTATAATATCAGCCTTATACCCACCTTATAGTTTGTATTTTTCAAAATTGAGCTTCACGAAAGTATTTATCTATTTTTGCCTTTTTCTTTGGTTTGAGATTCGAATACAATGATTGGGTAATGACCTCCCAAGTCAAGGTTGTGATTTCTCACGTACTTGGAGTACTTGTGAATTTATTGTTCTACGTATACAATATAGTAATAGTATTCACACAAAAATCAAAAACCGATAATACGTATTAGTAGAGTGCTACTAATATAAATACTAACTATAGTTAGTATATAAAAACAACAATTACAAATCAAAACACAACACGCCTCCCCGGCAGCGGCGCTAAAATGATGTAGTGGTTTTACTACTCTTTAGGAAAAGAGAGCAAAAGTGGCAAGTATTAAGTGTCGGTTTAGGAAAACCAAGCACTAATGACCCAAAATGGGATCGTTCTCAAGGAGGCTTAGTGTGTGTGTAATGAATTGATTATCTTTGTGATTATATTTGTGAGAAAGAAAAATAGAAATGGGATAAGAAGAGAATGACGGTTACGATGTCGAATTAAACTAAGACGAAAAAGGTGTACACGTAAACCGTAAAAAGCACCTAAATTAAAATTTTACTCTAAAAATTCCTAAAAATCACTAAAAATCCACAAAAATATTCTAAGAGTTTACAAAAAATCCAAACTTGCGAAAACCTTTTAATTAATTAAATATTAACTTTTTAATGCTAATTAAAGTCCTAAAAATCAATATTAACTAATAAAAAGTCCCAATCAAGATCCTAAAGTTTGTAAACCTTTAAAATAACCTAATTAAGCTAAAAAGTATTTTTCAAAATTTTAAAACCACAAAAAACTATTTTTAAACAATTAAAAACTATTAAAAGCTATTAAAACTTAAAATAATTCTAGAAAATAATTAAAAGACTCTAAAAATATTTGGAAAGTTGTAAAATTCCTAATTAAGTGTTTAGAACCGAGGAAAAATAGAAAAACTTAGAAAATAAGACTTTTAATTTTTAACAATAAAATAATATTAAAATATTATTAAAAATCCAAAAATCATAATAAATTCTAAAAAGTTGCAAACTAGCTTAATTTAACCTAAATAACTCAGAAATGAACTTGAAATTACCTAAATACCCTTAATGGGCCTAGAAAATGGGCTAAACCCAAAACAGATCCTTAATGGGCCAAATTTAAGCCCAAAATGAAAAAGTGGCCCAAATAAGCCCAAAAGGCACTACTTGACTCAAAATTTGATTTTAAACAACTTTTTCCAAAGGCCCAAAAGCTGAAAGTGTGAAATAAGCCAGCTTATACCAAACAACTTATTCTTAATGGGCTTTTTGGCCCATAAAGCTATAAGCTAATGCCATAAGCTCAAATTAGACACACAAGCTTCTTTTGTCCTAAATAAGACTTCTGTAAAAAGAAATTTGAAATAAGCCCAAGGAATAATCCTGAAAATGCAATAAACAATCTACAGAAAACGACAAAATAGTCGTTTTTGAGTTCTAGGCCACCCCAAGAGCTGATTTAAGTTTCTAAAGCTTTTAAATGACTCAAATAAGCTATTTCAACAAAAAGTTTTCAAATAAGTTGACTCAATAAGCTGGAAAAAGCAAATAAGCACTTATGAAAAAGTCAATTAAGTTGGTTTTCTAGCAAAAAGTCAAAGTCAAAGTCCAATAAGCTCCAGTCTAATCAAATGGGTCAAATAATGAAGATCTATCACAAAAAATAAGTTGTTGCAGGTCTGGATAAGCTAAAATAGCTTATTGATAAGCTGAGTACAAATTAACACTAGCGGGGGCTAGTTTTGGATGTTGAGCAGTGGAAACTTTTTCCACTGCTTGACTTGTTTGACTTTTTGTCTTTAGTGACCTTTTTGGAGATTCAGATTTCACAAAGGCACCCAAATGATCTTTGGATCATAAGGAGTCAATAACAATCAATAAATCACAAAAAGAAACAGCCAATTTGTATAGTTAATTCAAACAATCACCAGATCTGTCACAGACTTAGCACAATAAGCAGTTTAGGTTCAATAAGCACTTAGAGCAATATTCAGCCAGCCAAACTCAACCACATGCATACACAAGCTATTATAAACTCCAATAAACAAGTCTAAACAGTTTTCATGCAATGGCTTTAAGCCTAAATCAAGATTCAAGCTTATGAATTTTACTGATGAACACTAAACACAAGCAGATTTGACCAACAAACCAGATTCAACACCTCAAATCTCACAAACAGGTTACAATGACTTTGTTTAAACCACTTTTAGCCCTAAGCATGCATACACCCTAAGTGTTCCCAAGATCCTAGGTCAAAACAGGCAAAAAACAAAGATTTTATAGTAGATTGTTTGATTTCAAGGTTTAAGTCCAATTACTTGCAGCAAAATACTCTCAAACAAGTGTATGACAGATAACAAACACAAACACAAACTTCCACTAACACAATAACACACAATGATTTCAAACAGGTAATCCCAAACACCCCTTTAACTTTTCAAAACCAAGTTTTTCAAATCAAAAGTGAGATTTAAGACCACCCAAGCCCAAATTAACACAACAATAGCTAAGATAAACAGATTCAAGCAGTTTTAAGCCACAAAATTCACAAGAACACAAGTCACACACAAATATCACCAAAAATCAAGATTTAAGCAGATTTTGGGATTAAGTATGCAAACCTCATGGATGTACATCCACAGCCACTAATTTTGAGCTTATGTACTAGCAAGAACAAGTACAAGCTTTCACAAACAACCCTACTAAGATTCAACAAGGTTAGAGGCACAATATCAAAATCAGAAAAGTAAAAAGCCTTGATTGATGCAACCTTGTTACCCCACACTTGATTATCCCCAAGTTATAAGCCTCACTACACCTTGATAACACAATATCAGGATGCTATGATCAGCCATATAGCCCAAGAATTCCAAGGTTTGAACAAGAACTTAGCAAAATATCAAGCTTGAAGGAAAAATGCAAACTTTTGCACTCTCCTTAAAAACAGGTTTTGAGATTCAGAAATAGCAAACTAAGAACAATAATAAACAGATTATAACAATGGCACTTGAGCTTTCTTCAACATTTCAAACACATTTCATTAAGATTGAAAAGGATTTACAGAAAAGTGAACAACTGAAAATTCAAGAGCAAGTGTAAATGAAAGACCTAATACCCTTTATATAGAGAGTGTACAATGATCCTAGAATGCATAAAAACATAAAACCTAGTTGGGAGAATTCCTGAAATGCCCTTGTGAACTTTTGAAAGCTTGAGGATCATGTGACTGCATTTTGTTGTGTAGCATGAGTTGGCAAGTGAAAAAGTGATTCAAGGGCTTGTAACAAGCTTAAAAGTAAGCAACTTTGTGGATGGTTGGATTGCCGGCACTGTTTTGGCATCTTCCTCATTTTTGTAGCAGGGGAGGTCCCATGTAGCATGTGGGGTGGTGTGGTGGTAAAAGTTAAGGTTGGGTTTTGATTAAGACACCATTAATCATAAATCTTGAAACAATTAGGCCTTAATTCATTGTAATTAAGAAATCCCCAAATTGTGTGATGAACATGAAGAACAAGTTTTTAATCTGTTTTTAGGGGTGGATTAGTTTAAAAATATGTTTAGGCGCCAAGGTTAATTTATTAATTAACCCCGGTGAGTGGAAGGGTGAGGTGGAGCAAAGGAAGGCTGTGATTGGTTAAAGTGGTGAGTGGGGTGAGGTGGCAGCTTCTGGTTGGTCTAGGTAAGTAGTGTTGTCTGCCCCATTTAACCCCTTATCTTTATTAAACCTTTCACTTGCAAATAAATTCGTCCAAACTCCATTTCCTTTGTATTTGAAGTTTACTTTTTCACACTTTTGCCCCAAAATGTTTTCCAAAGTATTTTCAGGGGTATTTCTTGCCATTTTGTGATTCTTGAAGGACTGATTTGGCATTTTCTTGATGTTTTATGGTCTTAACTTGTATGATTGGCATTTTGGAGGACTGAAATTGCCAAGTCTTCATTTATGAGGGACCATTCTTGCCAAATGTTGAAAGTCAAGGGTCCTTTTGGTAATTTTGGGATTTTCAAAGGACCAAACTTGTAATTTCTTGTACTTTGAAGGACTTCATGATATATTTGACTTTGTGGAGGATAATGGTTGACAATTTAGCTTTGTTGAGGGGCTAAACTTGTCAATTCTTTAAAGTGGAGGGCCCTTTTTGTAATTTTGAAAAACTTTAGGGACCAAACTTGTAATTATGAAGATACAAGGGTATAAAGTGTCAATTCATCGATATTGGAGGACCCTTCTTCATAAATCTTCAAGTCTTCAAGGGTTTTCTTGGGAAAATTCTTCATTAGGGCTTGGTTCATTGTGCGGCTTCGTTTCCTGTGTTCGTTTTTGCATGATTCTTGTGATCTTTTGTCATTTTCTCAATATCCGTACCTAAAATACACAAGCAACAAACACAAGCATATATATGGGTATTTTGATGATATTTAATGTATTTTAATCCCTATTTGGATGATGAGACTATGTATAAAAGCAGTCTCATCAGTAATCACTAAACTATTAGGCAATGCAGCAATGTATGCACACACCGTGTCTAGATCAATGCCAGCATGTTTAATCCTTGGTGTGTCAACATTGTATGTGTCAGCGTCGAAATGAGAAGCGCTAACAAAGGCTGATCCACCGCTGACACAAGGTGATCCAGTAACAGGATGCACATATGATTCTCTCTTTTCAACTTGAGCTTCACTATGTTAGAAGAAAGCCATGTTTCCAGAGGTAGATTTGCTTCCTTGATCCAAGAGGATTTCATTCTCTACAATCTTTAGCTTATTGTAGACGTCATCAAACGTAGAACTCTTGTGAGCATTGGTAGCAATAATAGACCTAACTTCAATCTTCCATGCATCACCAAGACTTTTAATAAAAGTAGTAATGATATCAGCATCATTATATATTGTTCCTATAAAGGACAATTTGCTTGTGATGTCTAGAAGCCTGCTTCTCACCCCACTTAGCTTCTCACTGGGAAGAGCCTTAAACACAGCATACTCATGTAAGAGTTGCTTCTTCTTTTCTAGGGTAGTATCATCATTACCACCATAGTTGACTTGAAGAGCTGCCCAAAGTTCTTTGGTAGACTCAAAACCTCTATACTTGTGTTGATTGCTTGTCCCTAAAGAAATTTTCAGAATGCTTAAAGTTTTCATGTCATTCCTTCTCTTTGCAATATCTTCAGTAGAGACAGCTCTCCCATCCGAAGGTCTTTCTTTTCGATCCTCTTCAGTTGAGCCCTCAATTGATCTTGCAACAATATAAGTAGCAATTTTAGCAGCCTTATCGAATGTGTTTCCATATTCAATAACTTCCCAGAGAGTGTGATCATGAATTTGAAGGTACTGCTCAAAATTGAACTTTCATAGCTCAAAGTTGTCAGGGTCTAGCATGGGGATTTTTAGATTGTGACTTGAGGAGGAGGTCATATCTGGAGTAGACATCTTGTCTGGTTTTTATGGTTTCTTGAAAAATTAGGGTTTTTGGCGATTTAGGGTTTCGTGTTCTTTAGATCAAAGTTCCTCAACAAGCTCTGATACCACTTGTTGATTCCAAACTTAGATCGATTAGCTTTGTGTTAACGAGATTGAATCAAGATTAACACTTAGAGAAACATTGTTGTATGAACAATCCAAGTATTATGCAAAATTAATACATGAATGAAGACCAAGCAAAACAAGTAAAACAAACTTTCACTCTTGATTGATGAAACAAACTTGCGTACAAAACGTATATTAAACTAAAACCTAGAGGCCTCATTTTTCAGATTAAGGAACCTTGTATAAGAGTCTACGTATCAAATATTTTAGGTAAAGATAAACATAGAAAATATAATGTCGAACACATCTTTACTTGAAATACAAAACGTGTAGACTAAGTATTCTTTCAGTGCTTGGACTTCTTCTCATCAACGCTTGGATACTTCTTGTCAACGCTTGATCTGTCAGCGCTTGATTTCTTCCTATCAACGTCCAAATAACTCTTGCCAGCTTCTAAGTGTCTTGGATCATTTTATTCCCAACATTAGTCACATGTTTTCTCGTTAGAATTTTGTGGATTGAACCATAGCCATCCACACCTGTTGATGTTAAACCTCAGTTGGTTATACTTTTGTTCCTATAACAAATCAAGTTTTCATACTCTCACGTGGATGTCGTCTTCATGATGATAAAATTTCATATCTTCATATGAGGATTATGTTTTCAGCAAGGTGATGATGCTTTCAGGCTAAGATATAGAAGGATTACAGTAAAATCCTGTTTTCATGATAAATCATGGTTGGTCTTCATCAACCATGTCTTCATGCTAACCATTGATGAAACTCCGTTTAATCATACTTTGAGCCTCTATACAACTAGAATTAAGTCTACGCATGAATTGTCAGCCTATCGTGTTATTTGTTTCAGTTCCGTTTTCTAACCAGTTAAATCAAATTATCTTCCGTTGACCATGTTAGACGGTTGACACCAGTATCGATCATCTTAACAAAATCGCCATCGGAGCCATGTACAGTATTTCAGGTGTACTACATGTACAGTATTCATCGTGTACTTCATGTACAGTATTATAGGTGTACTCCATATAAATGTTAATAGATCCTTAATTATCTCCGGTGTTTCCACTTGTCGATATTCTACCAGATGCTGATGCTGCTTGTGAGTTGAAGATTTTACCAGATACTGATGCTGCTAACACTTCGAAGACCTCACGAATGTTGATGCTGCTGATACTTTGGAGATTCCACAAGATGCTGATGTTGTTTATATCATTAAGACTCTTCAGAGCAAGGAAGAAAACTATAAATTTGAAATTTCTGACAAGAATATACTTCAACCATCAGACGCTACCATTCAATTCCATGCTTTTACTTCCTCAGTTAAGATGTCACACGTCACACATCTACATTTTCAGTCAGAATAGTGGGAACCGGTACCCAACCGGCCACTCAGCAGAAATAGTTACATGAATCACGGTCATGATAATGATCGTCATAAAATTTACAGACAAAGCAATAGTGACAACCACCGTGCTAATAATAAATCAGTTAGTAACCATCGAAACTCCGGAACGGACGTGACCAGAAATACAGAGGTCAACAGTCTAACCAGTCCGCCAATCCTAGCATTTACCAAAATTATTCAACCTTATTCGTATCCACCTACCAAAACACATTTCAAAACATCAGTTAACACACAAGTCTTAAGTATCAGTTCGGAAGACACTTGTCAGGATACCAGTCATGATACGTGTCATACGAATATCTGCTCAAGGCACGAGTCAAGACTCGAAACTCAGTATGCATGCTAAACCAGGTCCTCAGTAATTCCGGGTACCCTCTAAGGGGGTATACCCGTTTTGTCATGCCATGCATAAATCAGACCATTAAAATTCAGTTACCGCTACGGGAGTATTATTCAGGTTAGACAATCAGATTTTCCAGATTACATACAAGACAATAAAATAATACAAGAACATTTAAAAAAAAGCTAAGAACACTCAGAACCAGTAAAGTATACAGTTATCAGGCAACTCATTCACGTCCCTTATTTATGTAGTATCCGTGAAGTCAGAGTAGATCCCTCAGCTTTCATTCTCATTTCATTACTGGACACGAGGTACAGATTTCCCATCCTTCAGTAAAGAATTCCTTTCTATGCATGATTATGATTCCCCGTCTGCAGCCTAATGTTTTCCCCAATATATGTATAAGTTTTATCAGTAATCATCTTAATAAATAAGTTAAATTTGCCTGAGATTTATATATAAACATGACCAGTTATGTACTAGTTATGGAGGTACCGTAACCATGACGCTTGAGGCACCGATGTCATGACTCTTCTACGGGGGAGTGATTTCTCGCAACGTCCCATTTATTTCAGCTAGGCCATTTATCAGTATTATCACGGGGCGTATGGATGAATCCTAGGTTATCAGTCACAACTTATCAGGTGAATGTGGTGTGTACGCTACATCCTTCACATTGGAGTTGATCCCTCTACCCAGCTCATTATTTAGAGGTCACCCCTCTACAGCATGACGAGGTCACCCCCTCTATGTATTCAGGCAGGCGTTGTTACAGCACATGACCTATATAAGCTCTTGGCAATTAAAATATAGTAAATGCATGTTTTCATATTTAACATGTAATAGTTCAGCTTTACTATTTATAAATAAGACTTTTTAGATTATACACAGATTTCTACTGCAAATTTACTTATTAGTCTTACAACTTCAATATTTTATTATCTGCTTCATTTCAGTATTTCTTATCATGCTTTATATCCGTTCATTGGGCGTTATGCTCAGCCGTAGTTCCTTTCATGTTCTAACGGCAGGTACACCGGGACGCTCTTAGGATTCTGAGAGCATGTGCATTCGGATGGAAGCTATCAAGACTTCTTACTTTATGCACTTATTACATTACTTTGCTTATTTAGACATTGTTTAGTCCTTTTCTTCAGTATTTACTTTTCATGTTTTGAGCTTATGTTGGATTACCGATGTTCGATTCAAGTATTTCCTTTATGGTCAGTTAATGTTTTAGGACATTTACCTTATATGCTTTGATGACACGCCATAAATACACGTTACGGTCTACTTATCCAAGTGGGGTGTTACAAAAACCTTTCCCTTCATGGGAAAATAAGAAGAAGAGCTTGTATCAACCATATAAGATTCCCCTTAGATATTAAAGCATCATGAGATAATGAAGGTGTAGGAATCAAAACATTCATATCAAGTATATCCATGTGGTGCTCCTCATCATCATCAAAAGGTGGGGAATCTTCTATAGAAGGCATAGTGAAAGGAGGATCAAAAGTAATAGTGTTTTGTAGAGGAGGTGTAGGCTCTATGTTCCCAAAAAGCATGTTCTCAATAAGACGAATATCCTCTTCCCAATTAGAAACACTATCATCGACCTCAATATCAATATTTGTAAGATTAGTCTCTATGATGGCATCAATATCCATAAGAGAATCCATACAAAAGGTTTTGGGTTCTAAAGTTGCCTTAGGTGAAAAAGGATCAATCTCTAAGAGTATAGGATTTTCTTCATCAATAACCAACTTCAAGGGTGGAAGGGTGGGAATAAAATGCTCAAAAGAAGGTGTATCAATGAGAGAATCACTCAAAGGGATGATATGATCAAGAAAATCAATAGGTGTGATGCGCGTCTTGCACTCCTAGTTTTACATTTATAAACAAGAATTATTAATTCCTTAACTACGCATATGAGCAAGTATACTCGTTCTATTGTAGTAAACTCGGGTAAGTCAAGATCGTCCCATGGGATTTGCGTATATTCAAAATGTTTGGGTGGTGTAGGCAATAGGGTTGTCACTACCGATATTACCGCTAGAATTAACTTTGTAAAGGAAAACATAATTAAAAGTAATACTTGTGTAAATTCCATTTCATCCGTAGGAGAGATAATTTGTGTGCGTTTAGCAACTATGAATCACAAATCTAAAGTATATGAATTCCATTCCATGGTATTTTTCATAGAATCCATATTTATAAATTGGTGTAGACAAACCCTTTCGACCTATGATTATCTATTCCAATTCATTATAATCCCCATTTGTTAGAAAATAAAAAGAGATAAGTTTGGTTTGAATGGGTTCTTTCGACCTATACGCAAGATAAATCTTTTGACAAATTCCTTTAACCAACTCGTCAAGGTGAGTGTCAATCACCAAGAAACCAAATTGACTCATGCACAAATATTTTGGAACAGAGTTTACCAGAAATCCTTTCGACCTCTAAATCCAATAAAAAGCTATATTTCATTTGATTATCAAAACATGTTTCAAGAAATTAGCAACCATAAAAACCCAACTATATTCTCTTGATCATAAAACCAAACTCTCCTTTAGAATCCATGTTCATCACACAAGTATATCACACTACTCAGAATTCAAACACTTTGCAACACAATTCATATCTTTCTCAAACAATCAACAAAACTTAAATTATAATGAGAATCAATTCAAGTACAAGAATTTATCAATAGTTCTTCAAAACACAAGAAAAAAACAAAATAAAATTTATAGCAATTCCAAAGCCTCCAATTGATCAATGAACCTCTAACCGAATCTCTCCTTCACAAAATTTGTCCCTCCTATGAGGATTAACAGGGTTTATTGTATTTTTGGTTATGTAAGAATGGTGATTCTAACCTTTGTCAAGGGTTAGAATGATCCTTGGATTAAGCACTATAAAATTAATGACCCTAGGGTCTAATTTATACATAATTTTGTCTTGGGGAGAAGGAAAAAACGTCTGGGAATTATTATGGAGGGGAAATGAGAAGCCTCCCATTGATGGTGTTGGTTTAAGAGTGATTAAATGTGACTTGTGCTAAACCTGACTACCAAAATACTGATGACAACTTTGAACCTGCTGGTGGCGAAAAGGTGTGGTGTTGCTGGTGGCGACTTTATTTCTATTGGTGGCAAAATGGTGTTGTTTTGCTGGTGGCAACATAAAAGTTGCTGGTGGCGACTGGGCCATTTTCCACATTTTTTCCTTTCTAGTCATTTTTCTTTATTTCTTCCTCCATCTTTCCTCTAAACTTTCTAAGACTCCTTCGTTTCCAATTTATTCTTCATACGAGAGCTTACGTTTCCATGCCTCATTTATTCCCTCGCCTCCAATTCGTGCTTTTTATTCCTTTATTCACGTGTCTTCATCCTTGCTTCCTACAAAACACAATAACCGAACTTTGCACAATATTAGCAATAAAAGTCCGTTTATTACCACAAATACTATATCAATAGTGAAGATAACGCTTATTAATACATGTTGGATTTGAGCGTTATCAAATCTCCTCACACTTAAGCGTTGCTCGCCCTCGAGCAAGTAAAGTAAAGCCAAAATCAAAATTTAAAACATAGACTTGTATTTGACTCCTCTAAATCTATTTAAAACTCTAAAGACACAAAAATAGTAGACACATCTTAATCCGATGGGGCGTGAGCACCCGATAATTTTATCAAAAAGGACTTTATTATTTTTGACATATAAAAGCAAAAATACTAATCACCAAATGATCACATCCATCTTTCTCATCATACTACTCTTGTCTTTTCTTTCTCCATTTTTTTTGTTTTTTTTCAACTTCAAGTATCACGTCTTGACACATTGGCCAATCGATACTACCATTTTAATTCTTCTTCCTTAGTCTTCATAATTTATAGCTCATTGGCTATTTATAACTAAGCTTATAGCTCATTGGCTATTGTTTCTTTTCCGCAATCCCCCTTACACTTTGGGTGAGCATACGCTACAAAAAATACAAAATAGAGTAGCTAATCCTCTTTTGTTGAAATAACTCATGCGAATACAAAGTGTGACCAACTCGATCATCAAAAATCATTTTTATAAAATAGGTGATTAGCAACAACTTTTAAAATATTTTGCCTTTTATAATCTATTCTTGCCATAATCACACAAATTGTGATCTCACTGCGGATTAAAAATACTACTAAAATAAAATTTAAAATTTAACTAATTAATTGATTTTTTGTGTAACCTTTGAAAAGTTACCATTTTTGACAAAAATAGACCATTTTTCCTATTTGACCACCCCCTCATACTTAAGTTTAACATTGTCCTCAATAATAATAAACGAACTTCAATGTATAAGAAAGTTGGAAAAATAAGGTCAAACGATACTAACGAAATATGAACATCAACTCCATATGGTTTTGTTGCATCATGAGTCTACAGAAAACTCCATATTTTCCACCAATGTTGAATTCATATGTCAACTCCTGCAAATACTACACTAACAAAAGAAACTTTTTCTTCCAAATATCATAAAATAAAATAAAATCACCAAAATGTCTAAAAACAATTCCAAGTCAGCAACTACAAACACAATTTCTTGGAAACAAAATAAAATCAAGTCTTTGAAAATAATATCTTACAAACTTCACAAGATATGGTGTCTTCAATCTTCCATATCTTCATCATCATCATGAGCTCCTCTCGATGATCCTCCAGCATCAAAATTCTTGAGAACAATAGAGCTACTTCTAACGTATCCACACGTATTTGGGCCTAAGTAGTCATCAACGGACACTCCACGTCCTCCATAATTACCTTCATTCCCATGAGGATAGTGTGTGTGCGGGTTAGGATGTGGCACATACGGATATGGTGGAACATTTGGTGGCTCATAGGTTGAGTTATAGTATGCTTGATCCGCCAAATGATGTAGGATTGGCACAGAATGCTCAAGAATGTAGTTGTTCCTCATTGTCATAGTATCTCTCCATATCATCATTCTTTCTATCTCACTCAAACTTTCATTCCAATCTCCTCAACTAGAGTTCACCCCACTTGTATCGTGCTCCTCTTCTCTTTGTTCTCCAGCTTCTTGTTGTAACGGCTCCTGATATCTTAAACATTTCTTTCTCTTGTCTAGATCCTTCTCCAAAGCTCTTATATCCCAAATTTCATTATCAATCGGCTCCGATAACTTCCTTATAAGATTATTATCTAAAACATTGAGCCTTCTAGCTAACCAAGTCACATAATGACCTCCACATACGTCACTTACCGTTTTCAATCCCGGGGCTCTCTTATACAAGTACTCGGCAATTTCCCTCACTATGTTCACTTGCCTTTCCCCACTAGCCATGCTCAACAACCATAGGTAAGTGTTTTGGCATCTTTCCGTAGTTCCTGATCGATGCTCAATTTGTCCTACTATGAACCTATGTATAATTCTCAAAAGTGGATCCCTAACCGACCCAATATTCTTATTCCCCATAGTGTGTTCAGCTATGCTTTCCCAATATTCATTTACTGGTAAAAACTTCTTATTGGTTTCTAGCTTGGAAAAGTGTAGCTCAAACAAAGGATTTTCCAAATCTTCCTCATCATACAATCCTAACACTTCTCCAAACTGTGCTAGTGTAAAACAGTAATCACCCCTAATAGTCTAAACCAAATGCAAGGCTCATTCTTTGCATCTTCAACTTCATTCTTAAAATAAAAATTTGAAAAGAATTCAAGACATAACTCAGAATATATCTTACCTTGTATATCTAAAGCCTTTTCAAACGAGTAGTCCTTGAAAGTTTCTCCCGAACAATGAGTGTATGTCATCCTCAACTCTTCCTTTAAAATCTCATCACAACCAAACTTCTTGAGTAAGCTCCAATCAGCTATTCTAGTCTTGCCAAAGGTCTTCCCTTGTAACTTCGACAATCTCAAGTTGTAAGCATGACGTTCCATGTCTCCTAATCCTCTCCACTTCAAGTACTCATGCGACACAACCGTTACCTTGTATGCTACCTCGCCTTGGCCATACTTCTGTTCATATTTTTTGATCAACAGGTTAGGAGGCATTGTCCTCTTTTGCTTCTAAAACATTTTACAACACTCGGAATGTTAGTATGTTAGTACATTAAACAAATAATCCTATTTATAAAAAAATCTATAAAACAAACCAAATAAAAACAAAACTTTTTTATTTTTTTATTTTTTTACAGACCCCAAGTTGCCGACCGGCAGGGGTGTTTTGCCGGCGGCAACTTGTTAACAGCAAGCATTTTGCCAGCCAACAGAAGTATCTTGCCGGCGGCGTGGAGTTAACAGTGGGAGTTTCGCCGACCGGCAATGCTATTTTGCCGGCGGCAACCCCAAAAATCATATATATATTTTTTTTATATATCATCCCCATCCCCACTAACACTTCTTCAATTTTCCACTATCTTCAAAATGGATTAAAACACTATGAACATCATCCATTTCTGGAAATCATTCCTCTAAACAAATCAAAACTAATAACATAAAATCTACAATTTCTGTTTATGCATCATTCTAAACTACTTAATCAATCATACAAGATAAAAAAACAACTACATTGATGAAAATCCACTTGAGTTCATCATCATCTAACCGAAACTAATCTAACCTTACACTATCAATGGCTCCATCTCCTAAATTCATACCACATCTTAATCTAATTCCATTCATGCTTAATCAATTTAATCTACCCATCACAAGGTTCATGAATCAAAAATCAAAATTAATAGATGGGTGTTGGATTTATTTACCTTGTTTGGTGCCATTTTAGCTTCTTCAAGAAAAACTCAAGAAAAAATTCCTTCTTCTCTCTTTTTTTGTTCTTCCTGCGATTTGTGTGTGTGAGTGTGTTGTGTTGGGAATAAATTAAGGCCAGATCACTTGAACGCTGACAAGAACAAAACAAGCGTTGACAAGAACAAAACAAGCGCTGACAGCTCAAGCGTTGACAGGTTAAAGTCAAGCGTTGACACATTGAAGACAAGCACTGATGGAAGATATATTCTACGCGTGTATTATATTCTAGATTACTTCTAGTAAAGATAAGAACAACAATGTATTTTCTATATTTATCTTTACCTAGAATAGTTGATACGTAGATTATTGTACAAGGCTTCTTATGTCTATAAAAGAAGGCCTTTAGGTTAATGTTTAATATAAGTTTCATATAAGTTTTCATTCGTAAACATCTTTCATTGTAAGCAAGTTTGATATTGATAATCAAAGTGAAAGTTTGTTTATATCATTGTGTGTTCTTGTTTAAGTGTTAAATTCCGCATAACACTTAGATTCATAAGCATATACAAAGGTTTCTCTACGTGTATTACTTGATCTAATCTCGTATACACAAAGCTAATCGATCTAAGTTTGGGATCAACAATTGGTATCAGAGCCTGGTGGCTCGTGATGCTAGGACCAACAAGGTGTTCGTGTATGGTGAAAAGAAGAAAAATCCGTCTAGGGTTTTTCTGGACGTTTTTGTGTGCGCAGCAGTATTCAGAAGAGCATAACTTTTGCTTGAACCGTTGGATCGTCACGAAATTTTATATGTGTGTTCTACATACATATATCTAAACATCCACCGAAGGGATTGTCGAGTTTTATCCCCAGGAAAAAGTTATTAGGCGTCAAAGTAGGCAGCAGAGGTGATTTTCAGTTTTTCAAGCTTTTACATAAAATCATGATTAGGGTTTCTTTAAACCCTAAATCAATTTAAAAGCAGAAAAATTGAAGATTTGAGGGATATAGCAGCAAGAAAAAGGTTTTGTCTTAAACCCTAGAATCGATTTTTAAACAGAAAAGAAGGAGTTTTGTGGCTAATGAAGGAGTTAAAGTGTTAGGATTTCATCCAAAACCCTAGATCCATTGGTTTTGTGATGTTTGCTGTTAGGGTTTTTGAGTAAACCCTAGATTCAAGATCAATACTACTCCTGTTTATGTATTGGCTATTAAGACTGGAGGAGAAAAAGGTGCGTTCTGCTTGTATTCGTTTATGATCTGTTCACATGGGATATTCACAAAGAATAGATATGAGTCTACGCATTTGATTGGTTATTCATGTCTGCGTTCACACGGCCAAAGGAGAAAACCCTAATATTCGTTATCTAAATTTCAAATCCTCTACATGCTCGTCCATGATTACTCACGTGGGGCTAAATCTATATACAAGCCATTCGTTTCTTATTGGTGGAACATCTTGGATTCACACGATCAATTCTTTGCAAATATTTAGTTTGTGTTCGCATGACCTTAAAGGGAAAAAGAACGTGATTGGTTCTTAATGGAGTGTTCACACGACTTAGGCTTTCTCATTGGTGGGGAAAAGTGTGTTTACACGGTCAAAGAAACAAAGAAGTGAGACGAGATATGTGCATTGGTTGGTTGAAATAAGGAAAGGCTATTATGGCATAAATTTATACGTATCCCTAGATGACGTCAAACAGAAAGGGACGCTGACATGATTGGTTTGACGCTGACAAAGAGGATTTTGACGCTGATAGAATAAGTCAACGCTGACAACGTTGACAGTGTCGTCCGAGATATTGTTTTTCAAACGCTGTTAGGTATTGTCCGATATGTGACAATACACATGGAAGGATATTGGACAAAGGAGGATCTCGGGTAACACACTGATTGCTGCTGTTTGAGAAAATTGGTATGTTTTAAGCACACAAAAAGGAGGATTATACACACGAAGGTACATGGAATCTCTGTTTTAATATAGAATATCATGATGATATTCATGGCTCGGATATTTTTAAACGAAATTAATGATCTTAAAGTGAGTTAGCAACAATTCGTGAGGTAATGATGGTCTTCATGAAGAGGTGTTAGCTTAAGGGGAAGAATTCTTATGGTAAGTTTGATGATTGAAGAAGATTTTCGCGAGTTTGTGTTCTATCATATCTTAAAGTCGTGCACTCCCATCATAGACTTTAAAGGTAACTTGTTCGTGCTTTACATGATTGGTGACGAAGACTTGTCATAACACTTGAAGGAGTTACGTTATCGTGCTCAGTGTCTCACAAAGGATGAGAATATTGACAAGGGATTGAGGTCTACTTATACTTGGTCTGATATAAGTACTTTATCACATTGATAGTACAAGACATGGAACACAAGGTTGGGTTACTCTACTTCTAAATCAAAAATATTATATTAATTGTTCTTCAAGATCATTACACAGAGCCTACATTTGGAGAATCTTCAAAGATTGCATACATTGTTTACTTTCCTGTTGATGTGACAAAAAGGGGAAGAAATACATGCTACACTTGAGGGGAAGCAATTTGAAGATCATGTACAACTTACAAGAGTTACACATAGAGTTTTGCCACTATCAACTAGGGGAAGATTGTTGGGTCAAAAAGTTGATGTGGCAGAAACTCAAAATCAAAGAAAACATGAAGACATTTGTTCAAGCGTTGTCAAGAGTAAATCAGACGTTGACAAGAGTAACTTAAGCGTTGACAGAAGTCAAACGCAGTCAACAAAGTCAAACGCTGATGGATGTTGAAGATTTGATGGAGAATTCTATTTGGGGAATATATTGAGTATATTATATATGATATACACAATATATAGTTTATCTAAATAGAATATTTAGATGTTTATTTGATATTATCTCTTGTAGATTCTGTTCCTTCCACTATAATAGGAACAAGAGTCTTAGGTTTTTATATATAATTCATTCACAATGTAAACCTAAAGTGTGTGTCGACTAGGTGTGGGATTCAATGTACACACACCTAGTGGTTGTTCGTTATTTTTGACAAATTTTTGGGCCGTAATTTTAGGAGTTGTTACCTTCATTTAATGCATGAGATAACTTATAACTTTTTCAATATTTTCATGATTTATTTTTGAAAATACTTGCCTCTTTTTAGGCCTATCACATGCATCTATTTCTCCTATAAATTTGGCTCCTATTTTAAACAGGGTATCTATGATTCTTGTCTAACAATTTTCTCTTATCAACTTCATCTTCTTCACTTAAAATTAACAGCTTTCATCAATGGAACCAAAGTTTAAACCAACAGAATTGGAATTGGGGTTCAGATCTCAACACAACATGATTTCATATCTTGTCGATGATGATACTCTGTTTCCTCAATACACACAGATGGTGGCGTATTTGAATGCATCCCCATTAAGGTATGCCCTTTCTCATGCACCACTCATTCCAGTCACACACATTAATTAGTTTTGGAACAATGTTAGTTCCTCAACAGTTAATGGAGTGACCACATTGACTTCTATTATTCATGGGAGACCTTGGGTGGTTACTGAGGCTTTGGTACGCCAAGACTTGCATCTTGATGATGCTGATGCTATAGCCACCCTTCCCATAAATGAAATAGAACAAGGGCTTAGGGCTTTGGGATATCCTTTTCCTGATGAAGGTACTCTAAATAAGTATCATAAGCAGGAATTTCCCCCAGCCTGGAAGTACCTCATACATGTCCTCCTTCAATGTTTGAGTCCCAAATGCACTGCACACAATGAGATCAATAGATCCATTGCAAGTGTTATTGTGTGCATTGAAACAGGGAAAAAATTTAATTATTCTAAAATGATTTTTGAGGGGATGTGTAAAAACAAGGGGAACAAAATGACTTTAGCTTATCCCCGTTTTCTGCAAATGGTTTTTGATGTTCAAGGTTACTGCTCAAGGGATCACAATGATTTTTATAAGATCCCTGAGCAAAAGAAAGCTATTTTTATGAAGATGAACTCACCACCCCATAGAGACCTACCTTTAACCCAAGCCATGCTTGCTGTTATTGTAGCAGCACAACCCCAACCAGACCCCCAACCTCAAATTGACCCTCAACCACAACTTGAACCAATTCCTGAACCTTTACCTTCACCTGAACAAATGCAAATTGACTCAGAATCCTTCAACGCTGACACACTCAATGTTGGCGCTGATGTGCCTATTTCCAACGCTGACACACAACCTTTACAATCCCAAACACCCCTTAACCAACCCACATCCACCCATTCTTCCACACCATCTTCTACACCCCCTGAATATAGGTTGATGAAACACCAAAGGACTACTGGAGTGTTCTCCTCTGGTGGTCCTAGCCATGTAGCAGAGAGAACCACCACCACAAGTGTGGCTGGTGACCTGGATGAGGCTGGGACTATTGGTTCAGGCTTAGATGCTGGCCAAGGCAGTCCCACCATCATTAAGTCCTCATCCATGCCCAATGAATCTGACTTGGGAGGTCAAATCCCCATTTTAGAAGAGGGCAGACTGGAACCAATGACTCTTATGGAATTGATGGCAGTCTGCATAAGCTTGCAAAAGCAAAATGCAGACTTAGTACAAATTGTCAGCTCACAAGGCCTTGAACTCAAGCAATTGAGGGAGAGGATTGTTGTTTTGGAAAGTGATCGTGCCAGGAGGGGTATGGAGGAATCATCCAAAGGGGAGGAAGATCAAATAAATCTGAGTGATAAGGGCAGCCAGGATGGTCAATCAATGGATGTTGCTGAAGCTGATAGGTGTGTAAACACCCATCTTTTCTACCACTTAATTACAATAATAACCGGACCGAAACGTGTATTTTATGTCTTTTATGTCGGAATTATGCGTGGTTTGTGTTTTTGTTGTAATTTAGGATGAAAAGGTGAAAAGTGGAGAAAACACGGACATTCACGGGCATTTACGGGCTTTTATTGAAGAAAAGGATGAAAGACGAAGTCAAGAAGTCAAGAGTGCAAAAAGAACGGAAGTCCACGACCAATTCTGAAGATTTATCGAAGAAAAAGTCAAAAGACGGAAGTTTATCAAAAGCCGAAGAATTCAAGTCTATTTTATTGAAGAATTTAAAGACGAGTTCAAAAGAAATCCCGAAGTCAAAAGTCCCTTATGTCCAAGATTAAAGAAGATAAGAAGAAAATGACTAAGTACGCAATTAATGAAGATTAAAAGAAGGAGGGACTTAATTATGCAATTAAGAGAAAAGGAAAGAGGGGAGGAAGCTTCCTTAATCCTCCCCTATAAATAGATTAGATTAGTCATTTTTCACTCTTGTTGGCTAATAGTGACAATTAGTCTTCCACATTTAAATACCTTGTCCTTTAATTTCTTGTCAATTTAAATTCATGTTATGCACCTTAATTACCATTTAATTTCAAGTAAGTTTTCATTTTAATTCTTGTCAAATCTTTATTTTATCTTGTCAATCTCTTATCTACCTTTCTTATTCTTTGATTCATGTGTTTATGATATGTTCATGTTCATGCTTTTATTTTGATCCGAGTGGTGTTTGATTATTTTGGTTAAAGTTACTTGATTTCGTGTTTTAAATTGTTTGTTTGTTATTACTGTTGATTCGTTATTATTATATTTAGATCGTTTGTGTTTATTTGATTAAAATTGTTATTATCCTGCTGCTACTGTTTCCCTTGTTCTTCGAGAAGTTTGTTTTGTGTTTCTGATCTTTCAGGGTGAAAACTTCCGAATCAAGGCAAGGGAGTGTGTTCATTCGGAACTTCCAAAGTTCCGAATCAAGTGTTCATCCGGAAGTTTTGGGATCAACAAAAGTTCCGAGCCAATCTTGTTCATCCGGAACTTTCAAAGTTCCGGACGAAGGAAAACTTCCGAGTCAGCTACTGTTCATTCGGAACTTTAAAACTTCCGAATCAAGACCTTCATTCGGAACTTAAAAAGTTCCGGATCAAGCCATTCATTCGGAACTTTCAAAAGTTCCGGATCAACACTTCCGAACGAAAGTTCCGAACGAACTTCCGAACGAAACTTCCGGACGAAGAAGTTAGTTCCGATTCAGTGGTTGTTCATTCGGAAGTTTTAAAACTTCCGAATCAAGAGGTTCATTCGGAAACTTCCGAATCAAGGGTGACCAATTTGTTCCGGATCAAGGATTTTGGTAATATTCCAAGTAAAGAAGAATCATTTCAACCAAAGGTGACATTTAGGACGAGTGATTGTTCCAAACGAAGGCTTATTCCGAATGAGCTGTATTCAGGTTCTTATTAGCTTTTGTCTTTGATTTTTATTTTCAAAGCTTTATTTTTCTTGCCTTTTATTTAATTGCACTTTAAGATTATATGCCTTAGTTTTATTTTAGAATTACCTTAGTTTTAGTCGCACTTTAAGTTTGCCTTAATTAGATTTAAGTTTACGTCATTTTACTTTAGTATCCTTTAATTTCAGCCTCGCTTTTAAATACTTGCACCTTTATTTTAATTAGACTTAGATTTACTTTAACCGTCCTTTTACTTTTAAGCCTTTGCACATTTAATTAAAAACAACCAAAAATATTCTTTTCCACTAAATAGCAACTGAGTCACACATAGAGGGCCTAGATCAATTCGTTAAGATACCGAGAACACGAACTTAATCTTTAATCTTTAATTTTTATACGGGCAAAAGCCGTGTATCAAATGGCGCCGCTGCCGGCTCTTTTCGTTAAGATCAACAGTTTTCTGTGAGAGACACGTTGCTTTTTGGGATCCGTTCACTTGTGAACGTTATTTTTCTTGCTTAAAAAATTCAAAAATCATAAAAATTAAAAATTGATAAAAAACCATAAAAATTAAAAATCTCAAAAATCCAAAAAGATTTTATTTTTATTGTGTATATATATTGTCTTTGTGTTTGGTTTTGTTTTCTTTTGTATTTTCAGGTGTATGCGTACTAGATCTTCTAATTATCAAGAGCCCGAGCCTCAAGAAGATTTAGATATGGCAGGTGTTAACAACAACAACATTCCACCAAACCTGAATAATAATAATAACAACAATGCTCTTCCACAGCCCGATCTTCGGACCATGGAGGAACTTTGTCAACCAACAATGTTTGGACGAGGAGGACCGATTGCGCCGATGCAAATCAACGCTCCTGAGTTTTCGTTGAAGCACCACATGATTCAGCAAGTACAAACAAACCCTTTTAGAGGATTGCCTGATGATGATGCCAACAAACACCTCGACAAGTTCATTACAATCACCCAAAGCATGAAGTTGCCTGGTGCCACAATGGATGTACTCCGCCTACAACTCTTCCCACATACTTTATCGCATCATGCCGAGAAATGGTTTGATCGTCTCCCGAAGAATTCTATTCACACTTGGGATGATATGACTCAACGCTTTCTATCGCGCTACTTTCCACCATCCATGGTCACAAGCCTTCGCAATCAGATCAGCGGTTTCATGCAAGACCCTGATGAATCTCTTTTTGACGCTTGGGAGAGATATAATGTCTTGATCGATAGATGTCCAAACCACAACATGCTCCCTGTGACCTTAATCGATACTTTCTACAACGAATTGACTTTTCGAGATCGTGATACGATCAATGCAGCCGCCGGTGGCACATTCATGAAAAGGAGACCCGAGGAGTGTAGAGAGTTAATTGAGAACATGACTACTCACCACAAGAACTGGGATTCCTCTGCATCTTCCAGGAACAACCCGAGAGTCAATGTTTCCTCAACCTCAGCAAACCCTGAGATGACCGAACTCACCCGCATGATGGCTGAAATGAGCAAAAGTATTACGCTTCTCGCTTCAAACCAACAACAACAACAAGTTAAAGCGGTTGCTAATCCTTGTGAAACATGTGGCGGTCCTCACTCATACACCGATTGTCCTTCGACACAAGGAAATCCGGAAAATGTGTATGCTGCTTACGGTAATTATTCACCGGAAAATTACCAAGCTAGACAACAAGGGGATAGAAATCTGCTGAGTTACCGATCCAACAATTACCTTTCACTCGGTTTTTCTCCTCAAAACCAAAATCCCGCCAACAACTACAATAGAAGCAACCAAATCCCACCTCGTGCTTCTAACCCTTATCAATCACCCACCCAACAACACCCACCCATTAATCCCGATGTTGACACCATCATGAGAACTCAAGGTGAGCAAATCAAGAATCTACAGAGCCAAATAATCAATTTGAAAGGAGATATCTTGAAGCAAGGAAATGACATCAGAACCGAGGTTCGTGATAATCTTCAATCCTCCTTCATCACTCAAACAACTGAATTAAAGAATCTGTTGGCTAGTTTCTTGCCCGAAGCTCAACCTTCTTCTTCTTCGGGTTCTCTACCTTCAAACACCGTCACCAATCCGCGAGCTAATGTGAGTGCTATAACTACGCGTAGTGGAATTACCATTGTCAATCCACCTGACCCACCACCATCATCTACACCTCCTCCACCACCATATATCCCTACTCCTCCTACACCTAGTGCTAGTACACCATTACCGACTCCGCCTCGTCATGACGATGTATCTCGGAAGGACCCTTCACCATCACAACCTTCACCAACTACACCTTCACCTAACCCTTATCAACCCAGAATCCCATACCCTTCTCGCAAAGGCAAGACCAACGAGCTAACCAAGAATGACTGTCAAGTATCGAAATATGTGGATATGCTGTCTAAAATGACCATCAACATTAGCCTTGTTGAAGCACTTTGCCACATGCCGAAATTTGTCAAAGCATTCAAGGAATTGCTTAGCAAGAAAGAGAAGCTGATTGAACTCGCCAACACACGATTAAATGAAAACTGCTCTGCAGTTCTTCTTAGAGAACTTCCGGAAAAACTTGGAGATCCCGGTCGTTTTTTGTTGCCTTGCGTGTTCAACAAAACTGAAGAATTTACTGCCCTTGCTGATCTCGGGGCTAGTATTAATTTGATGCCACTGAGTGTTTGGAAAACACTATCATTGCCAGACCTCATTCCAACAAAGATGACTCTCGAACTTGCAAACCGCACTCTCGCTTACCCCGTTGGTATAGCCGAAGACGTGTTCATCAAAGTTGGCACATTTACTTTCCCGGTCGATTTTGTCGTAGTTGATTATGAAATGGACCCTCGTATTCCTTTAATACTTGGTCGGCCATTTTTGAGAACCGGACGTGCTTTAGTAGATGTGGCCGAAGGTGAGTTAATCTTAAGAGTCGGGGATGATTCTAAAGTTTTTAAAATGGGGAAGCTTACAGGCAAATCCTTTGGAGGACGAGAATCAGTGAGTATGATAAATGTGCTCGATGACTTTACCGTCTATGACAATCCTCTATTCGATTCTTCCACTGATAATCCACTCTTTGAAGATAATGTGGATGATTCTCTCCCTACCTTGGACGCTTCTCCCATTTTTGATTTTCCACTGGTCTTCGATGCTTATGATGATGATGATTCTAGCTCAGATTCGGATGATTTTGATTGTACTTCTGAGTATCCCGAGCTGCCTACTTTCGATGATTTTGATGAGGCTGATACTCTATCGAGCGATTCTTCACATGATGAAGATCCTCCGCCATCACTCGATCCTACTTTGGACGATTATTCATTTGAGGAAGATTTCTCTGAATTTCTCAACACATACTTCCCTCATGAGAGTGATGCTCCTCCTTTGGACTTTGAAGATTATCGTCTTGATCCTACTTTGGATTTGAAGAGCATTTTGTCCAAGGAGAAGAAACCGGTCGACACCGAAATCCGTTACACGTATGATTTGACACCTCTTTGTCCCACTTCTGAGGACGAGGTTGTGCTTCTTTGCGGATCTTCTTCACACTCGGCTGAGCCTGAGTGCTATTTTCCCCTAAAGGAAAAGGTGTTCGACCCCGGTATTGAAGTCTTTAAGCCATCTCAGTATCCACCTGATGAAATAAAAGGAAAAATCTTTGGACCCATTGAAGACATGCTTGCACCGCACCATACTTGCTTCCACCATGCTCCATCACTGCTTAAGGGAACCTTGCCACTTCTCTTTTCGCTTGCCTTGTTCGCCTTAAGCTCGTTCTTATTGATGGATGAAAACTATGTCTTTGATCCTGGTGGATTTGTTTCATGCTACTTCCGTTGATGATCAAGGTCGAGTCAGGCTCACGACTCGGTTAACAAAAACCAAGCGCTTCTTGGGAGGTAACCCATGCATCTATCTTTTCGCTTTCTTTACCATAAGTGTAGGGGGACCCTTTGGATTGCTATATCCTCTCCTCACTTCTTAATCAGGGATTCGAGTTTTAATGATCCACTCTTGATGATTCTTGTCGACCCGTGATTCCATGTTCTACTTCTTCCCGGTTCTATCCTAAACTCTTTTCGATTCACTATTTTATATTTTCTCAATATTAAAATAGGAATCTCTTTAGTTGTCTTTTCCTTAGCGAGATTTAAACAACGTGCACAATGTCCTAAGTGTAGGGGAGTTTACTCCCACATGCTTAAACATTGAGGACAATGTTTATCTTAAGTGTAGGGGGACTTCTATCGAAGTTAAGTGGTCTTTTCCTTGTATTTGTCCTCATTTTAACCGGAAAATCAATTTTTCGACATTTTTCAAAATTTTTTGATCTATTTTGGCCTATTAGTTTTTCCCTTTTGTATAGCTATTTTCTTTCTTTGCTAGAATAAATCTTTGAATAAGTGGTTTTAGTTTTCAAGCGTTGTGAATCTTTTGACTCAACCCGAGTTTACTCTAGCTAGTATCCTTAACGTGTTTAAGTCAAGTTTTGCTAGGCTATTATATAGGGAGCTATAAAACGCGAAAGTCTTAACTCTCACGGGTTAAGAACAAGAACTTTTCGCAAGTTCCTATAATTGATCCTAGAGAGTCGTTTATCAAGGGAACTTTAAAATGCGATTTCTAAACTTGAAAAAGTCAAAGAATTTGCAAGATCCTATAGGCGACTCGAAAACCCAAAACTTTGATTTAATAGGCTAAGTATCCACGAGTCTCATTACTTGAGATTTTAAACTGTGGAGAACGAGAGATGATAGAGCCAATTATAAGTTCGGTATTCTTTCGTGAATTTATGTGAGTTAATTATAAGCCTATTCTCCCATCGCTTGCTAAATTTATCTGCTAATAAATAAGGTTGTACGATTTGAAAAGTTACTTAGCTTCTAGCCCCAGATCGTTTAAAAGTTGCTCGGTATGGATTAGAGTTCATAGCCAAGGCATAACTTATTGAAGCGGGACGCGAAGATTGGCGAGTCCGAAAAGGCCCTAACAAGGCATGAGGGCTATAATTGTTGCTAAAGATCCAAAGTGATGTGAAAAATCATTTATCGAAAATCAATATGAAAGATCGAGACACACGACGAAAAGCAAATACTCCCCAAACGTCATGGAGAAGTGTATCCGAAAAGACCCTAACAAGGTATGAGGATAAATAGATCCAAGTCATAAAAGGAGGCGGATCTTTGTATATCAAAGTCCAAAATAAAGATTGGAGAAAAATGAAGAAGTCGTGGTCCAAGTATGAATCTCTCAAAACTTCAAGTGAAGAAATTCCATTATGAAGAGAAGACCATTATTTCATGAACGTCTCTCAAGGTTTGAAGTATGAAGTTGCTGCCAAATATCGGTCCGAGAAAGGTCTCAAATCGCGAAGCGAGTTATGCCAAGATATGAACTTTATGAGGTCCCGAGAAGCAGTTTTAAAAGATTTGGTCCTTTAGCTAACTATTGATTAAATCGTGCACTTTATTTTCAGACTAAATAACTATCGAAATAAGTCAAACAATGCATCTTCGTGATCATTCAAGACAACAATAAAATATAAGAGATACACCTAGGAATAAGGGAGTCTAAGTGAATAATTGGCCCACATGAGTTCGTGATAGTTTACTAACTTATAATAACAATGATCTCGTTTTTAAGCTTGGTTTGGAGAAAGTGAAAACTTGAGGATGATAATTATTCATAACAATTCCAAAACCCAAGGTATGCTTTCAATTTCTTTATTTTGTATGATTTTAATTTTCTATCTCTTTAATAAAGGCCAACGTGGATTGATTATGATGAAAAGTGTAATCTTGCTTTGTAACTAATGCATTGCATGAGGACATTGCAATGGTCAAGTGTAGGGGATTTGATAGGTGTGTAAACACCCATCTTTTCTACCACTTAATTACAATAATAACCAGACCGAAACGTGTATTTTATGTCTTTTATGTCGGAATTATGCGTGGTTTGTGTTTTTGTTGTAATTTAGGATGAAAAGGTGAAAAGTGGAGAAAACACGGACATTCACGGGCATTTACGGGCTTTTATTGAAGAAAAGGATGAAAGACGAAGTCAAGAAGTCAAGAGTGCAAAAAGAACGGAAGTCCACGACCAATTCTGAAGATTTATCAAAGAAAAAGTCAAAAGACGGAAGTTTATCAAAAGCCGAAGAATTCAAGTCTATTTTATTGAAGAATTTAAAGACGAGTTCAAAAGAAATCCCGAAGTCAAAAGTCCCTTAAGTCCAAGATTAAAGAAGATTAGAAGAAAAGGACTAAGTACGCAATTAATGAAGATTAAAAGAAGGAGGGACTTAATTATGCAATTAAGAGAAAAGGAAAGAGGGGAGGAAGCTTCCTTACTCCTCCCCTATAAATAGATTAGATTAGTCATTTTTCACTCTTGTTGGCTAATAGTGACAATTAGTCTTCCACATTTAAATACCTTGTCCTTTAATTTCTTGTCAATTTAAATTCATGATATGCACCTTAATTACCATTTAATTCCAAGTAAGTTTTCATTTTAATTCTTGTCAAATCTTTATTTTATCTTGTCAATCTCTTATCTACCTTTCTTATTCTTTGATTCATGTGTTTATGATATGTTCATGTTCATGCTTTTATTTTGATCCGAGTGGTGTTTGATTATTTTGGTTAAAGTTACTTGATTTCGTGTTTTAAATTGTTTGTTTGTTATTACTGTTGATTCGTTATTATTATATTTAGATCGTTTGTGTTTATTTGATTAAAATTGTTATTATCATGCTGCTACTGTTTCCCTTGTTCTTCGAGAAGTTTGTTTTGTGTTTCTGATCTTTCAGGGTGAAAACTTCCGAATCAAGGCAAGGGAGTGTGTTCATTCGGAACTTCCAAAGTTCCGAATCAAGTGTTCATCCGGAAGTTTTGGGATCAACAAAAGTTCCGAGCCAATCTTGTTCATCCGGAACTTTCAAAGTTCCGGACGAAGGAAAACTTCCGAGTCAGCTACTGTTCATTCGGAACTTTAAAACTTCCGAATCAAGACCTTCATTCGGAACTTAAAAAGTTCCGGATCAAGCCATTCATTCGGAACTTTCAAAATTTCCGGATCAACACTTCCGAACGAAGTTCCGAACGAAAGTTCCGAACGAACTTCCGAACGAAACTTCCGGACGAAGAAGTTAGTTCCGATTCAGTGGTTGTTCATTCGGAAGTTTTAAAACTTCCGAATCAAGAGGTTCATTCGGAAACTTCCGAATCAAGGGTGACCAATTTGTTCCGGATCAAGGATTTTGGTAATATTCCAAGTAAAGAAGAATCATTTCAACCAAAGGTGACATTTAGGACGAGTGATTGTTCCAAACGAAGGCTTATTCCGAATGAGCTGTATTCAGGTTCTTATTAGCTTTTGTCTTTGATTTTTATTTTCAAAGCTTTATTTTTCTTGCCTTTTATTTAATTGCACTTTAAGATTATCTGCCTTAGTTTTATTTTAGAATTACCTTAGTTTTAGTCGCACTTTAAGTTTGCCTTAATTAGATTTAAGTTTGCGTCATTTTACTTTAGTATCCTTTAATTTCAGCCTCGCTTTTAAATACTTGCACCTTTATTTTAATTAGACTTAGATTTACTTTAACCGTCCTTTTACTTTTAAGCCTTTGCACATTTAATTAAAAACAACCAAAAATATTCTTTTCCACTAAATATCAACTGAGTCACACATAGAGGGCCTAGATCAATTCGTTAAGATACCGAGAACACGAACTTAATCTTTAATCTTTAATTTTTATACGGGCAAAAGCCGTGTATCAGAAGCACTTACAACTTTGAAGAAACAAACAGGTTTTGATACGTCCTTAGTCTCTCCTACCAACTTACATTTATCATTTACAGATATGTTGAGAGAGGTTACACAAGGCGCTGAGGGAAGATATTTGGGCGTTGACAAGGAAAATTTGGACGCTGACAGAAATATTTTGGGCGCTGATAGAACAAATTTGGGCGTTGACAGACCTGTACATGAAGGTGATGTATCCCAGTCATCATCTATCATCAAGGAGGTTTCTACTCAGGTATTACCATCTACCTTACCAACCATTGCACCATCAGATAAGGGTAATGGTATTTTGGTAGAAGAGAGTGTTCTAAAAGATGCAGCTCAAGTTGAGTTTGATAGAAGATTAGCTGCACAAATCATGGAACAGGATGAAAAGGAAAAGTCACCATTTGTTGTGACTTCTGAAGAAGTAAGTGATGGAGCTAGCTCAGACTCAAGTGTGATGATTATAGAACCTGAAAGGCTTGAGTATGGGGATGAGTTGGCCAAAGAAAAGTTGAGAGAATTGAAATTGCAGGTTAACTTTGACAAGCCAGAGGTGGTTCAAATGTATCATGCTTGGGAAGACAGATGCATGGAGAATCCAGACTTGACCATTTCAGATCAAATATGGGGTTTGGAGATTCTTCTTAGAGTTCAGAAAGATTGCCAGGTAATTTTGAAACACAAGGCAAGCAATATTCTCTCAGAGTTGAAAAGGGATAGAAGGGAGCTCTACTTTATGTTGCTCAGATGTCATGGAGTTGGATGGACATATCAGAAGTTGAAGGCTTTGACATTTGATGAGTTGGAAAACAGGGCTTATCCCATTTGGGTGAGAGTGCAGGAAGCAAACACTCTCAGACTTCTTTCAGATGAAAGAAAGGAGGAACTTGTAGAAGAAATGGAACTCAAGAAAGCTATGATTGTTCCCAGGCCAGTGAAGAAGGGAATTTCATTTGAGTTTCCAAAAGATATGGATCCGCTATATCCAAGTGAAGCAGATATAAGAAAGATCCTCAAGCTCTCCCCATTAGAAGCTTCAGATATGGTGCAAGTGTTACCATTAGATTCCAAGAACCCAATAGTGAGCTATGAAGAAGATGAATGTGGGTTCTGGAAGATTGGCAGATTTGGCAAAGAGGTACACACTTTTACCACTCTCATATCTTTATTTCCAAGTTGTGATAGAGAAGACTTGGTGGACCTTTGGAGGTTGCTGGAGACCAAGTATGAGGCTGAAGCACCAACTTCAGCCAATGGAATAAAATTTTGGACCACATTCAAAAGAATGTGTGGACCAAAATATGAGAATCCTGCAATATGGAAGGATCTTGAAGATGACCTCAGTGGTCTTCAATGGAGGTTATATTCAGCTGCTGGTGTATACCATTTGAGTTCTTCAAAGTTTGCTGAGTATCTACTTGTGGATTCTCAGTATTTCATATCCAAGGCTATTTTGGAGAAGATGAAGGACACTCAGCTGGAGATAGATTATTCAAGTGACGTGGCAAAAGATTTGATCAGATTTATTCACTATCAATATGAGAAGGTTTGTAAGATTCCTCCTAGTCCTTAATGCTTATTCAGAAACTTGATCATAAGAGTGGATATCAAGTTTAGGGGAGGATTGTTGGGAATAAATTAAGGCCATATCACTTGAGCGCTGACAAGAACAAAACAAGCGTTGACAAGAACAAAACAAGCGCTGACAGCTCAAGCGTTGACAGGTTAAAGTCAAGCGTTGACACATTGAAGACAAGCACTGATGGAAGATATATTCTACGCGTGTATTATATTCTAGATTACTTCTAGTAAAGATAAGAACAACAATGTATTTTCTATATTTATCTTTACCTAGAATAGTTGATACGTAGATTAGTGTACAAGGCTTCTTATGTCTATAAAAGAAGGCCTTTAGGTTAATGTTTAATATAAGTTTCATATAAGTTTTCATTCGTAAACATCTTTCATTGTAAGCAAGTTTGATATTGATAATCAAAGTGAAAGTTTGTTTATATCATTGTGTGTTCTTGTTTAAGTGTTAAATTCCGCATAACACTTAGATTCATAAGCATATACAAAGGTTTCTCTACGTGTATTACTTGATCTAATCTCGTATACACAAAGCTAATCGATCTAAGTTTGGGATCAACATGTTGTGTGTTTAGGAAAAATAACCCAAATACTCCTTATGGGTTAGTTATATCCCCATAAATTCCCAATTTTTTTTCGTTAACGGGTTTTTATTCCGTCGAAAATTTTCAAAATTTTCACAACACGTCTATAAAATCCTAAAATAAAGAAAACATAATAACTAAACTAACCAAAATACCAAAAACCAAAAATTGTCTAAATTACCAAACCACCAAGAAAATAAACCAAAATAGTGTCATAGAGTAAAAAAGCTGAAAATTAAAGAAAAAGATCAAGCCTTTGTCTTGTTTTATTCTTGAAGTCTTTGCTTCTTCTAGTCCATGAAGTATTCCATGTTCAATACGTCATCGGCCCTAAACTTCTTTGCTAGCTTCCTCTTAGTATGCTTTGTCTTATACCCTCGTGTGTACACATTCCCACACGGTGTGGTAACTTCTATCTTTACGTGCCAGAATTTGTCTCCCTCTTTTCTCATATAATTACTATCCCCGTTCGGTCTCCAATAAATGTTCTTCAATTGGACCGGTAATGATCCCAAGAAGTCCGTCATCTTCTTGAAGATTAGAATATTCTTAAACGGGTTGAAGTAAGCTTCAATTGCTAAAGCTCTCTCCATAGGATCTTCACATCCTATATATGGTACTCCTAACGGTCCATACAAGGGATAACCATCATCATCTCTTCCAACTTCGAAACAACTTAGCCATTCATCCTTCATTTCACTTTCAAAATCGAAGTACCAAGGCTTTGCCCTCGGTCTAGGTGCATAAGTATGATTGGTAATACCATCGTTAATTGTAATAGTTCCCTGTCCCAAATCAATGACCACTCCACACGTCTTTAGAAAAGGCCTCCCGAAAAACAATGGTAGGTCCTTATCCTCCGGCATGTCCATAATAAGGAAATCCATGACATAAGCTTGAAACCCGATTTTCACTCGGACGTTCCTTACCAAGCCCATAGGTTTGGTTTGCGTGTTGTCTGCCATAGTTAAGTGTGAAAAGTATGGCTCCGGATTGCTCAAGCCAAGATGTTGATAGATAGAGCACGGCATGATACTTATACTAGCCCCCGTGTCGGCTAATGCGTCGAATGGTGTGGTTCCATTGATTAGAACCGGTATGACAAGGTTTTCGAGATCCTGCATTTTCTTAGGTAGACCATGTTCAATGATCCTTTCTTTGATATGCTTGTTGAATTCCTTCCCTTCTAAACGGGCCTTACCCATTTCTGTTTCATCTAGCTTCTTCCAGTAGCTTACATAATTCTCCAAGACCTCCAAGATTGGCTTGGGTTCTTTGAGTTCCTCCTCCTTCTTGTTCAAGATAATTCTTATCCGCTCCTTTTGTTTATTGGAGAGAGGATAAGCTAATGGTAATGTATTGGGCACAAAAGCGGAAGGAGATCCTTCCTCATGCTCGGCTTGTGTTGGAAAGTAATTATTTGGAGTTAGTTTGCTTGCCTTCGCATTCTTGTTTCTCTTTGCCTTCCCCATATTTACTACTTCATTCTCGCATTCAACCATAGGTCCGTCTTCAACCAAAAACTCAATATAATCGTCTTTGTCACTTTTGAGTTTGGTCAAATTGATCGTTAGTGTACCTTGCTCAAAATCCACAACACACCTAGTCTCCCATAGAAACTTGTAACAAAAGACCACCGACGGTTCACCTATGTCGGCGTGATCTATGATATAGAATTCTGTCATAAATACATACCCATGGATGTTCACCCTTACGTCTCGTACCACACGTCTTCCATATTCGGTATAGCCAACTATCACGAACCCTAACTTTCCCAACATTTCTTCCGCCATGTAATTGGTTGGGTACGTAAGGTTTAATTCAGCATCCCATACCCTTTGATTGTCAACCGTACATGGAATAGCAAACCGCATTAACAGTTCAGTGTATGAACGATATTCGGCTCTTTGACAGACTGCTTTTTCACATCCTCCTTCATTGATTATCACACTCTTGTGAGGCAAAGCTTCCCACAAGTCTTTCTCGTCCTTGGTTCTTTCCACATTAGTGACACTTGAGTCACATTCATCGCTGAGTTCTCCTTCTAACCCGTTCAAGTATGCGGAAATCTCGCTAAGAGTATCCATATTTAAGAATAAGACTAACATGACAAAGTTCATAAATGTTAGCGTTAGTAAAAGAAAACAATTATTATACAACTAAACATACAATCATGTCCCTAAAAACAAGTCAAACAAACAACAAACAAAAATAATTAAAAAATTGTTTTTTTACAGTTCCAGTTTTTCCGACCGGCAAGGTGGTTTTGCTGGCGGCAAAACTTTCACAGTCTCACTTTTGCCGGCCGGCAGAAACATCTTGCTAGCGGCAACAGGGTTACAGAAACAGTTTTGCCGCCCGGCAAGGATGTTTTGCCGGTGGCAACTCTGCTTGCACATAATTTTTTTCTTTGATTTACCATCTCTTTTTTACCACGATTTTCTGAATTTTTCTAAAAACATATTTTTGAAGTTTTTCATTAAAGGAGCAAAATCAAACAAAACAAAAACATATAACTTCTAATCTAAACAAAATAAAGGCTAATCCAAACACTACCTAATTGCTTTTATTCTCTTTTTTTGTAATTTTATGTGTATGAGTGAGCTTATGAAATATGCAATACAAACATCAAATAAACATAAGACACATTTATTCTAGCATTTTATTTAAACTATAAGATCCTAAACCTATTTTTATTCAATTTTTATAAAAAACTAAAAACTAAATGTAAACACCACCACTAATTTGTAATGATTATAACATGAAAAATAAACAAATCCCCGGTAGCGGCGCCAAAAACTTGATGCGTGTCTTGCACTCCTAGTTTTACATTTATAAACAAGACTTATTAATTCCTTAGCTACGCATACGAGTAAATATACTCGTTCTATTGTAGTAAAGTCGGGTAATTCAAGATCGTCCCATGGGATTTGCGTATATTCAAAACGTTTGGGTGGTGTAGGCAATAGGGTTGTCACTACCGATATGACCGCTAGAATTAACTTTGTAAAGGAAAACATGTTTAAAAGAAGTACTTGTGTGAATTCCATTTCATCCATATGACAGATAATTTCTATGCGTTTAGCAACTATGAATCACAAATCTAAAGTACATGAATTCCATTCCATGGTATTTTTCATACAATCCATATTAACAAATTGGTGTAGACAAACTCTTTCGACCTATGATTATCTATTTCAATTCATTATAATCCCCATTTGTTAGAAAATACAAAGAGATAAGTTTGGTTTGAATGGGTTCTTTCGACCAATACCCAAGATAAATCTTTTGACAAATTCCTTTAACCAACTCGTCAAGGTGAGTGCCAATCACTAAGAAACCAAATTGACTCATGCACAAATCTTTTGGAACATAGTTTTCCGGAAATCCTTTCGACCTCTAAATCCAATAAAAAGCTATATTTCATTTGATTATCAAAACATGTTTCAAGAAATTATCAACCATAAAAACCCAATTATATTCTCTTGATCATTAAACCAAACTCTCCTTTAGAATCCATGTTCATCACACAAGTATATCACACTACTCGGAATTTAAACACATTGCCACACAATTCATAACTTTCTCAAACATTCAACAAAACTTAAATTATAATGAGAACCAATTCAAGTACAAGAATTTACCAATAGTTCTTCAAAACACAAGGAAATAACAAAATAGAATTTATAGCAATACCAAAGCCTCCAACTGATCAATGAGCCTCCAATCGAATCTCTGCTTCACGAAATTCGTCCCTCCTATAAGGATTAATAGGGTGTATTGTCTTTCGGGTTATGTAAGAATGGTGATTCTAACCTTTGTCAAGGGTTAGAATGATCCTTGGATTAAGCACTATAAAACTAATGACCCTAGGGTATAACTTATACATGATTTTGGATTGGGTAGAAGGTGTAAAACCCGTAAAAATAAGGTCATAATTTAATTCTATTTTCAATTATTTTGAAGTATTTTATAACGTTAAATATTATTATGTTTAACGGTTTAAGTTGAAACCGATATTAAATATTATATTTTAATATTTTGACGAGCAACGAGGACTACTAGTGATCGCGATACCGACGGATGCCAAAAATTTTATATCGTATAATATTTTGAAACTTATTTTTGTGTTTGTTGATGAACTCACAATTTACGGATTTAAATTTGGGCTTACGTGCATAACTTAGCGTCCTTTACGACTAAACCGGAAACCTTAGGATTACGTATTTACGTTTTTGAACTCCGTTTTTTATGAGACAATTTTTATTGGATTCGTTTTGTGACGTTGATTCATAATTTATAAAAATGTTTTTCGTGAAACGACCCGAGTGCACGCAAATCGAGAAAACTAGAATCGAGGGATACCCGTAAATTAGTGAGGTGGGACAAAATACATTATCCCACCCTACTAGCTAGCTTGGATGGCACCAACATGACACCACAACCATATGTGGCATCATGTTAGCTAAACACTTACAAGTGTAAGCAAAGCTTACACCTTAAGCTTAGTTCTTTCCCACTAACTCAAAACCACTAGCAACTTTCACACATACCATTTACTTACATGCAAAACTCTCTCAAATCCTCTCAACCACTTCACCCTTGCCGTCCACTTTCAATCTACAAACACCCCTTTTGATCTTTTCTAGCCATAAAATACATGTTAACTTGCTCTATCATGGAGTTATCTTGAAGCCTTGATCATTTGGTGGCCATATTAACAACATTGGAGGTGATTTTCTTGTGTCCTAGGGCTGATTTCTCAACTATTGTTTTTGGTGTTTGATGATCTTGGAGTTACTTTTGGTGTTCATCAAGTTCTTGTCTTCCAAAAACAAGAAATACACTTGGTTGGTAAAGAAGATCATCCTCTCCATTTTCTCTTGTTATTTTTGTAAAGAACAAATGTATTTTCTTTCTTATTGTATATGTATATGATGTATATATGATGATAAAAATTTTGTGTGGGGATCAAGTGTTGATAAATATGCTTAAAAATGTTAATAACCATGAGAAATAAGGCTAAAATCATGCTTATTTAGTTGGCTGTATAAAAACAGTATGTAACTAAAACTTGAACTGATAAACTTTCATGGTATAGTCCATTTACAGTAAGTACAAGATATTATACACATGTGAGAGTTGGCCATGCAATGGAATCATTATAATGAGTTAGATATGATCAAAACAAAATAGGTGTCCTAATCTGAATAAGCTGTTTTGTAGGGACTGTTAAGCATAGATAAACTTAAAATGAGCAGTAGCTATAACTAAGTTAAATTTAGAACATAATATGAAGATCATGCCACCCAAAAATGAGCTTCTAATTCATTATATAACTCTAGATATGATAAAAATGGTGAAAATGAAAATAAAAATCAGATTTTGAGAATTAATGTTTATTATTATTATATAAGCACTCAAATTTTATTGTATAAAATGTAAAATAAAAACCCACTAACTTATGAAACTTATTTATATAAATATGTAAAAGGTTAAATAAATGGATAAATTATATAAATGATAGTGGAATAATACTTATAAGTAATAAAAACTATAAACTTGATTTTTACGACTTTTTCGGCTATTACCGTAAAATTAACGTTTTTCGCCAATTAAAACTTAGACGATCAAACCCGTCTAATGTAAAGTTTTTAAAAGTCATATACTGATATATAAGTAACTAATACAAGTAAAAACGATAAAACCCGAACTATAGGACATACGGACATTAACGAGCTAACTAAGCATATTGGACTAATAATTGGACTAAATAAGTTAAACACTTATAAAAAAAAATTATTGGGCTTAACCCATTTGGGCCCAACATGGAAAGTATAGATACTGATAATATAGGTATAAAATGGATTAAAACAAGTTAAAGAACTTATACTAAGCTTATTGGACTTAAAATAGGTAAGTAGGTAAAACTAGTAAACTAGTAAAAAGTTACCAAAACGTAAACACTAAGTAAACAAGGATATATAAACCCACTTGATCATCATCATATGTACAAAATCATCATATGTATATTGTTATTTTGATAAAAGTCATTAGACAAGTGTCTAAGACCGATTATTATTTATATAGGTTTCCGTGACCGAAGCACGCCCGTAGCCGATAATCCGCCTTTCATTATCAACGTGAGTCTATAGCCTCGCTTTATACTAGTTATTAAATGATTTTAAACCCGCGAGGGGGAATACATGTTTTATAAACTTAGAACACAAGATTTTTACGGTATGCTTTGTCCCTCTATGAATGGACCCGTGGTTGCCTTTAAATTGCATTAAGTGATTGCCTTTGTTAAAACCTCAATTATGGACCGTTAATTAACCTATGATGGGTTAACCGCTAGTACAATTAATAGATCTATGGGGGAAGCCGCCCCGGTTCAGTTTTTGTGGACTTGTCATAGAAGCTTAGGCCCGACCTCCACACTGTTTGAGCATATTGTATTGAGAAGTCAGGTATACGGCAATGTACCAAAAATCTAGAGGTAACCGACAATTAATAAATCTCTCGTCTTATTAGACTGATATGGGAGTGTTTAAGGGCTCGGTTCCATGAGCTTATTGCAATTTATGCTATATACAATTATCATTGTTGATGCAAATTATTATTTGATGCTTATAAGCATGCCACAAACTTATAATCTTTGCTTGTGTTCAAATTGATTTCATAAACCTATAGATTCACTCGGAATTTTTGCTGATTGTTTTACTCACATGTATTTCAGGTAATCAAGAAGTGGAAGCTTGGAGGTCACGGGAATGAAGTTGTGCACTGCTTTTGTTGTTCAAACTCTTTGATTTATTTATCGTTCCATTTTTAAAACAAACTAATATGTTGTTTTAACTTATCTTTTGGTAACAATTACTTGGGACTACGCTACTCTGACAAATGTTTTAGGAACGATAAATCTAAAACGTCTCTTTTCGAGTCGTTCTTTATAAATTATGTGTTGTTGTATCATTGTTTAGCACCCAAAGATGTATTCCGCTGCGTGTAAATTTGGGGGTGTTAAAGATTGGTACCAGAGCCATGAGTTATAGAGAACTAGGTCTTTTTCTAAAAACCTAAACTATAACTGTCGGTTTTCTTTTTTTCAAAGAGTCGGTGCACATGACTTCGCGTGACTTCAGGTTCAAGCTACTTCTGGGATTACAACTTTAGTATACATTATTATGTATGCCTTATTGCTAAGTATTTCTAAATAAAAATACTATAATCCTTTATCGATATATATATTGATATCGTTAAACTTTTCGATAAGAGTTATCATTTATTAATGATTTACTTAAATAAATTTTTGGAATTTTTCCTGCAATTATTTTGAAGGATTCTCTACATTATTTAAATTATTGGAAATTATCCTATTTCATTTTGTTATGACCTTACATACCTTCATCTGCGCGCGTTACTTTTATTGCTTAACCCTTTGAGATATCTATATAGATATCCAAATCGTCTTCCGACTGTTTGTGTTTAGACGTCTTGAAACGTAATTTCTTGACCATTGTGTAGCTCAATGTGTCCTTGGAATAGACTAACCGCTATTTATTGACATTTATATGTATCGACTCCGAAGTGTATTGTTCACTTATATCTCGGTAACGTCATCGTCATTTTATAAATCATCGCCTAGATTATGGCGCTAGAATTGGAATACGATTTTACTTATATAAAATTGTATCATTTGTTTTTCATTAACCTTCTGGCTCCCGGAGTGTAGCATGTTAATGTTCCATTCTTTTCTTGTTATGTTTTGTGTTTTTGACAATAGTGGCACCAAGGAGATTTGACTACATTGCATTTTGGAATCTAAATTACGAACGTCTTTCACCGTCTTGCTTCCTAATTTTTGTGTTGAATACCTTGAAGCATTTTCTGTCATTCATCATGCTATATTTTATTTGATGCTCATTACGAGATTTATTTTTCGTTGTTGTGAAATCCACAAGACATGTGTGTATATATGTATATATTTTGAGTCGTTAAGAAGTGTCGAAAAAAATACACTTTATGCAGAAACTGTAGGGGCAGTACAAACAGGTCAAAACTTAAAAGTAAAACCTGTGTTTTAAAATAAAATAGTGAAACCTGCACAGAACTTGCAGGGGTATTTTGGTCATTTTACATTGGTTTTCAGGTCTCGGGTAAAACTAGAAAGTCATCTGAAACGTCGTTTTGCATCAAAATGCTTTATACTCTGAGTCTTGGAAATGTCGTTTATCGGGTCAATTAATCGGCTCATATTTAAAAGTTAAATCTGATAGAAAATTCAGAACATGAGTTTTAAATGTTTCTAAGCTGTTTTGATTTCATTTGAGATCGTATTTTAACAAATATTATTTTACAACTAACGAATACTAGTTGCATGTGAAAATGTTTAAAAATAGAAACAGTACAGGATTAGCAATTACCGGAATAATGGGGTAATTTGAAAACGAATAATATACTTTCTTAAAAGCATGTTGTGTCGAGTATCTTACATAGAATACACATGTGGATTGTTTTATTCTTTTCATATATATGACTCTTTTGTCATTCGATATTATTTTTATTTTTCTTTTAACCTTCCACTGACTTGGGTTGAGTTTTGAAGTTTTGTCTTCACATTCTTATCACGTATCTCATGACGTTTTCGTCTAAACCTTATAACCAATTGAAAACTTAACAACTTGTAACCATTTCATTGGTTGTTTTATGAGCTACTATTTGCCACTTTTTGCAAAACTTTGACAACTTTATACGTTGTCATAATGTCATATTATAAATTAATCTGATATTGTTTTACGATTATTTTCACCAATTATTTTTACTTTGGTCTTATAAAATACTTTTCGTAACATTAAAAGTTGCTTATTGAGTATCTCCCAAATTACTTGTATCCTATAAATTTATAAACTATTTTTAAATTCCATTTTTCAAATGGCATGGTTTATATATAAACAAAAGAAACGTAATACTTTTCGACGAAATGGAGCACTGCATTGCTAGCCCTAAATTATACATGGCCTGATCACCTATGTCTAATTTAGAAGGAGCCATGCTAGGCTGAATAGTAGTCACCTTAAAAATCTTGATAATAAAGAACTTTTTACTTGTATTTATGATAAAGATAAATAAAATGAAATAAAGTGAAAAGAAGTTTTGAAAACCTTTATATTTTATGCAAGTAGCGCAATTTCTATGCATCCGCATACGTTTTCTTACCTTTTCTTGAACGAATTACGCACTTACGAATACGTTTTTACTTGACGATCGCTTTTTCACTTGTTACTTCATTTTGTCTTATAACTGATTTCTTTTGACCGTTCGTTTAATTACTGACTGTTGATAAAAGACTTGAAAGTCTCGATGTTTTATCCTTCCTTTTTGTCCAATGTTCTTTATGCGATTTTATAGATCTTTGGAATGTCTCCGCACGTGAATAATGAATTATCACTAGAGTAATTTCCGTATATCCGGGATGACGTCCATCACTCTCGTTGTCTCGAAATCCACTCTTGTGAACCGTGCTTTGACTTCTCTCTTTAAACACTAACATCGTTCGTTTGATTTGTTTTACTTACAAGTGATTATTAGGAATTTTATTTTATTAAAATTTTTGTATGGATCTTATTTACGATCGTGTAACGACCACCGCTAAGTTAACGAGCTGATATTGGTGAACCATCAACCGCACTAACAAAATTGACAACTTGTTTAATCTATCATTTCTTATCGTCTTACCATCAACGCCTTTATTTTATTATTCTCTTTAAGAATTCATACGACATTTGCTTCGTTCTCTTTTGTACCATTGATTTCGTATTAATTGTTGACTATTATTTTCATTCGTATTCGTTTGTTATCTTGTCACATTTCGAAACCCGAATATATTCCATGTTTATATTGAAATAATAAACACCTATAAGTATATCGACAACTTATTATAATAGTTTTATAGAACTTGTCTACATCTTCCAATGATTTTCAATTATCGAAATAACTATCATAAGAAAAAGGTCAAATTTATACATCATATTTTGTATAACTAAAACTAATGTTTAAAATGAAATTATGCTCTACCTTTTGAACTAATTGACTTATCATACTTTACTTTTAATGTAATGAAATTACCGGTTTAATTTATATTCCTAATAATGATTTAATTAGAAAATTATATTTTCTAAATTGTACCATCAATACGAGTTTAATTAATAAATTCGTGTCATTCTTTAAAAGTTTCTTAAGACAACCAAAATAAATTATGAAGCTATTTAACTTCTATTTTTAATATATCATCTTTATCAAGAAGGTACCTCAACTAAGTTTTAAGGTAATACACATCCGGGACGGATAACTGTGACAAACGTTATTTTAATGTTAATATTTAATTCATTCTTCGCCCTTATTTTTCTAGTATTGTGAATTATTATGTTTTACGGTTACGTGAGTTGAGATCCCTCGTCGATCGTCGACCTTAAATCATTTTACCACATCTTGTCCGTTTATGCGTTTATGATGAGATGGCATTTATACATGATCTCATCGTTCTTTTCGGGCTTTAAATACATAAAAATGTCATAAAATACCATATATATGCTTGTGTTTGTTTACTTGTGTATTTTAGGTATGGATATCGTGAAAAAGACAAAAGATCACAAGATACAAGAAAAAACGGACACGAGAAACGAAGCCGTACAAAGAACCGGGCCCTAATCATGGAATATTCAACAAATACCCTTGAAGACTTGAAGACAAGCAAGATTGATCCTCCATTAATGAAGAAATGACACTTAAAACCCTTGTATATTAATAATTACAAGTTTGGTCCCTTAAGTTTGTCAAAATTGCAAAAAGGCCCTTCAACTTTGAAGAAATGACAAGATTGGTCCCTCAACAAAATCAATTTGTCAATTATGGTCCCTCATGAAGTTAAAGACACAAAGAAGACCTTTGAAGATCAAGATTGTCCAAGACCAGCCCTTGAATTATTCAAGAAAGGCAAAAACAACCCTTGATAAGCCTTTTCCAAAGTTTGGTGCCAAAAGTGTAAAAAGGTGAAAGATATTAACAAAGCAAACACGTTTTTAGGGCTGGAAAACATTGTTTGCCAAAAAACTCAAAAGAAAAGGACCAAAGTTGCCATACTCAAACATTCAAACACAAAAAACGCGCCTAACACATTTCTTCCCCCAAAATCGGATCAAAGGAGTTACTGTGCTCCTTTTACACCTCCAGTTTTCACCTCAACTTATACTTGGGTAAATTTCAATTAAACTTGCCCACGTGTGATTCACACACGCAGGAACCTTTCCCACACCTAAAACCCTCAACCCACTCACTGTGGACCCTACCCCCAATTCTCCTCTCCACCAATCAGCATTCACCTTAGGCTCCAAGGCATATGACGTGTCCCAAATCAACAGTGGAGGATTTATGCTTACTCACAACGCAAAAAGGAACGTCCAGGTTCCATTTTGACAACTCATCACTCAAAAACGTCAAGGGCATATTTGGAATTTTCTAGTGATTAGGGTTTTGTGTTTAAGCAGCCTAGAATGTTCATTAGACTAGTATAAATAGAGGCATCAACCTGTGATGACCCTTTGTTCTAGTTTTAGGCAATCATTCATGTAATCCGTTTTTTAAATTTAATATAAAGTTTGGTATTTTATAAAAGAAATTGTAATTCCTTTTATGTTTATTAAAAAGTTTGGATGTTTGATTGCTGATTCTGAGTTCCATTTATTCATTTGTGTTTTAAGAATTTCAGGTTTTTCATAAAAAGGTTTTGAAAACTTGAAATTCTTGGTAAGAATTTGTTTCAGGTTTTTGGTGTTAAGAGGATAAGTAATCAGTGATATAGTGTTATCAAAACGTGTTTGATAAGGTTTAAAAGGTTTTGGAATGGTTTAAGAAGAAAAGAAAAGAGAAAACAGAATATTCATATGAGTGCTTGTTCTTGTTTTTTTTTTGTTTGATTTTTCTTAAACAGGTGGAAGATATTTGGTTGATCTTTGTGTCTGCATACACCCGGGTGTATTTGGAGGTGGATTTGCATCCACTAGGGCTTTGGATGTAAAGCCCTAAGGTAAATCCTTTTTACCTTGTGAAAAATCTCAGAAAATTGGTGGTTTGAGTGATCTTGCATGATTGTTTGATTATTGATGTTATAGCTGTTTGATTGGTGTTGTTTTGGGTTTGTATGCATGCTAGACTTGATTGTGATCAGTTTGAATAGGGTTTAGAGCATTTTGATTTGATTAAATTGCATAAACATAATATAAAAGGGTGTTTGGAAACAGGTTTAAGCAGGGTACAACCTAGTTGATTGTGTTTAAATAGGTGTTAGAGCAGTTGAATCAGGTTAAGATAGGTTGCATGTTAGCATTAGGATAGACTAGAACTAGTTTTGAGCCAGTTGGTGTGTTAAAAAAGGAAATGATAGTTTAAAAATTCTGCATAGGCACTTTCTGCTTATTTTCATAAGAATTTGGTGATTGAAGCTTGAATGCTTGTTAGTTTTAGGCTAATTGAGTTGTTGTTATTGTTTGTGCATCTGTTTGAGAGTGTGTGTGCCAAATTTGGTCATTTGAATCTCACTAGGGTGCTAGAAATAAGCTCATAAGTCCACAGACCTGCTCTTTTGTATCAGCAACTTGAAGTGCTTTTGTGTGCTATTGATCTGTGAATTGGTGTGTGCTAAGTGGTTATATTTTGCTGTTATTGACTCCTTGTGCTTCAATAAGCACAAGGGTGCCCCCTTTGTCCAAAATCATACACCAAGTAAGCCCAGCCAAGCTCCTCTTGGCATTCAGAATGCACAAGTGAAAACTTCACTTGTGTTCTTCATAAAAGTTTTAAACTGCATACATTTTGATCTTCAATCCTGCTTAATCTTGGCTGAAAAAGTGAATTGGGATTGGATTACAAGCTTATTTAGTGCACAGATTGATTGGGAAAAGAAAAAAAAATAAAAAAGAAAAAAGTGCAAAAAGCTTACCCGTAACTGGACTCGAACCCCAGACCTCTCGTTGGAGGAGTAGGAGTTCTACCGTTAATCTAGATAGCCTTTTTACGTTAGAGTTTGTTTTCAAGTGTTATTTAACACCTTTTTCTTTTGTTAGCTTATTACAAAGCCGTAGCTTATTTAGGGTTATTTGAGCTTATTTATTAAGCTATTTTGGTTTTGATTATTTTTCCTTTGATCCTTATAGGTTTATAGATTTTTCCAACTTGGTTTCAAAATTTTCCCTTTATGTAATTATTTTCTAGCATTTATTTAATACCCGTATTTTATTAATTCATTAAAAAATAGTAAAAAGAGTTTTTATTTTTAGGAAAAATAATTTTTAGTTTTTAAAATAATATTTTGAGGTTTACAGCTTATTAAGTTTTTAATTTGGCTTATTTTTAATTTTATAAGATTTTAGGATTTTTAAGCAACTTTAAGAATTAATATAAAATTAATTAAGAGGTTTTAGAAACTTTAATTTACATTTTCTTCTTAGTTAGAATATTTAGGATTTTTGAGAATTTTTTAGAATTTATTTGAGAACTTTTTATTTTTAGGAATATTTTAATATTATTTTATTCATTAAAATTCAAAGTTTTATTTTTCTTTCTTTTTCATTTTTCTTAAGATCTTTATCATTAATTAGGACCTTTTCCATTTTTAGAATATTTTTATAGCTTTTAGATTTATTTTTATAATTATTTTAAGTTTAATTAGTTATTAATCATTTTAGATCATTTTTAGAGTTTTAAAAATAGTTTTAATAGGTTTTAATTTTTGGAAAATTACTTTTTAGTCTTCTAATAATATAAGTTAAGTAATTATTCAATAAAATCATATTTTAGACATTTGAATTAGTTATATTTAATTTAGGGCTTTTATTAGCATTTAAAATTAAATATTTAATTAATAAAAGGTTTTAAAATATCTTTGTTGAATTTTTATCTTTATTTATATTATTTTAGACTTCTTTTTAGTCTCTTTTTTTTATTTACTTTGTTTTTGGTTTTAGTTAAATTTTTAATTTGGGTAGTTTTTCACGACTTTACGTTTACGCCTTTTACGTCGTAGTTTAATTTTAGCATATCCGTCTTTTCATCCTCTCATCCCCATTCTTCTCAATATTAATCTCAAATATTTACAAGTTAATTCACACACATATACCTCCTTGGGAAACGAACTTCATCTCTTTTTATTTGATTAAGGGTCATTTGTGCACGGTTTTCCTAAACCGTCGTACTTAATACTTTCCGCTATTTTGTGTTGCTTTGTTTTTCCTAAAATAAAGTATACATAAAAAGACTACAATCATTTTGGCGCCGCTGCCGGGGAGGTGTGTTGTGCTTTAATTTGGAAGCTTTTGTTTTTGATATTATCCATATAAAGTATTTGTGTTAAGTGGAACTCCCTTAACACGTATTATCGGTTTTCTTGGTTTTTTCTTGTATAAATATTACTATATTGTATTAAGTATCACAATCAAAATACAATATCTCCAAAAGTGTGAAAACACAACCTTAATTGGGATTTGATCTCCTAATTATTGTATTCGAATCTCAAACAAAAAGAAAAGGCAAAAATAGATAAATACTTTCGTGAAGCTCGATTTTGAAAAATACAAACTATAAGGTGGGTATAAGGCTGGTATTATAAAATATACCCTAAGGAAAAAGGCTCTTAAGTGCTTCGCGCCGCCTCGTTTCCCCGCTTGCTTGTGAGTATTTTAACATTGAAGGCTAATCGAGGGTTTTGCCGCCCAAAGTATTAATACGTATACTATATTTGCTTGGTTTTCTTTGTGATTAAACCCTCTTGAACAATTTGGTTTTCACCAAAGTTCTAAAGTCATTCGAATACGTTCACTCCACGTGATCGTTTTCATTCCTTTGAGGCTTCTTTAATCAAGAGTTTGATTCGAGGAGAGATTTTGTAGATTGTTGTCTACAAAGATACACCAAAATCCAAAAAATTAAATATCATCAAAAACACAAAAAAATTGAAAATTCACAAAACAACCAAAAAGAATCTTCTTTGCTCACCTCCCATTCTTCGTGTAGTTTATGATCACTCGTAATCAAGCTAAACGAGCTCGTAAACGTCTTCAAAAGCAAGCAAATCAAGGATCGTTGATTGTTGAAGAACCTCCAATTGTTGAACCTATTGTAGAACAAGAAGTCGTCATGGCTAATCGTACTATGATGGAGTTGCTACAAGCACCCACCGAGGGTTTTGGAGAGGCTATTGTGATTCCCGCCATCCTTGCGGAGAATTTCGAGATTAAGATGGGTTTAATGTCGATGTTGCAAGCAAATAAGTTTAGAGGTCACGAGAAAGACAACCCGCATTACCACATTAGGAATTTCAACCGTCTCACCGCTACTAGCAAATTTAAGGATGTTCCACATGACGCCATTAAGATGATGTTGTATCCATATTCGTTGGATGGACCCACAAAAATTTGGCTCGAGAAAGAACCGCCAAATTCGATTTTGACATGGGCCGATCTCGTTTCTAAGTTTGTGAACAAGTTCTTTCCATCATCTAAAACGACACACTTAAAAAATGAGATTTCACGATTTGTGCAACGTAACAATGAAAGTTTTTCAATGGCATGGGAACGATTTAAAGAGATGTTACATGAATGTCCACACCATGATTTTTCGGAATTGCATCAAATTGATACTTTTTATAATGGGCTTAATGATCATGAACGAGATTATTTGAATGCCGCCGCGGGTGGTAATTTTTTGTGCAAGACGACAAATGAGGCTTTACAAATCATTGAAAATCGATCTAAAGTTTATAGCCCTCGTAACACACCGAGTGTTGCCAATATGGGTTCGTCATCTTCGTCACAATCGTCTCGTAGCATTAATGCCTTACATGATGAAGCTAATGAGGAAAATCGGTTTTTTGATAGATTTGCTAATCTAATGTCCCATTGGAAGGCTCAAGAAGCTTCCAATTCCGCTTCGGTTAAAGCGGTTGCTAAGAGTTGTTTATCGTGCGGGGGAGCTCATGATCTTTCCGAGTGTATTACCGCGGATGGTAACACTTCGAGTGCTTATGTAGCAACGGGAACTTACAACCAAAACGGCCAAGGTTCTCGTCCAAATCAAGCTCCACCAAACCAAAATGCTAACAATTATCGAAACAACAACCAAGGTAATTACCAAGGCAACACACGCAATTACAACAAAGGGAATTATCAAAGTGGGAATGGACAAATCTCTAATCAAAACCAAAACCGTGATTTTTAAAACACTACACAAGGTTTTCAAAATGCTCACACGAAAAATTTTCAAGGAGAATTTTTGGATTATGCAAAAGCAAATGATGCTAAATTTGATAACATGCAACGTGAGATGATTAGCTTAAGGTCCGAGTTGAAAAACGAGCTTAAAAATGAACTTGCTAATGAACTTAAAACTCATGCAAACAAAATGGAAGGAAATGTCCAACGTCTTCAACAAAACCAACAAAAGATGGAATTAGGACAACATGAGATTAAGCAAGAGTTATTAAAAGCGGATGCTAGGCAATCAAAATTTGAGGACCGAATGGCTAAGATGTTTGAAGCTATCATGTGCAAGCCCTCTTCTTCGGGTGGTCTTCCTAGTGATACCATTAACAACCCGAGGGGAGAATTGAAGGTTGTTGCTACACGAAGTGGTAAAACTTTCAAGGAACCAATCTCTCGTCCAAGTACTTCTACGGAGAAGGAAATCGAGAAAGAACCCGAGGTGATGGTCGAAAAGGAGCACATTACAATCCCACGAAGTACCGCTCAAACCACACCTACGGTTGAACCTACACCAATTGTGGAACCCGAGTTTCCAAGGCCGTTGCCTAATGACCAACCCACACCACCTTTACCCTACCCTTCGAGACGTAACAAAGAGAAAGCACAAGAACGGAACAATTATCAATTTGAGCTATTTATGAAAATGTTTCGTGATCTACATTTTAACATAAGCTTTGCCGATGCTTTAATCATGATGCCTCGATTCGCCGCAAACTTCAAAAGTATGCTAAACAACAAAGAAAAGTTACAACAATCGTCTAGTTGTTCATCGGTTTTTCTAAGCCGCATACCACAAAAAGTCGGTGATCCCGGTAAATTTTTGATTCCGTGTGCTATTCAAGATATGGAGGAATGCTACGCCTTGGCCGATCTTGGTGCTAGTATTAATTTAATGCCTCTCGAGATTTTCAAATCGCTTTCGCTTCCGGCTCTTACTCCTTCGAACATGTCTATCGAGATGGCCGATCATTCTACGATCATGGCATGTGGAGTAGCCGAGGACGTTTTTGTTAAAGTCGGAAAGTTTTACTATCCCGTTGACTTTATCATTGTAGACATTCCTATCGATCGAAAAGTTCCTCTCATTTTGGGTCGTTCATTTTTGGATACATCAAGAGCACTTATCGATGTTCATGCTCGAAAAATCACCCTTCGTTTCAATGAGGAAGAACTTGTCATCAATGCAACACAAAACTCCAATCTTTCTCATGTATATTCTATTGCAACTTTAAACCATGGTGACTCGACCAATGTCGTTTGTAAAGAATTTTCACCAAGAGTTTTAGGGAATGTCGCAAAAAACAATTTACCATTTCCTCCGCCGGTGGAGGTTATGAGTGCAAAACCTACAAAGAAGAAACCATCAATACTTGAATCAAAAAATCCTTCGCCTCACCAAGAACATTCATTCTTGAAAAGTGTTGATAAGTTGCCGGTTTCTACGGAAAATCTTTCGGATGATGAATATGTTGACCCCGATGGGGAGGTTTTCTTCGTCGATAAACGTTTTGAGAACTTGCCACCACCAAAACCAAAACGGTTTCAAAATGTGAGAATTTTTAGTGTGACTAACATCGTCTTAGAAACACCGAATATTTTCGACATAATCAAAAAGGGTTTTCATAAGGAGAGTTTAAAAGAGAAAAAAGGAAAAGATCTTAAATGTGATTTAATTGATTTTTCTACAAATCTAACTCCGTCATCACCACGTGTTTTGAGTGCTACAAGCTCGTCTACTCCTTTTGACGATGTTTTGTGTGGTTTTAGTATGGGGGAAGCCCCTTATGTTCCCTCATCCTTGTCCACCGAGGACGAGATATTCGATCCCGGAATTTCATGTAAAGGGAAATCTCGGTCTTCCACCGATGCAATAAATGGAAAATCTTTCTATTTGCTTGGTGCGAGTCTACCTCGAGTAGCTCAAACGTTTGTCTTACCAATGGTCCCACCCTTCTACTTCTCATCTATTTTCTTCAAACTCTTTGAGTTTATGGCACATGTTGAAGTGGTGTTAATTTGTTTTTCCAATGGAAACGAGAACGCCATCTTCGACCCCGGTATTTTGCATCATCTAAGGACTTAGTCCTTTTTACCGGTTGCTTTTTGGGCCTTGTTTATCATGTAAGCCCCATCAAAAATTGACCACACCATTGATTTTCCCTAAATGTTCACATTTTAAGGGGATCGAGTCGAGCTCATGACTCGGTAATCAAAAACGAGGTGCCTCGTGGGGGAGATCCCATGCTTATCTTTTATATTCACTAATAAGGGGACTTGTACCCTTTCAACTCGTTGTCTCGTGGTTGTTTGTGATTGTGTTATCTAGATCATCATCATCATCTACGATTGAAGACTCTCGTGTTCGTTTACGTGAGCCTCCCTCGTTCGTTTGAAGAAGTTTTTCACGATTCCATGACATATCCTTTATTGTTCTAACAATTATCTTTTAGCATAATTAATAAACGGCTTTAGATATATTGTTGATCACCCTTTCCATGCTAGATCCTAAGCATTCGACTCTTCGTCTCTAGTATGGGGGTGCTCCACCTTTAGACTCGAAACATTGAGGACAATGTTTACTTTTAGTATGGGGGGGTGAATAGGTACTTGCTTTGCTACGCCCTCACGTTTCCAACTTTCAATGTTTTGTTTTGCTAATAAGGCTAAAAATGGCCAAATTTTAAAATTTTTCTTAGTTTTCATAAGTGTTTTTAAGACACGAATGTATATTTTCTGATGGGTAGAATAAGAGTTAATTTTTGACTTGATGGGCATTTGGAGCCATTTACATTCCTTAACCCGCTCAATTCAAGTTTTGCTAGACTTTTATATAGGGAGCTTTAAAATGCGAAAGTCTTAATTCATTCGGGTTAAGAACAAGAACTTTTCGCAAGTTCCTATAATTGATTCTAGAAAGTCACTTATCAAGGGAACTATAAAATGCATTCTCTAAACTTGAAAAAGTCCAAGAAAGTGCAAGATCCTATAGGTGGCTTGAAAACCCAAAACTTTGATTTGATATAGTCTTAATGAAAGCTAATCCAATTTTGGCTTAATTTTGACTTGCATGGCTAAGTATTCACGAGTCTCTTTAATTAGAGGTCTTTATATAGTGAAGAACGAGAAATGATAGAGTTAGACAAGTGATCATGCTAAACGTAGAACATGAAAGTGTTCTTTCAAAAACTCATATGTTTTTAATTGTGGCTTTTTCTTCCCATAAGATCAATGCATTAGGAATAAATCATAATTGCAATAAGTAAGGTCATACGATTTGAAAGGTTACTTAGCCTCTAGCACAAGATCGTTTAAAAGTTGCTCGGGGTTGAATAGAGTTCATAGCCAAGGCATAACTTATTGAAGCGGGACGCGAAGATTGGCGATCATCCAAAAAGGCCCTAACAAGGCATGAGGAGCTCTATTTTTGCTAAAGATCCAAAGATGATGTGAAGTATCATTATTCCAAAATCAATATGAAGGATCGAGACACACGACGAGAAGCAATTACTCCCCTAAAGAATGGAGAAAGTCTATCCAAAAAGACCCTAACAAGGTATGAGGATAAATATATCCAAGTCCGAAAAGGAGGCGGATCGTTGTATATCAAAATCCAAAGTAAAGATTGAAGAAAAATGATGAAGTCGTGGTCCTATATGAAGAATCTCTCAAAAACGTCAAGTGAAGAAATTCCAAAATATGAAGAGAAGACCATAATTTCAAGAACGTCTTCCCAAGATTTGAAGTATGAAGTACATGCCAAATATCGGTCCGAGAAAGGTCTCAAATCGTGAAACGAGTTATGCCAAGATATGAACTTAAGGAGATACACGAGAAGCCGTTTTAAAAGATTTTGTCCTTCGGCTAACTATTGATCAAATCGTGCTACTTTGCTTTCGGACTAATAACTACTTAAATAAGTCAATATGAATCACTTGTGATCCATGACAAATAGCTAAAAAATGCTAGTAACCCATTTCCTTTTATAATAACTAGGATTGCGGGGAGAAAAAGTATTACACAATTTGGACGTATGAGTAGTGTTAGCATTGTGACTTGTACCAACAATGATCTTGTTTTTGCACTTAGCATGGAATGTATGACAATCAAGGATGACGAAGTTTACTCTAAGGGACATTAACTTGTTTCTATTCTTTGACCCTAAAAGTCACCTTTTGGTAATGAAAATCATACATTATGTCTTTACACATCATCGTAGTATGTTACAAGTCTTTTACTTTTCAATAAAGGTTAATAAAATTGAACTTTGGTGATGCTTAGATACTTTATTCTAGCATTGCGTGAGGGCACGGCAATGGCTTAGTATGGGGGAGTGATGAGATGGCATTTATACATGATCTCATCGTTCTTTTCGGGCTTTAAATACATAAAAATGTCATAAAATACCATATATATGCTTGTGTTTGTTTACTTGTGTATTTTAGGTATGGATATCGTGAAAAAGACAAAAGATCACAAGATACAAGGAAAAACGGACACGAGAAACGAAGCCGTACAAAGAACCGGGCCCTAATCATGGAATATTCAACAAATACCCTTGAAGACTTGAAGACAAGCAAGATTGATCCTCCATTAATGAAGAAATGACACTTAAAACCCTTGTATATTAATAATTACAAGTTTGGTCCCTTAAGTTTGTCAAAATTGCAAAAAGGCCCTTCAACTTTGAAGAAATGACAAGATTGGTCCCTCAACAAAATCAATTTGTCAATTATGGTCCCTCATGAAGTTAAAGACAGAAAGAAGACCTTTGAAGATCAAGATTGTCCAAGACCAGCCCTTGAATTATTCAAGAAAGGCAAAAACAACCCTTGATAAGCCTTTTCCAAAGTTTGGTGCCAAAAGTGTAAAAAGGTGAAAGATATTAACAAAGCAAACACGTTTTTAGGGCTGGAAAACATTGTTTGCCAAAAAACTCAAAAGAAAAGGACCAAAGTTGCCATACTCAAACATTCAAACACAAAAAACGCGCCTAACACATTTCTTCCCCCAAAATCGGATCAAAGGAGTTACTGTGCTCCTTTTACACCTCCAGTTTTCACCTCAACTTATACTTGGGTAAATTTCAATTAAACTTGCCCACGTGTGATTCACACACGCAGGAACCTTTCCCACACCTAAAACCCTCAACCCACTCACTGTGGACCCTACCCCCAATTCTCCTCTCCACCAATCAGCATTCACCTTAGGCTCCAAGGCATATGACGTGTCCCAAATCAACAGTGGAGGATTTATGCTTACTCACAACGTAAAAAGGAACGTCCAGGATCCATTTTGACAACTCATCACTCAAAAACGTCAAGGGCATATTTGGAATTTTCTAGTGATTAGGGTTTTGTGTTTAAGCAGCCTAGAATGTTCATTAGACTAGTATAAATAGAGGCATCAACCTGTGATGACCCTTTGTTCCAGTTTTAGGCAATCATTCATGTAATCCGTTTTTTAAATTTAATATAAAGTTTGGTATTTTCTAAAAGAAATTGTAATTCCTTTTATGTTTATTAAAAAGTTTGGATGTTTGATTGCTGATTCTGAGTTCCATTTATTCATTTGTGTTTTAAGAATTTCAGGTTTTTCATAAAAAGGTTTTGAAAACTTGAAATTCTTGGTAAGAATTTGTTTCAGGTTTTTGGTGTTAAGAGGATAAGTAATCAGTGATATAGTGTTATCAAAACGTGTTTGATAAGGTTTAAAAGGTTTTGGAATGGTTTAAGAAGAAAAGAAAAGAGAAAACAGAATATTCATATGAGTGCTTGTTCTTGTTTTTTTTTGTTTGATTTTTCTTAAACAGGTGGAAGATATTTGGTTGATCTTTGTGTCTGCATACACCCGGGTGTATTTGGAGGTGGATTTGCATCCACTAGGGCTTTGGATGTAAAGCCCTAAGGTAAATCCTTTTTACCTTGTGAAAAATCTCAGAAAATTGGTGGTTTGAGTGATCTTGCATGATTGTTTGATTATTGATGTTATAGCTGTTTGATTGGTGTTCTTTTGGGTTTGTATGCATGCTAGACTTGATTGTGATCAGTTTGAATAGGGTTTAGAGCATTTTGATTTGATTAAATTGCATAAACATAATATAAAAGGGTGTTTGGAAACAGGTTTAAGCAGGGTACAACCTAGTTGATTGTGTTTAAATAGGTGTTAGAGTAGTTGAATCAGGTTAAGATAGGTTGCATGTTAGCATTAGGATAGACTAGAACTAGTTTTGAGCCAGTTGGTGTGTTAAAAAAGGAAATGATAGTTTAAAAATTCTGCATAGGCACTTTCTGCTTATTTTCATAAGAATTTGGTGATTGAAGCTTGAATGCTTGTTAGTTTTAGGCTAATTGAGTTGTTGTTATTGTTTGTGCATCTGTTTGAGAGTGTGTGTGCCAAATTTGGTCATTTGAATCTCACTAGGGTGCTAGAAATAAGCTCATAAGTCCACAGACCTGCTCTTTTGTATCAGCAACTTGAAGTGCTTTTGTGTGCTATTGATCTGTGAATTGGTGTGTGCTAAGTGGTTATATTTTGCTGTTATTGACTCCTTGTGCTTCAATAAGCACAAGGGTGCCCCCTTTGTCCAAAATCATACACCAAGTAAGCCCAGCCAAGCTCCTCTTGGCATTCAGAATGCACAAGTGAAAACTTCACTTGTGTTCTTCATAAAAGTTTTAAACTGCATACATTTTGATCTTCAATCCTGCTTAATCTTGGCTGAAAAAGTGAATTGGGATTGGATTACAAGCTTATTTAGTGCACAGATTGATTGGGAAAAGAAAAAAAAAATAAAAAAGAAAAAAGTGCAAAAAGCTTACCCGTAACTGGACTCGAACCCCAGACCTCTCGTTGGAGGAGTAGGAGTTCTACCGTTAATCTAGATAGCCTTTTTACGTTAGAGTTTGTTTTCAAGTGTTATTTAACACCTTTTTCTTTTGTTAGCTTATTACAAAGCCGTAGCTTATTTAGGGTTATTTGAGCTTATTTATTAACCTATTTTGGTTTTGATTATTTTTCCTTTGATCCTTATAGGTTTATAGATTTTTCCAACTTGGTTTCAAAATTTTCCCTTTATGTAATTATTTTCTAGCATTTATTTAATACCCGAATTTTATTAATTCATTAAAAAAATAGTAAAAAGAGTTTTTATTTTTAGGAAAAATAATTTTTAGCTTTTAAAATAATATTTTGAGGTTTACAGCTTATTAAGTTTTTAATTTGGCTTATTTTTAATTTTATAAGATTTTAGGATTTTTAAGCAACTTTAAGAATTAATATAAAATTAATTAAGAGGTTTTAGAAACTTTAATTTACATTTTCTTCTTAGTTAGAATATTTAGGATTTTTGAGAATTTTTTAGAATTTATTTGAGAACTTTTTATTTTTAGGAATATTTTAATATTATTTTATTCATTAAAATTCAAAGTTTTATTTTTCTTTCTTTTTCATTTTTCTTAAGATCTTTATCATTAATTAGGACCTTTTCCATTTTTAGAATATTTTTATAGCTTTTAGATTTATTTTTATAATTATTTTAAGTTTAATTAGTTATTAATCATTTTAGATCATTTTTAGAGTTTTAAAAATAGTTTTAATAGGTTTTAATTTTTGGAAAATTACTTTTTAGTCTTCTAATAATATAAGTTAAGTAATTATTCAATAAAATCATATTTTAGACATTTGAATTAGTTATATTTAATTTTAGGGCTTTTATTAGCATTTAAAATTAAATATTTAATTAATAAAAGGTTTTAAAATATCTTTGTTGAATTTTTATCTTTATTTATATTATTTTAGACTTCTTTTTAGTCTCTTTTTTTTATTTACTTTGTTTTTGGTTTTAGTTAAATTTTTAATTTGGGTAGTTTTTCACGACTTTACGTTTACGCCTTTTACGTCGTAGTTTAATTTTAGCATATCCGTCTTTTCATCCTCTCATCCCTATTCTTCTCAATATTAATCTCAAATATTTAGAAGTTAATTCACACACATATACCTCCTTGGGAAACGAACTTCATCTCTTTTTATTTGATTAAGGGTCATTTGTGCACGGTTTTCCTAAACCGTCGTACTTAATACTTTCCGCTATTTTGTGTTGCTTTGTTTTTCCTAAAATAAAGTATACATAAAAAGACTACAATCAGTTTACTGAATTCTTTTTTTTATCTCGTTCTGTTCCTCATATTGAAGATTACTATTTTATTTTGAGTTTAAAATGAATCTCGGGAAGCAGTGTATAAGAAGAAACGATAGGTATCACCAGGATCTATGTGTGTACTCGTGGAATGATTGAGGACCGAATCTCTTAATGAATGGAGTTAATAAATTCATTACGACCTCGAGGAGTATGTAGAAGCCGACACCGCAAGTGGAAAGACTCTTGAGATCAAGTAGTTATTATCAAGGGTTCGTTCAAGGTTTTCTTGATGATTAACGATGGAAATCTATACTTGATGTTATTGTTCGACCTTTTATTTTTATGTACTTATGTGGTATGTGATCTAGTCAAATGATCGTAAGTTGTGAGAACTTGAGACGGCATCATCCGATGACGTCCGATCATGTAGAACATATATTATGTAATATCTTTTTGACTTTCAACGACGATGTTTATTGAGACTTTAATGCGCGTTGGCGAAAGTGAGATGGTGTCTTTGTATTATCTTTTGAGTGAGGACCCGCGTGTGAGCACCCTCCAATGACGAAAATGTTTTTCTTGTTAATTCTTTTTTATGTGTGCCCATGGCTATCCGGCAGTGGCAATCCTTTAAATTTCAACATTCTTTTAACTGGACTTACCCGAAAATCCTGTCACCTATTCTTGTCGTCGAATGAGCTTCGTGTGATTCATAAAATTTTCATGTGTCGAGCTTGACGGGTGACTGGTGGATAAGGATTTATTTATTCCTTTATGGTGAGATACAACTTGACGACAAGTTGCGTTTTGTAAAAGAACCAGTGGAGATCGTGGATCGAGATTCACGTGGGAACGTAAGGACTTCTTATTAAGGAATGTCGTCATACTTCCGGGTAGTGAACAACTCGTGTATGAGGCGAGTTGAGCGCCGGGACGTCGCTCCCTTAAGGTGGTGAGGATGTAAAACCCGTAAAAATAAGGTCATAATTTAATTCTATTTTCAATTATTTTGAAGTATTTTATAACGTTAAATATTATTATGTTTAACGGTTTAAGTTGAAACCGATATTAAATATTATATTTTAATATTTTGACGAGCAACGAGGACTACTAGTGATCGCGATACCGACGGATGCCAAAAATTTTATATCGTATAATATTTTGAAACTTATTTTTGTGTTGGTTGATGAACTCACAATTTACGGATTTAAATTTGGGCTTACGTGCATAACTTAGCGTTCTTTACGACTAAATCGAAAACCTTAGGATTACGTATTTACGATTTTGAACTCCGTTTTTGATGAGACAATTTTTATTGGATTCGTTTTGTGACGTTGATTCATAATGTATAAAAACGTTTTTCGTGAAACGACTCGAGGGCACGCAAATCGAGAATACTAGAATCGAGGGATACCCGTAAATTAGTGAGGTGGGACAAAATACATTATCCCACCCCACTAGCTAGCTTGGATGGCACCAACATGACGCCACAACCATATGTGGCATCATGTTAGCTAAACACTTACAAGTGTAAGCAAAGCTTACACCTTAAGCTTAGTTATTTCCCACTAACTCAAAACCACTAGCAACTTTCACACATACCATTTACTTACATGCAAAACTCTCTCAAATCCTCTCAACCACTTCACCCTTGCCGTCCACTTTCAAGCTACAAACACCCCTTTTGATCTTTTCTAGCCATAAAATACATGTTAACTAGCTCTATCATGGAGTTATCTTGAAGCCTTGATCATTTGGTGGCCATATTAACAACATTGGAGGTTATTTGCTTGTGTCCTAGGGCTGATTTCTCAACTATTGTTCTTGGTGTTTGATGATCTTAGAGTTACTTTTGGTGTTCATCAAGTTCTTGTCTTCCAAAAACAAGAAATACACTTGGTTGGTAAAGAAGATCATCCTCTCCATTTTCTCTTGTTGTTTTTGTAAAGAACAAATGTATTTTATTTCTTATTGTATATGTATATGATGTATATATGATGATAAAAATGTTGTGTGGGGATCAAGTGTTGATAAATATGCTTAAAAATATTAATAACCATGAGAAATAAGGCTAAAATCATGCTTATTTAGTTGGCTGTATAAAAACAGTATGTAACTAACTCTTGAACTGATAAACTTGCATGGTATAATCCATTTACAGTAAGTACAAGATGTTATACACGTGTGAGAGTTGGCCATGCAATGAAATCATTATAATGAGTGAGATATGATCAAAACAAAATAGGTGTGCTAATCTGAATAAGCTGTTTTGTAGGGACTGTTAAGCATAGATAAACTTAAAATGAGCAGTAGCAATAACTAAGTTAAATGTAGCACATAATATGAAGATCATGACACCCAAAAATGAGCTTCTAATTCATTATATAACTCTAGATATGATAAAAATGGTGAAAATAAAAATAAAAATCAGATTTTGAGAATTAATGTTTATTATTATTATATAAGCACTCAAATTTTATTGTATAAAATGTAAAATAAAAACCCACTAACTTATGAAACTTATTTATATAAATATGTAAAAGGTTAAATAAATGGATAAATTATATAAATGGTAGTGGAATAATACTTATAAGTAATAAAAACTATAAACTTGATTTTTACGACTTTTTCGGCTATTACCGTAAAATTAACGTTTTTCGCCAATTAAAACTTAGACGATCAAACCCGTCTAATGTAAAGTTTTTAAAAGTCATATACTGATATATAAGTAACTAATACAAGTAAAAACCGATAAAACCCGAACTATAGGACATACGGACATTAACGAGCTAACTTAGCATATTGGACTAATAATTGGACTAAATAAGTTAAACACTTATAAAAAGAATTTATTGGGCTTAACCCATTTGGGCCCAACATGGAAAGTATAGATACTGATAATATAGGTATAAAATGGATTAAAACAAGTTAAAGAACTTATACTAAGCTTATTGGAGTTAAAATAGGTAAGTAGGTAAAACTAGTAAACTAGTAAAAAGTTACCAAAACGTAAACACTAAAATGAGTAAACAAGGATATATAAACCCACTTGATCATCATCATATGTACAAAATCATCATATGTATATTGTTATTTTGATAAAAGTCATTAGACAAGAGTCTAAGACCGATTATTATTTATATAGGTTTCCGTGACCGAAGCACGCCCGTAGCCGATAATCCGCCTTTCATTATCAACGTGAGTCTATAGCCTCGCTTTATACTAGTTATTAAATGATTTTAAACCCGCGAGGGGGAATACATGTTTTATAAACTTAGAACACAAGATTTTTACGGTATGCTTTGTCCCTCTATGAATGGACCCGTGGTTGCCTTTAAATTGCATTAAGTGATTGCCTTTGTTAAAACCTCAATTATGGACCGTTAATTAACCTATGATGGGTTAACCGCTAGTACAATTAATAGATCTATAGGGGAAGCCGCCCCGGTTCAGTTTTGTGGACTTGTCATAGAAGCTTAGGCCCGACCTCCACACTGTTTGAGCATATTGTATTGAGAAGTCAGGTATACGGCAATGTACCAAAAATCTAGAGGTAACCGACAATTAATAAATCTCTCGTCTTATTAGACTGATATGGGAGTGTTTAAGGGCTCGGTTCCATGAGCTTATTGCAATTTATGCTATATACAATTATCATTGTTGATGCAAATTATTATTTGATGCTTATAAGCATGCCACAAACTTATAATCTTTGCTTGTGTTCAAATTGATTTCATAAACCTATAGATTCACTCGGCATTTTTGCTGATTGTTTTACTCACATGTATTTCAGGTAATCAAGAAGTGGAAGCTTGGAGGTCACGGGAATGAAGTTGTGCACTGCTTTTGTTGTTCAAACTCTTTGATTTATTTATCGTTCCATTTTTAAAACAAACTAATATGTTGTTTTAACTTATCTTTTGGTAACAGTTACTTGGGACTACGCTACTCTGACAAATGTTTTAGGAACGATAAATCTAAAACGTCTCTTTTCGAGTCGTTCTTTATAAATTATGTGTTGTTGTATCATTGTTTAGCACCCAAGATGTATTCCGCTGCGTGTAAATTTGGGGGTGTTAAAGAACGCAAAAACGTCTGGGAATTATTATGGAGGGGAAATTAGAAGCCTTCCATTGATGGTGATGGTTTAAGAGTGATTAAATGTGACTTGTGCTAAACCTGACTACCAAAATGCTGGTGGCAACTTTGAACCTGCTGGTGGCAAAATGGTGTGGTGTTGCTGGTGGTGACTTTATTTCTGCTGGTGGCAAAATGGTGTTGTTTTGCTGGTGGCAACATAAAAGTTGTTTGTGGCAACTGTGCCATCTTCCACATTTTTCCCTTTTCTAGTCCTTTTTATTTATTTCTTCCTCCATATTTCCTCTAAACTTTCTAAGACTCATTCGTTCCCATTTATTCTTCATACGAGAGCTTACGTTTCCATGCCTCGTTTATTCCTTCGCCTCCAATTCGTGCTTTTATTCCTTTATTAACGTTTCTTCATCCTTGATTCCTACAAAACACAATAACTGAACTTTGCACAATATTACCAATAAAAGTCCGTTTATTACCACAAATACTATATCAATAGTGAAGATAACGCTTATTAATACATGTTGGATTTGAGCATTATCAATGTGCAACCTCAAAAACCGGTGAAGAAAGATCAATGGAAGGTTCTTCTTCTATGGACTCATCATTAGGATTCGCATTCAATGCTTCAATCGAGGAGATAAGAAGATAAACGTTTCATAAAACCTCACGAAGATGAACATCTTCCACTTCTTCTATATGAGCAACATCTTCATCCAAATTAGGAAGGTCATCTTGACATGAAAATTCATCGGATGATATAGCATAAGACGCTTCACTAGAATCACAATCATCATCCTCCATTTGTGGCAAGTCTTGCAAAAACTCTTCCTCAATCTCATTATCCTCTTCTTTGAACAATTCATCAAGATCGAAATCACCAAAATCACTAGTAGTAGCATGAATGTCATCATGGGATGAAATCTCAATGTGATCGTGAGGAGAAGAGGTATCAATACAAAATTCGTCACATGTTCAATGGAAACACCCTCAAGCTCATTTTGGATTAGGATACGGTTCTCAACACTAGAGGTAGTTAATTCATCCGAATCGGTGTTTGTATTAGTGATAAGAGGCTCGTCCTCCATGGTTAAAGAGTTGTTGGGTTCCATGTGAGGTAAAGGTGATGAAGGTGTGTCATCATTAAGCGTCATACAAATCGAAGGTTCCTCATCATCGTCATAAAAGAATCGATAAGGCCCACGAGTAGAAAGATATTGTTGTTCTATGCGTTCACCTTCCTTTTTATCAATCTCGAAGAGTAAATTAGCTAAATATTTTTGAGGTAACGATATTGAATTTCTAACGCTTCATTAGTTTCATCACTAATTTCCTCGTGATTATATCGCTTTTCCGTTGCATCATCCTAAAGAAAGTGAAGTTCCTCCCTTATCCGCCACCTCTCTTCTTTCATTTCCTCGAGGCTCGTGTCTTTCTTACTATTAAGCTCCTTAGAAATGTCATAGGTCGAATTTTTCATTTTCTCAAGTAAAGAATAAAACTCGTTGGAAACATTAGGAGCATAAGAAGGCGGATCCCTTGGTCGACAATAATAACCATAATGGGATTCTTGTCCATAAAACTCGCATACATAAGTTGAAGAATAGGGTGGAGGTGGATTTCCTTAATTAGGTGGATTATAGGTTTGAAAAGAGCCTTGATTATAATAGTTCTCATGATTAGAACCTTGAAAATTCCCTTCATTTTGAAAATCCTCATGATGTGAAAATCCTTGATTTTGAAAGGTATCTTGATTATAGCATTGAAAATTTTCATCATTTTGAAAGCCTTCATTATTTGAAAATCCTTGATTATGAAAGGTTTCTTGATTATAGCCTTGAAAATTATCGTCATTTTGAAAACCCTTATGATTGGAAAATCCTAGGTTTTGGTATGGCTCATTAAATTTTTGCTCTTGAAATGACGGTGGATTTTGTGATGAAAATCCGGAATATCCCATATAGTCATTACAAGTGTAGTCCATTTGAAAGTTAGGTTGAAAATTAGGGTTCTCGGTTCCATTATAAGCATAACCCTCCCCATAATGGTCATTGTTTTGAGCACATAAATAAGTATCATGTGGACAACCACAATTCGAACAAGGCGAATAATTAGTGTTGGCGGATCGTTGTTGCAACATCTCCAACATGGAACGAGTATCCATGTGTAGCAAAGTGGCCGAATGTATATACAAGTGAACGACGTTTAACACTTCCTTGGGGAAGGAAGTAATACACCAAAGGTGGTATGGTTACACGCGTGCGAGTACATGTATAAATAAACTCGAGGAATGAGAGAGAAGCTCTCGGTCAACTTTAAGAGATAAGAGATTATCTCTCTCGAGGTTCGATAATTAATATCCACAAGAAAATATATAGATATGTAGTACTAATTCGGTGGCAAACACTACTACCACTTTCGAAAAACCCACAAGGAAGCGGAGAAACGAGGCGACGCGTAGCACTTAAGAGCCTGCTTCTTTAGAATGTGAAATACACTCGCCTTATACCCCCCCACACAGTGGCCTCTTTGTCAAGTTCAAGTAAATTGTAGTATTTATTTATTGTACCTTAATTAAGTTTGATCGATACGTGTAAGTGGCACTAGAAAGCCGCCACAAACGGTGTATTGCAATACAATACTTATGGTAATAGGTGGATTAGTTGTTCGTATCTACGTATACTTATTTACATATTATATAGAAAATATTTTTGTATTTATTTATTTTTTAAGAAAATATAATATGTACGTAAAATGATTGAAAACAATATATACAATATATTTTTGGTGTTTTTAGGAAAAATATTACTTTTGTATTTTTTATTTTTTTGGTTCAATTCTTTAGGAAAAGAATTGATTTTATGATTTTTTATTTTTTATATTTTTATCTTTTTTATTTTTTTATATATTTATATTTATGTTTTTGATTGGCAACAAAAAATAACGTTCACAAAGTGAACGGATCCCAAAATCCAACACGTCTCACTAGAAACCGTCAATCATCACGAAAAGAACCGGCAGCGGCGCCATTTAATATTTGTCTTTTTAACTTTGTTTTTTTCTCGACTCAATCCGAATTGATTTAACGTTTTTCAAGTGGTCTTAATTGTATTTGGTGAATAATAGCGTATTTGGTATTTAAGCTACTTTGACAAATAAAGCTCCTAGAAAAATGTAAAATAATGTCTATACTACTACATATACGTACTACACTAAAACACGTTGCAAATACCGCAATTAAATGCACAAAATTATAAAAAATAAACATTCAAATTTATTCTACAAATAGAAATACAAAGTGAAAAATACATAATAAAAAACTAAAGGTATTTTTTTAAAACTAACAATGAACTATTATTAAAACTACAAATTCAAATTGTGTAAAAAATGAAAATACAAATAAAGCTACTTTTACTCAAAAATTGGTCTAGTTCGAATCTTAATTCAGAGGGCCTAAAAGTTTAGTTATCTAAGCCCAAAACAGATCAAGTTAAAGGACGAATAAAACAACTTTACACTCGTACATCAATGAAACTAAATCACTACACTTATAAAAGAGATCTAGTGTTCGAATCTTGCTGAATACGATTTTTACTTCATTTATTTTTTATGAAAAGTTTACACTACAGCTATCAATAGGCTCTCATTGAAACAACATTAACAAATTTCATTTATACTCAAGAGTTACATTATGCACTATCCAAAACCTCAACTAAAGATATTAACTATTCTACTTTTTTTTCTTAATATTCTGATTGCTCAAAAAGAATTACCAAAACACTAAAAATGAATTTGTTGTAAAGATTTAACAAGAAAATAAAACTAGTCTAATGGTAAGTACGTGTGTATGTTGACTAATGGTCCTAGGGTCTAACCTTGTGGAAACCTTTTAGCTAAACTACTATTTTTTTACTATGCAAAGCTTATCCTACAACCTAATCGTATGAAAGCAGATCAATGCAAGGCTTACTATTTTTCTTACTTTTGAGTTGATTAAGGATTAGCTAATAAACTGATTACTATAAAGTCTTAAAACAGAAAGCCAATACTAGTTAAAGATCAAGTAAAAGTAACCCGCAAAACCTTCTAAAAGAACTACGAATGCTTCTACAATTGACTTTGACAGTGAGTAAATGAATGACTCAAAGGAATCTAGTACCTAACAAATCTATGGCAACTAATCTCTAATAGCAAATTTGACAAAACCTATTTAAACTTTGCTAATCCAAACACTCTTATACATGATTTTAGCAAGAATTGAGAAAAAGAATCACATATATCTAAACATGTACTGAAAACAGATACTAACATATTGTAGGCACATTATCCAACTAACAGTTATGGCACTATTCAAAACTAAAATTTGCAGAAAATATTATTGAGCTTAACCTGTTGTCATCCATGCCAAGACCGTTGATGTCGAAGGTTAGCGCTGAGCTACCTTTGCTCGCTATCTACTACTTCTGCAATAGAACTGAAATTCTGGCTACAAACACCTAGAACCGAATGACATAATTGAATCGCCAGCACTTGGAAGTCAACAAGTGCAACACTGATCTTCTTACTCTTTACCACAGAACTAACCAAATTCACAACACTTAACTAACAATCATGTAGAATTAATCAGAAAACTCTTATAAGCTCAATGAATCTTATGAGCTTACTGACTTCTAAAAGCTGGTATCAAAATATAATTTTTGTAACATAATTTAAAGATTGAAAACAGATCCAACTATTAAACTCGAAATAGCAAACTCACAGTGTTTTTTAGAATAAACGAATTGAAATGGAGCTTAAAAAGGACTGATTAACATTCTGGAAAGACAGAGAGTTGAGATTGAAATTTTATTAAAGGACAAGTTTGTTACAACAACCTAACTTAACACTAACTACATTACTGGCAGAAAATGAAACTCATAACAGAATTCATTATCAAAGAATGAAACCTTACTGATTTGTTAAACTTAAAAACAAAATCTTTTAAATAACTCAGAATGAAAATGGAATACTTTTAAAGCTCTTATAACATAAAGTAAGAACAAAGCTTGAGAAAAACGTTAAGATTTCATTAATGGTGAAACTTATATGGAAGTGGTTACAACTGATTTAACAAACATCTAACAGATTTAAACTGAAAACAGAGTTCTAACAATATGATAACTCGAATTATTCTACTCGTACTCTAACTAGCTAACTGAAAATTACCCCTCCTAACTATGTGTAAACACACCTAGAGACTAACTGTTACAAATGAGAACAAAACTTGGTATTTATAGAGAATTAAGGGTGATGGGGTATGAGCAGGTGAAGTTTCTGATGTGACCTGGCCAATCAAGAATTTCCACGTGCCCTTCCAAATTATTAGGGTTCATGTGATATTTGGGGAATTTGGGGAAAATATCAATAGTGAATGAGATTTCAATTAAGTTGTATATCTGGAATCGCCTTGGAATCTTGATCATTTTTCATTCTTTGACAATCTTCTGAATCGTCCTCTCTTGATCACAATCTTGTTCTAAGAGAAATGATGACGTGGCTCATTATTTTTGTTGAGAGTTGGACACACGTATTAAAATCTGAGTCTTCCATTATTATCCACATTGTATGGTGTAGATTAGCTTAGTTGGCAATCCATGTACTCCTTTCTTTTGCCTCTGATTCGTCCAGTTGTACTTCCAATATAATAACTTTCATCTTTTGTCAAACAAAGTCCTTGTAGTTTCTTTTCTTTGGTTGTTTGTACTATACTTGTTATTTCTTTGAGATAAACGCTTTTTAAGTCCTTTATCTTTGAAGATCAACAACTTGAGCCCTTGAATCTTCATCCTCTGGGAAAATTTAGTCCTTTTCTTCGTCTTTTGTCAGATAAATCCCGAGAAAACGCGTGTTTGCTTCATAATGTATCTCCTTTACTTTAAAACACATAAACACAGAATAAACGCGTAATTCTAATAATTTATAGTTTAAAATAATGTATTTGGCTTTGTTTTAAGTGGTTTTAAGGTTATAATGATGAGTGTTTTCAAACTTATCAATGAACCTTCTAGATACGCAACAATATTAATCTTTGCTGAAAGTTTAGTTTCTCAATTTGGGAATGGGCTACATTGAAAAATTAGGACTTAAATGAAGAATCCAAGACTTATTTTTGTGTATTTTGTTTGTTTCCTGTTTAAGAAATTTATATCCATGTATTATGTTTTGCTATATAATATATTTTGTTTTCGTTTTGTATTAAGGAAATAAAATTTTAGGTCTATTTGAATTTTTAGGGTTAGGTTTTTACAATTTTTCACATGTGAAAATCTCTTACTATGTTTAAAAATTAGGCAATTCGGATTCACAAATAACCAATAGATAACTCATAAACAACAGAATATATCATAATATTGTATTTATATTGTGTTTAAAGATTTTCACATGTGAAAAAAATATCAGCATATTGTATTTATAATTCTGGAACTATTTGAATTATTTTTAAAGTTTAAAGTTTTTTCACATTATTTTATTTATAATTCTTGAATAATTTGAATTTTTTATACTATTGAAGTTTGTAAAATTTTTTCACATGTGAAATCTCTTTTACTAAGTTAAAAAAATATATCAGCATACTTTATTTATACTATGTTTAAAGATTTTCATATGTGAAAAAGAAAATTAATTTTATTATCTATTGCAACTGGAATGTTTGATGCATCTGCAATTATTTTTATTATTTTATTTTAGCAAATAACTTGTTTAATATGTTTCTGCTAATTTTAAATATATTATTTCAATTGTATATAATACTTTAATTGCAATCCTTGATTGAATCATTTTCATTTTTATTATCTTCTGCAATTGTAGTATTTTTATTATAATTCTTCAATTGCAATCCTTCGTTGAACCATTTCATTTTTATTATTTTCTGCAATTGCAGTATTATCTTCTGCATGTTGTTTCTAATTTTACGAAAGTACACATTCAAATAGCAAAATACATACACTATAATTAGAATTCATTGAGCTTGTATAAAGTAAGTAAAATTACAAGCAATGACATAAATCTATCAGTCTAAACATACTTAAGACACAACTACTAACACAAGTTATTAATCTAGGTTCTGCAATAAAAGGACCACCATCATCATCATAATCTTTAAACATTCTTTTTTCCAGTCTTAAGGATATAGTCCCAAGTTTTCCGATTTTCTAGACCTAGAACAACACGTTTGATAGGAACAGGGCTTTTGGCACCAAATTTTTTGGCTTTCTTTTCGATCAAACAAACATATTTTCCTTTAAATTGATGATCATCTTATTTTCTTAATTTCCTTACAACTAGATTACTTAATTCTCCTACAGTCTTTTCCTTATGACTTGACTCTGCTTGTGATGGATGCCTTGGATAAGAAAATGACTCTTCACTGTTAGTACTTATGTCATGACTGCTAATATCATTGTCATCAGATTGGTTCTTCTTATTAGCCATAAGTTCATTCATATCATCATCACTGCTAGTATCACTAATAACCATTATACCTAATCAAAATTTATGGTCAACATAACAATTAAATCAAACAAAACTTAAAAAAACAAAATGAATGCAATGCAATAGAGAAAGGGATAAGGGATCATACATTTGCCTTTATCCATAATCAAGCAGATTCTTAAGCCGATTGTATCTAAGTCAATTTTATAGAAATCCAAAAACTTATTGAAAGAATCCCAATGATAATCAACTAATAACTTTGAAAATAAAGAAATGCTCATACAAATTACCTTTTGACTATGTAAACGCTTGTTTTTTAGCTGTATTTTTATTGTGCGATATTTTAGGGTTCTAACGATTTTGGGGGAAAATGAATGCTTTATATAAAAATGGTTATAGAAAATTGATTACAGTACTAGGATATTGGTTTAATATTGGTGGACTAGTTCTGTAAACCCAAAAATATTACATAGTCCCGTATTTGGCCCATAGATTTACTTTTTTGGCCCACAATTTTTGTTTTTTAAAAGTACACTTTTGTTTTTAATAGAAATGTACTAACATGTAACTATAGATTTTGATTTTATTTCTTTGTTTGATTTAATTCATGAAGAAATAAAAATAAAAATAAAACAAAGTAATAAAATAGTATTTAATTAATTTTTGTAATATTTTTGCACATGTGAAAAAGATAGTAGAATAATATTTGTCTAGTATGTTTAATAATTCATTTTTTAACTACAAATATTCCCAAAGTTGTTAATGATTAAAATTTTAATTTTTTTGATAGAATTGTAACATCGTCATAAAATAAAACAAAGTTATTAGTGATTCATATTTTAATTTTTTTTCACATGTGAAAAACATAGTAGAATAATATTTGTCTAGTATGATTAATATATTATTTCATTTTTATATTTTTCTTTAATTTCATTTGCAGTACCTTTTCTTTCTAATATTTTTATATAAAAAGGGTCCACTTAAAAAAAAAAGTAATTACATTAATAAAAAATAGCAAATTCCAAAGTAGTGTCAGAAAGATAAAGGGTGAGGGTTACTTTTATCAAACCTTTCAATTAAAGGTATGAGTCACTATTAGCTAGCCAAAGTAGAGTAATCGAAGAATGATTTTTTCATGAGCCCAAGCCTACAGTAGCTTCATCGGAAAATAAACACGCCCTAAGTTAATTAGATTTTTCGACAAGTTCTATAAATTCAGGAACTAGTAGCCCATTAAAGAGAAAGGTAATTGGCCTAAACTAGGGCTGCAATCAAGCCAAACTTTTATCTAGTAACTCGAGCTCGAGCTCGAGCTTGGCTCTATCAAACCAAACTTTTATCAAGCTCAAGCCCAAGCTCAAGCCCAAAAAATAGTTTGAAACCTTATCAAGCTCAAGCTCAAGCTTTTCATAGCTCGGCTCGAGTTTTTATCAAGCTTTTTCAAGCTCTATTAAAAATATATTTCATGATGAATTTATGTAAGCAAATAATGGTTAATTTGAGTATTAATCTAATTTTAAAGACTAATTTTATCAATAAACAATATATTTTAGAAGGACTTTTAATTTTTATTACATTTATATTTTAGTTCTTTGTATTTTAAATAATTCTTTGTTTTTGTATATATAATTATTGCATTTACTCGATACTTGGTATACTACAGCATGTGTATAAATATTTTTTGTACTCTTTTTAATACTAAACGTGATGTGTCTAAATTGTGCCCGCATTCGCATCATGCAATGGCCTTTGGGACGTTAATCGTATTGGAGCTCAACACATTTTGAAACCAAGACTGTATGATGATGTTATTATTAGTTTTATTAATGTTAAATAAATCTAATTTATTTTGAGTAATGATTTTTGGTTGTTTTATTTTACACATGTGTTTTTTATTGAGTTTTATTATATAAAAAAAATTAGATTTATACACATTCAAGCTTTTCAAGCCAAGCTCAAGCTTTTATCAATCCTTATCAAGCCATGCTCAAGCCCAAATTGTTAAAGCTTGACAAGTTATCAAGCCAAGCTCAAGCCTAAAATTTTTATATCAAGCCAAGCTCAAGCCCTATTAAGCTTGAGCTCGGCTCGACTCAATTGCAACCCTAGCCCAAACAGTTGTAAGCCTTTTAACACTTTTTGATTTTTATACTTTTATTTTAAACATATTAGTCCTTTTTTATTCTTCCTCTGTACTTATCACATCTCACCAACCACTTTTTCATTCGCTCTCTTTAATTTGATTTATTTCAGATCTGATATTATCTTTGATATGGAATCACCTATCTCACTTAGGTAACAACTATTTTTCCGTTGTAGTTCTAATAAATATACTTCAGTTTAATTATATTTTATTATTGTATATTAATTTATATATATTATTTCTTATAGGAAGGTCTGATTTTGATCGAAGGATGAACAAATATAATTTTAGAAAGAGGATTCAAAAAATCCTATAACAGGTAATTTTTTTTATATATTTTTTATTTTATGTAGTTAATTATTGTATAAATATTTTAGTTATTTATATATGTTTTTCTCAGTTATTTTTAGACCAAATTTATATTCCAATTTATATTTAATATCAAGTTGTTTATATTTTTACAGATTTAATTTTGTTTTAAACTTGTTAAAATTGAAGATTAATTATACTTTTGTGTTAATAATGAGTTTGTTCATATTTAAAACTAGTAGAACAATATGTTGCATATGTTATTAGATCTATAATTTGTTGCATAACAGTAAGGCATAGATATTATGTCAGTATATTTTTTTAGAATAACATTTGTTGCACTATATCACGTTTTTTATGCATATTTATAACTTTTGCACATGTTTATTATGCATTTTCAATGATTTACCTTATAAATGATTGAAAATATTTTTATATGTTTTAGTTATTTTAAAAATATTTGATTAATTTTTCTTTTTGTGTTAATTTTGTATATTTTTTCTTGTATATTTTGTATATAAAAAACTAACGGATTTTTATATTTTAAAACAATAATATTTTTTCTTGCATATGTGACTAATGAATTTTATTTTTAATGTATTTTAGAAATATCATCAAGCAGTTCTAAAAAGAGTCTAAAGATCAACAAGATGATTAAGAAGAAACGTAATCAAGGTATATCATTAAAACTTTATTCACAAGTGAAAATTCTGTATACATGCCTTGCAAATATCTACTAAAAACATTTTTCACTTGTGAAAATTCTTCTATCATACTTAAAATAATTAAATCTTTTTTTATAATATATTTTGAATTTGTTTTCTTAATATGTACTTCTCAGTATATATATATAAGTTTTTAATGTTCACATTTCCTTTTTTTAATTTTTTTCCAGGAAGAATTACAAACTTCTTCCGCAAGGATGCTCGAAAAATATCATCATTGAAACCTAGTAGTATTATCTTACATTCTAGTATAAAGAAAAGGAAGAAATCATCCAAACAAGATAGCCACAGGGGCTCAAAGAGAAGGTCTGTTAGCCGTGAGAAATTCTCTGATGCTAGGAAACCGTTAGATGAATTTAATCTAGATTCGATAATTGGAGAAAATTATGAAGTTAGGTCAGTTGAAAGAGTTTATGATGAGGAACAACTAGATATGGAGAATACTCTAGAGGAACATTTTATTCGTAATAGAGATCATGATAGGAATGAGATGATGCTCGACTGTATTGGAATTAAACTAATGGTTACAAAGTTAAATGAAGATGAAGAAGATGATAAAGTTAAACAAAAGAAGAAGAGGAAGGATAATGTAGAAGATGATTGGAGTTCAGTTAGAACCAAAGGTTCTCCATCAGTTATGTTTAACTTAATAAAAAATTTAACGACATATCAGATGAAAGATCTGATAGAAATTGGGATTGGTTCTTTTATTCAAATGGCCCCAGACAAGATACTAGTTAAAATAGCTCATTTTGTAGTTAATAATTTTGATCCAGTCTTGATGAAGTTGAAACTTACTAATGGTGATATCTTGATTACACCTGAACTAATTAATAAAGTTTTAGGTGTGCCTTTAGGGAAAACAAAATTGAAAGATATCAAGAAACTACCCAAGGATGATGCTACAACATTCGAATGGTACAAACAATTTACTTCTAGGAATTCGACGCCAACCAAAGTTTCTAATACAATAAAACAATCAGGAATGATTGGAATTCTTTTCAAACTAAATTTCCTTGTCTTGGTTCCAAATGTTATGGGAGTCTTGGTAGAGGAGGGCAAAAAGATATTCAAATTATTCAAATTATTGTATGTGACAAAACTTTTAAGACTCAAACTATTCAAATTATTCATTACACAGACTACATGGTTAAGTTTTTTTAATCTAATATATATACATATTTTTTTATTCCTGAAACAGATCAACACTAAACTGGATAAGCTTGATCAGAAAGTAATCTTGCTGAATATATTACTCGAAGAAATTGGATATGATTTTTTAGAGACCGTGGTTGATCATAGAGATAATAGAAGGTTGATAGAAATGAAAGGTAGATATAATGAGATCGTTAGGAATACTGATCTTAGTTACTATGGATTCTAGGGTGTTAACAATGATGAAATTTTTTCTAGTGATGATGATGATGTTATAAATAATTTTCATGTTGGGGAGTGCAGAAATTTAAAGGATGAGTTAGATGAGGAATTAGATGTTCGAGTTTTGGGTAATGAAAAACAGGAGGAAAGACTTCAGCAGTTAGATGTGGAATTAGATGTTCAAGTTTTGGGTAATGAAAAACAGGAGGAAAGAATTCAGCAGTTAGATGAGGAATTAGATGTTCGAGTTTTAGGTAATGAAAAACAGGAGGAAAGACTTCAACTAGCCCTTGTTAATGAAAATGATGATAATCAGTTTGTTAATAATATACATGTTGCTGAGTTCAGTAATTCAAAGGAAGAATTAGATTTGGATTTAGGTGATGCAGTTATTGAGAATGAAAAACATGAAGAAAGACTACAGGTAGAACTTGTTACTAAAAATGATGAGCTGGGAGTTGATAATGAAAATGAGATAAAATTAAGTGGTGTTGAGGAGATTGTAAATCCTTTAGAAGGTTTTAATGTTTTTGATGTTCCAGAATTGGAGGATAAAATTAAAACAGAGGATTCAAGCTTCGAAAATTGTTTATAACAAGTATTATAAATCAAGCTACCAAACCTAACGTCAAGATTACTGGGCTTCGTAATCCAATTGGTGTTTTGTTGAACGATATGCCTAGGCATAGGGTATATGATGCTCCAAGTTTTTCGCTTGGTAGTGAGTTTGATGACATTCCAGAAAAGACAGTCAGTCCAAATATTGCATATATTTAATCAGTTGATATTTTTAATCAAACACCAGGTAGTAGTGGATTTGGTTATCAGAAACAAACACAAGTGATTGGACAGAACATGAAATTTGAAATAATAAGAATTCAACCAAAATGGGATGTTGGAGTTGGGCCTCAAATGAGATCACCTTTTCGAACAAGGCATGCCGCCCTTTCTTATTCTCCGTCTCATAAAGGAACTTTGTGTGCCGATTCACTCTTCATGAGTGTTAATGAAGCATTGTAAGATAGTTTGTATTCAGTTTATAACTTTATTATAATAGTAAAAAAATTCGTATGTGAAAGTAATTTTTTGTTTTTTTTCAGGGATTTCTTATACGAGTCTAAAACAACTAAAATTTGCGAAATGAGATTTGTTCTCGAATCACTTACTCCAACAGTTAAACTTGAATCAGGAGTTATTGATGTATAGTCAGACATATTGAATTACATGGAGAAATATAAATCAGCAGATTCTCCAAAAAGATATTTTTTTCAATCGAATATTTTAAGTTTTTTTATATTCCATAAAATATAATTAATAGCTCTTTATTTATTTTAAAATTATTATTTTCAGTCAGTTACTTGAAAATCGAAGACTTTCTACAAAAAAATTGCTATGGCAATTTGAACATTGTATGAGGATTTTTGATTACTCCGACAGCATCGTCAAGACTAAAGATATGAAGTTTGATCTGGTATAATTTTAATATCTTAAAATATTATGTAGTTGTCATATAAAGCGATTTAATCTTTGTATATTATTTTATGGAACTGAGTATATTTTTGTCAAAATTTGTTACTAGGTGTTTTTTCCTGTTTGCTGTTTTAAGGAACACTTCTTCTTAATGGTTTTTCATTTAAAAACTAGAAAAGTTGTTATCATTGATAACGCTTCAATTGCTGACAAGGATTATGGTAGATATTATAGAGTTCCTCGAGCATTGGTGAGAAAAAAACTTTTATGTTTTTCATTAATAATTTGGTAAAATTCATTTTTCTTATTTTTTTCTGTTTCCACTTTTTTTTGCAGATTGAAACATTTGACAACTACTTATCCACTCACAATAACAAACGTCCATCTCTTTTTCAGAATGTTCAACCTGAAATAATGAAGCTAAATAACCTCAGGAAATGAGTTTGATAGCGGTGTTTTTTTAATGATTCACATGGACCATTATATGGGAGAAATTGATACAAAATTTGAGTTTTTGTAAAGAATCAAAAGAGCAAGACAGGCAACTCAAGAATTTGAGTTCAGATATTACTGTTTTTTAAATTCTCGTATTTGATTTTTTTAAGTTATTTTTTATCAACTTCTTATATATGTTTCATTGAAATCATTTTCTATATTTTTCATTTCATTCAGAAAAAATATGATGCAGGAATCCTTTTGTCTGAAAATAACAAACTTAGAGATGATAATCTACATAGAGCTTTTGGTGTTAACCATATTGAGAAGATTGTAAGAGAAAGATTGATTGAATAAGCTGATGCCGCGAGGTATTGTGATTCAGAGCAACTTGTTTCTGGGTGAGAATCCATTGTTTTTATATTTTTATGATTTTTAGTTTTTTATATGTGTTTTATGAGAAAACTTAGTAATTTTTTTTTAATTATTTTTATTTTTGAAGGAAACAGGTTCTAGTGGATCAAAAGTCAAAGTCAAAAAAGCTCTCTTGTTGAAATACAGGCAAATGTAGCTATCCTCCAAAAAAATATGAATCGTGACTGCAGAACATGTGCAGGTTATGGACATGATTCTCGTAACTGTCCATCAAACAGAGAAAGCTTCTTTCTTGTCTATAATTCAAGTTTTTGACTCACCTATTTTTTCCATGTATTTGATGATTGTTATTTTGTTGCAAACGAATTTCATGTTTTTATTTTCCTGGCTCCGAAAATGTTGAATGAAACAATTATAAGCATTTAACATTGAACTCCGTATATTTTCACATGTGAAAATAAAATTCCAAAAATTATTATATTTTCCTTAGCATTGATAGAATTTATTTTTTGATTGCAGTGTAAAGATCAAGTATTTAACCTGTAATAGAATAACTTTCACATGTGAAAAGAAACTTAACAGATTGACATTGGCTAACAAAGTATTTAACATGCTAATAAGTGTGAAAACACTTATCCTTTTACCACTTATTTCCAATAATAACAAGACCAAAACGTGTGATTTATGTCGTAAAAGTCGGAATTATGCGTGGTTTGTGTTTTTATTGTGTTTTAGGACCAAAATATCTAAAAGGAAGAGAACACGGGCTTTCACGGGCTTTTATTGAAGAAAACGGGAAAAGACGAAGTCAAGAGATCAAAAAGAACGGAAGTCCAAGGCCTATTCTGAAGATTTATCGAAGAAAAAGTCAAAAGACGGAAGTTTAATGAAGTCGAAGAACTTAAGTCTAATAGAAGAAGAAAATTAAAAGACAAGTTCAAATCCCGAGACGACAAAGACGAAGAATTAAAGTCGAGTCGAGAAAACGTGAAGAAAGCAAGAAAGAAGATGCAACACATGCACTCCTTCCACCTTCCCTATAAATACCCTCCTAATAGTCATTAGGAGGGTGGTTAGATTTTTTAGTTAATTTTTCACTTTTTAGTTTTTAGAGAGAGAAAGTCTTAAACTTTCTCTCACTAGTTCATCTTTTTCTTTTAATCTTTCAAGATTAACTCTTTGTATTGCTTATTTTTATTAATCAAGTTCCATTTTAAGCTTTTATCTCTTAATCTCATTCTACTTTTCTTTGATTTAAGATTGATTTTGGTGTGATTATCATGTGATCCGTGTTGTTCTAATTGATTTCATGCTAAAAAGTTAATCTTTTGATCATTTTATAAGTTTTCATTTGATTAAGCTTTAAGACTTTTGTGCTTTTTGGCTTATTTTTATGATTACCTTATTTTTCTTATTAAAAAGTTCTATTTAAAAAGTTTAAGTTTTTATTGTTTGATCTAAAAAGTTGTTTGATTTTGAGTTAGATAAGTTAATAAAAGTGCTTATTTGATTCGGTTACATATTTGGATTGATAAGTTTTGGATGTTAGCTTATTACTTTAGCTTATTACCTAGCTTTTCCCCATTTCCATAAATTTCGGAAAGGGTGGTAAAACCCCTTTCCGATTGGCATTTTTCCGACCAGGGGGGCACCATCTAACCGATTCCACAATTTTAGGAAAGGTTGTTAACTTCCCTTTCCGATTGGACCCTTATTCCGACGGCACCCCATTTCTGTTTTCCGATTGGTGGCATTTGCATATTCCGATTGGCTGTTTCATCGATTATTCCGATTGAGTCAAGATTGGTTATTCCGATTGATAGCTAGCTATATATTCCGATTGGGCCTCAAGTCTCATATTCCGATTTGGCAAAGTTTACATATTCCGATTGTGGGTTTTGTCCCACATTCCGATCACAAGCTTTTACCCGTATTCCGATCAACCGATCGGAAAACATTCCGATCGGGGGTACTTTTGGTTTGTTTTGGTTTCTTTCGATATCACTTTCTTATAGTACTTTTATTTTCTGAAAATTTTCGAAGTGTTAGTTTTATTTAGCGAGTTAGTACTTTTCCTTCGTCACCTTTACATTTGTATGCATTTGTTTTTACTCGTTATTCAAATTAATCTTTTAACTTCCATTTTACTCAACGACACTTTAATTTCTTGCTAGTAGTTTAAAATAAATCAAAACCAATCCATCCACTTGATTCACCAAAAGACGATTGATTCGCACTTTAAACCGGTTTTCAATTCGAAAAGATTCGGAACTATAACGAACTTTGATACTTTGGGGTAAAATCTCTTGTATTAAATGGCGCCGCTGCCGGCTCTTTTCGTTAAGATAAACGGTTTCTAGTGAGAGACGCATTGAATTTTGGGATCCGTTCTTTGAACGTTATTTTCATTGCTATAAATTTCCAAAAATCCTAAAAAATATAAAACTTTTCAAAAATACAAAAACATTAAAAAAAACCTATAAAAACCAAAAATATTATATAGATATTCTCTTTGTGTATATTTTTCTTCTGTAGGTGCATGCGTACTAGATCTACGAACTATTCTGAGCCCGAGAATCTTGAAGATTTAGATATGGCTGGTGTTAATAACAACAATAATCACCCACCTCAAAATAATTTGAATAACAACAACAACAACAACAACAACAACAATGTCCTTCTACCTGATTTACGAACCATGGAGGAATTGTGCCAACCCACCATGAACGGACGCGGAGGCCCGATTGCGCCAATGCACGTCACGGCTCAGGAGTTTTCGTTGAAGCATCACATGATCCAGCAAGTGCAAACGAACCCGTTTCGTGGAATTCCGGATGATGATGCCAACAAACACCTCGACAAATTCATTACCATTACCCAAAGCATGAAGTGCCCCGGTGTTTCTATGGATGACCTTCGCCTTCAACTTTTTCCACACTCGCTTTCTCACCATGCCGAAAAATGGTTTGACCGTCTTCCTAAGAATTCTATTCATACGTGGAACGACATGACTCAACGCTTTTTATCGCGCTACTTTCCCCCATCCATGGTCACTAGCCTTCGTAACCAAATCAGTGGATTTATGCAAGAGAATGATGAATCGCTTTTCGATGCGTGGGAACGTTACAATGATTTGATCGACCGCTGTCCTAATCACAATATGCTCCCCGTCACTCTCATTGACACCTTCTACAATGGTCTCACCTTTCGTGATCGTGACACGATCAATGCCGCCGCCGGTGGTACTTTTATGAAAAGGAGACCGGAAGAGTGTCGAGAGTTGATTGAAAACATGACTACTCACCACAAGAATTGGGATTCTTCCGCATCCTCAAGATCTAATCAGAGAGTCAATGTTTCATCTACTTCTTCCACCACCAACCCGTCTATTTTGGAACGTGCTATTCTTGACATTAACAAAAGTCTCCAAATTTTGACTTCTAACCAAACTCAACAAGCTAAAGCCGTTGTTATTTCTTGTGACACATGTGGTGGTCCTCATTCCTACAATGAGTGTCCTTCCACGCACGGAAATTATTCTGAAGACGTTAACGCAGCATATGGTACTTATCCCACGGGAGGCTATCAAGCTCGTCCTCAAGGAGACCGTAACTTGCTAAGTTATCGCTCCAACAATTATCTTGCTCCTCCCGGTTTCCCTCCTGCAAACCAGAACCAACAACAAAGCTTTAACCAAAACAATCAATCCCAATCTCGTGCAAACAATCAGTATCAATCCCAAAGAAACCCATACCCAACTCAAGGAAATTCTCAAGCTTACCAAGCTCCACCTCTCAATCAACCGATGGCCGTAAATCCAGAAGTCGAGACATTTATGAGGACTAATAGAGAGATGGTGATGAATCTTCAGATTCAATTTGTCAACTTGAAGAATGACATGGTGAAACAAGGGAGCGATATTCGAGCCGAGCTAAGGAATGACATGGCCAAACACAGCAATGATATTAATGCCAACATGCAAAACTCTTTCAACAATCAAGCTCTTCACCTTCGTGATATGATTGGTTCGCTCATCCAAAGTAATCAACCCTCTTCTTCGGGTACTCTTCCGAGTAATACCGTTGCGAATCCAAGGGGGGAGATGAAAGCAATCACCACTCGAAGTGGAAAAGGTTATATGGAACCCGAGCTTCCTACACCTCCACCCGTAATTGTGAACAAAGAAAAAAAGCAACTTTCTTCACCTCCTTCACCTTCTATCCCCATTTCCCCACCACCCGTGGTTGTGAGTGATCCTATTCCATTAAAGTCTTCTTCTTCATCCAATATACCTTATCCTTCAATGTTAAGGAAAGAGAAGCAAAAGAGCAAGGATGATATTCAGGTTTCAAACTTCCTAAAAATGTTCAAACAATTAAATTTTAACATCTCCTTTGCCGAGGCTCTCGCTCACATGCCCAAATATGCTAAGATGTTTAAAGATCTTTTAAGTGATAAAGAAAAGCTTCTTGACATTGCTCAGACCCACCTTAATAAGAATTGCTCCGCAGTGCTCTTAAGGCAATTGCCCACCAAACTTGGTGATCCGGGTCGCTTCTTGATTCCTTGCAACTTCCCGGGAGTAGAGAATTGCATGGCCCTAGCCGATCTAGGTGCCAGTATAAACTTAATGCCTTTAAGTGTTTGGAAGCAATTATCTCTCCCCGAGCTAGTCCCCACTAAAATGACTCTGGAATTAGCCAACCGCACGGTTGCTTATCCAGTGGGGATAGCCGAAGATGTCTTTGTTGGCGTCGATAAATTCACCTTCCCGGCGGATTTTGTCGTCGTTGACTACGAGATGGATCCCCGTGTTCCATTAATCGTTGGACGTCCATTCCTGAGGACCGGTCACACTCTCATTGATGTAGCCGCGGGCGAAATAATCATGAGAGTTGGTGACGATAAAATTGTCTTCAACATGGGTAAGATTTCTCAGCAACCTTATTCTTATGAGAGTGTTAATGCTATTGATGTTCTCGATGAGGCTTGTGAAGAACATTTTCATGATGCTTGCAAAAGTACTCTTTCTTCCCTATCCAATGTTGAGACCGTTGCCTCAATTGCTCCAGCATTGACTCCTTTTGGAGAAAGTGACTTGGATGATTTCGAAGCTAGCTTGGGTCCTCTCGATATTAAGTATGATAATTTGTCCACCAATTGGGATGAAGATATTCGTACTATTGAGAGACTTCTCAATGAGGACCCGTTGTCTCCTCCTGCTCCTAAAGAGGTGACTAATGATGATCCATCGTTAGTTTCACCATCTATTGAAGATCCTCCGACTATCGAGCTTAAGGACTTACCCCCTCATCTTGAGTACGTTTTTCTGGAAGACGACGAGAAGCTACCGGTCATCATCGCAAAGGATTTGAAAGAAGACGAAAAAGCCCGACTTGTCGCTGTGTTAAAGAAGCATAAACGAGCTATCGCTTGGAAAATCTCCGACATCCGTGGAATTGATCCTCACTTCTGCACACATAAAATTCTCATGGAGGACGACTTTAAGCCCACAATTCAAAGTCAACGAAGGGTGAATCCTAAAATCCATGAAGTCATCAAAAAAGAGGTTATCAAACTTCTTGATGCGGGTATGATTTACCCTATTTCGGATTCCCCATGGGTTAGTCCAGTCTATTGTCTGCCTAAGAAAGGCGGAATCACCGTTGTGCCCAATGCAAACAACGAGTTAATTCCTACCCGTCTCGTTACTGGGTGGAGAGTTTGTATAGACTACCGCAAACTCAATGATGCCACGAGAAAGGATCATTTCCCTCTACCTTTTATGGACCAAATGCTTGAACGTCTAGCTGGTAATGAATATTACTGCTTTCTGGATGGTTTCTCGGGTTATTTTCAAATACCCATCGATCCCCAAGATCAAGAGAAGACAACATTCACTTGTCCCTATGGCACCTTTGCTTACAAACGAATGCCTTTTGGCTTATGCAATGCCCCCGGGACTTTCCAAAGGTGCATGTTGGCTATCTTCCATGATATGGTTGAACAAACCATGGAAGTCTTCATGGATGATTTCTCGGTCTTCGGGGATTCCTTCTCTGCTTGCCTTGCCAATTTGGAACGTATGCTTAAGCGGTGCGAAGACACTCGCCTTGTTCTGAATTGGGAAAAATGCATTTTATGGTCAAAGAAGGCATTGTGCTAGGACACAAAATCTCTAAAGCCGGTCTTGAAGTCGACCGTGCTAAAGTAGATGTCATAGCCAAATTACCTCCACCTTCCACCGTGAAGGGTGTGAGAAGCTTTCTGGGTCATGCGGGCTTCTATCGTAGATTCATTCAAGATTTCTCTAAAAACGCTCGCCCGATGACCCACCTCTTGGGAAACGATACTCCTTTTATCTTTTCTAAAGAGTGTCTCGAAGCCTTCAATCTTCTCAAGGATAAGCTAACTAAGGCACCGGTCTTGGTTACCCCTAATTGGGAGCTGCCTTTTGAATTGATGTGCGATGCTAGCGACTTTGCTATTGGTGCGGTTTTGGGCCAAAGAGTGAATAAACACTTCCAACCAATCCACTACGCTAGCAAAACAATGACGGGGGCTCAATTGCATTATACGACAACCGAAAAAGAGCTTTTAGCTGTTGTCTATGCTTTTGAGAAATTTCGCCCCTATCTTGTTTTATCCACCACCATCGTATACACGGACCATTCCGCGTTGAAGTACTTGATGACTAAGAACGATTCTAAGCCAAGACTTCTTCGCTGGGTTTTGCTCCTCCAAGAATTCAACATTGAAATTCATGACAAGAAGGGAGCCGAAAACCTGGCCGCGGATCATTTGAGTCGACTTGAGGATCCATATCAGGGGGATCATCCGAACAAAGAGATCAATGACTCTTTCCCCCTGGAGACTCTAATGTCTATAAATCTCAATCTTGACGGCACCCCGTGGTTTGCGGATATTGCAAACTACTTAGCGGGTGGTATTCTCATCCAAGGGTTAACATCCCAACAAAAGAAGAAGTTCTTGAATGATGTTAAGACTTACTTTTGGGATGACCCTTATCTATTCAAACAGTGTGCTGATCTGATTATTCGTCGATGTGTTGACGGACCGGCAGCTTTTGACATCCTCCAAGCTTGCCACAAAGGACCCACCGGTGGTCACTTTGGTCCCAACTACACCGCTAAGAAAGTGTTTGATTCTGGATTCTACTGGCCCACCATTTATCGTGACGCTCACGAAATGGTTAAGCATTGTGATACTTGCCAACGTCAAGGCAAGATCACACATAAGGATGAGATGCCTCAAAATTTCATACAGGAATGTGAAATCTTTGATGTATGGGGCATCGACTTTATGGGGCCATTTCCATCCTCCAAAGGGAACAAGTACATCCTCGTCGCCGTCGACTACGTCTCTAAATGGGTTGAAGCTAAGGCTCTTCCTACGAATGATGCGAGGGTGGTTGTGAACTTTTTGAAGCAGATTTTCGCTCGATTTGGCGTTCCTCGTGCTATCATCAGTGACCGCGGGACTCATTTTTGCAACGATCAATTTGCAAGAGTCATGGCAAAGTATGGTGTCAATCACCGTCTTTCCACCGCCTATCATCCCCAAACCAATGGGCAAGCCGAAATTTCCAATCGTGGCTTGAAGAGAATTTTGGAGCGAACTGTGGGAGAGCATCGTGCCGCGTGGGCCGATAAGTTAGATGATGCTCTGTGGGCTTTCCGTACTGCTTACAAGACCCCGATCGGTTGTACACCTTATCGTCTTGTGTACGGGAAAGCCTGCCACCTACCCATCGAGCTGGAACATAAGGCGCACTGGGCCTTGAAGTGGGCTAACTTCGACATCATCAAAGCCGGTGATCATCGCAAGGTTCAACTCAACGAGCTAAATGAACTGAGGAATGAAGCTTATGAGAACTCGCTGATCTACAAGGAGAAGACGAAGATGATCCACGATGCTAAAATCAAGAACCGAGAGTTCCACGTTGGTGATCAAGTCTTACTCTTTAACTCTCGGTTGAAGATCTTCTCTGGCAAGTTGAAGAGCCGCTGGTCTGGTCCATTCACCGTCGCCAAAGTTTTTCTGTATGGGACCATTGAGCTTTCTCAGCCAAATGGGCCCAATTTCAAGGTGAATGGCCAGCGTCTGAAGCTGTACTTTGTTGAGGACATCTCTCAGGAGATGATTCCATCCCTCACCACGTTCCCCATGAACTAAACTTGGGTCGAGTCAGGCTCATGACTCGGTAAACAAAAACAAGCGCTTCTCGGGAGGCAACCCGTGTTCTATCCTTTACTGCTTTCATAATAAGTGTAGGGGGAGCCCCGCATATGTTTGTTGTCTTGTTTCTTGTGCTGTGCAGGGATTTAAGCTTCAGAGAGCATCTTGATGACTTTTGACGAACCGTGATACCGTGTTCCCATCTTCCCGGTTCTATCCTAAACTCTTGTGATTCAATATTTCATATTTTATATGTTCACATTGAATTCACTTTAGTTGTCTTTTCCTTAGCAAGATTTAACAAAGTGCACAATGTCCTAAGTGTAGGGGAGTTTACTCCCACATGCTTAAACATTGAGGACAATGTTTATCTCAAGTGTAGGGGGGACTTCTATCGAAGTAAGTGGTCTTTTCCATGAATTTGCCCTCATTTTAACCGGAAAATTTGATTTTTCGACATTTTTCGAAATTTGTAATCTATTGTGGCCTAGTTGTATAGTTGTATTTTCCTTTAATATGTTTATTTTCCTTCCATTGCTAGAATAAATTTTTAATAAAGTGGTTTTAGATTTTTCTTAGTCGTGAACATTTTGACTCAACCCGAGTTTACTTGCCTAAGTTTACTCTAGCTAGTATCCTTAACGTGTTTAAGTCAAGTTTTGCTAGGCTTTTATATAGGGAGCTATAAAACGCGAAAGTCTTAACTCTCACGGGTTAAGAACAAGAACTTTTCGCAAGTTCCTATAATTGATCCTAGAGAGTCGTTTATCAAGGGAACTTTAAAATGCGATTTCTAAACATGAAAAAGTCTAAGAATTTGCAAGATCCTATAGGCGACTCGAAAACCCAAAACTTTGATTTAATAGGCTAAGCATCCACGAGTCTCATTCCTTGAGATTTTAAATTGTGGAGAACGAGAGATGATAGAGTCAATTATAAGTTCGGTATTCTTTCGTGAATTTATGTGAGTTAATTATGAGCCTATTCTCCCTCCGCTTGCTAAATAATTTATCTGCTAATAAATAAGGTTGTACGATTTAAAAGGTTACTTAGCTTCTAGCCCCTGATCGTTTAAAAGTTGCTCGGTAATGACGAGAGTTCATAGCCAAGGCATAACTTATGAAGCGGGGCGCAAAGATTGGCGAGTCCGAAAAGGCCCTAACAAGGCATGAGGGCTACATTTTGTTGCTAAAGATCCAAAAGTGATGTGAAGAATCATTTATCAAAAATCAATATGAAGGATCGAGACACACGACGAAAAGCAAGAACTCCCCAAAAGTCATGGAGAAGTCTATCCGAAAAGACCCTAACAAGGTATGAGGATAAATAGATCCAAGTCCTAAAAGGAGGCGGATCGTTGTATATCAAAGTCCAAAATAAAGATTGGAGAAAAATGAAGAAGTCGTGGTCCAAAGATGAAGAATCTCTCAAAAACTTCAAGTGAAGAAATTTCTATTATGAAGAGAAGACCATAATTTCAAGAACGTCTCTCAAAGATTCGAAGTATGAAGTCGCTGCCAAATATCGGCCCGAGAAAGGTCTCAAATCGCGAACCAAGTTATGCCAAGATATGAACTTTCTTGTTGGGTCTTAGGATCTAGACTCATCTGGGATATGATAACAATGATTGTAAGCACAGCGGAATATAATAAAGAACACAATCAAAGTTATGAACAAGGCTTTCTTATTCATAAAATACTAATAAGCTACTAGCTCCTGGTGCCTTATAGGCTTGACACCAGGAGGATGCACACACACCTTTAGTTTACATTGTATATCAATCAGTCAATAACTATGTGTGCCTAATCCTCTTTATATAATAGAGGTACTAGGGTTACATCACAACCCTAGCTTATTATCAAAGCTAACCTAATATTACATATTAGGTCCTTATTGTTTCTTCTGTCTTCATCTCTGCTTATAGGTTTTGTAATCATCAAATCTGTATGTCCCAACAATCTTCCCCTATTTGATATAACAAAACAATGTGCATGAAGAAACAATGCTCGAACATGTCATCACGATAATAAGCTGCACATCTAACTATTCTTCCCCTTTTTGTAATCAGCAAATAGGGTCTTGTGCAACTCGTAGACGCTTCCCCTCAAGTGATGCATGTAGATGGTTAAGTATATAAACAATCATACTAACCATCTCTTGAATCTTGAACTCAGTGGCATAGATCATTTCTTCCTTCAGTATGAAAAAGACATGCTTATTACAATATCATGTAATAAAATGTCTTTGAATAATTCTTGTAGTCAATATATGCATGGCGATCACATGCAATGGCCGATAGTCTCAGTGAGCTCTGACGGATCAACCAGAAACCACTCGATGCTTATGATCATGCTAATTTTGTGATGATCATATCATGAACTGTATGGTATCATATGCCCCCCAAATATTTGTAAAAGAGCGTGTAACTGTTCCAGTTAAGAATTATACCATAATCTGAATCTCCGAAACGATCTATACCCCTCGTAGACGATAAATATGTAGAGAATGTATGTGTGTGGAAGTGTGTTCATCTCTACACCCTAGGACCTCCTTTTATAGTGCAAGGGGTCCTAGGTGGTTACAACATAATTAATACTTTCCAAAGTATTATACATTAATACCATTTAATTATTTCCTAAATAATCTTGTAACCTCCTCATCATAATCAATATCTTTAATACTTCCCATATGAATAGGAAGACTAAATATTTGATCTTGTCTTCTACAATCTTCCTTGATCATATCTTCTATAATCATCTTTCAACTTTATAATACGACCAGGAGTAACTCACCAGGAGTAACGGAGTACTCCAGTAGGAACTGCATATTACCAAGACTAACTTCTAAATCCATGAGTCCTAACAATCCTCCCCTAAACTTGAATTTAACTTTGTTGAGTTCAAGTTTCCAAGTAGATGTGTCACCAATAAGCATGAGGATTGGAATATGAACCACAGCAGCAACAAGCTCACTTGATAAAACTAGAAGAAACACAAAAGTAGTTGCTGATACACGAACGGCTAAGCTTCTTTAAAGCTTGAAAACATCTGCACATGTTGGTTCTTGACAGCAACAGGAGTAGATTTGATGAGCCTTTACCAAGTAGCTGCTCACTCTTGGGCTAGCCAGTCTTTTGGTGGAATCATGACATCACCCTGGGAGACTAGTACCCAGTCCAACTCTTAGAACGTGAATCATTGGTTAGTTGGAGTACCCTGATGATTTTTGGCAAACCATCACAGCCATCAACGGATTTGATATGTCTTTACCAGAAGCCGTACCCTTCTGGACTCGCCAACTCTTAGCAATGAAGCATCGGTGAGTTGAAAACCCTATAGCTTTGAGCAAGCTATTATAGCTATCAACGGATTTGATAAAATCTTTACCAAGAGCCGTACCCCCTTGGATTAGCCACTTTTCAGTCTAGGACCATGACAAGTGAAAACCATCCAGTTTTGGGTAACCTGGCAACCATCAACGGATTTGAGAATCACACCAGGAGCCGTACCCTCAAAGTGAATCAACTCTTTCTTGTCGGTGAGACATGGTGAGTTGAGGACCATTTGTTGTGTGGGGGCAGCCAACACCTAAGTACCAAACAAAAACAGCCCAAAAAGTGAAATATATACAAAGGTATTTCGATTCGAAAGTGTCTATTTTCTTTTCTTTTCTTTTCTTTTTTTTCTCCTTTTTTTTCTTTTTTTTTAATTTTTTTTTCTAATAATTTTATTATTTTTTTTTAATTTTTTTTATAACCACTCAAAGACTATGAGTCAACCAGAAGGAACGTAGAATGCATCAGGAAGAACAATGGTCCACCAGAAGCAGGATGAGTGCAACCAGGAGGAACCATTGGTCGACTAGGAGCAACTTAGTTCTACTAGGAGGAACCATATCCACCAGCACCAATGTCAACCTGTAAAATTTATTAGAAAGAAAAACACAAGAATATACACAGTTATACATACAACAAGCCTCCCCTTAAGCTAAAACCTCCCCTCAAACAGAGCAAAGTATTCACCATCAAAGATTTTTTTTTCTATTTTCCTGCAAAAAGTTAGTTCACACAAATATAGAAAATACAAAACATAGTAATTTATAATTACACTTGCTGAAATAAACACAAACCAAACAAAGATTAGTGTTTATGGAAATCCCAAGCTAAGACAGACTTGAATCTTCCAAAAACATCAACATAGTCATATCTTGTTAAGGTTTTTGATGCACTATTTGATTTAGAGACATGTTTTAACCCATCTTGTTTAGGTTTCCAAACCCACCTAGCTAAAGCCTTAACAATATTAACCTTTGTTTTTGACTGTGTAGACTCAACCCGTGTACCCTTAACATTGTTAAAACATCTTGGTTGTGGAATAATGTTATTTTTAAGATTGGGGTGAAAAACTCTACCAAAGTTCTTGTGATTCACCCGTCTTGAGTTATTCCATACCGGTTTAACTTGTTGTTGATCATTAATCATTCTCTTGTGTTTACAAGTATATTGCAAGTGATCAAAACTACCACACACATAGCAAGCCTTACTTTTGAACTCAAAGTTATCACCTAATTTCTGAGTCATCATGCCATTCCAACCTCTTTGATTACCTCTAGGACTTGTATTGTTTTTCCTAGGATTATCTGCTTTCCTATTACTTTCATTCTTAGCACAAGCAGATTGAGGATAGAACTTAGGTGATTTAGCATTTAAGGTAGACTTACAAGAGGTATATTTACGAGTCATGGGCTCAATTATGATTGGTTCAGGCACAGACTCAAGTGTTTCAGCACTAGAGTCGGACTCAAAAGAGTCAAGGTCACTAGTCTTAGGTTCTAAAGACTTGTCACTAGAGTTACAAGAGACAAAGTTATTAGACACAGAATTAGTTTCAATTGAGCCAGTGGACCTTGTACCATATGTCATTTGTGATTCATCAAAGTCAAAGTGATCTAAGGTAGGCATGAATGTCCCTGTGAGAGGTGGAGGAACAGCATGCATCTCTGCAGCTGGTTTATACCTATTGAAAACAGGCCTACCTTCCACATCTTCAGGGGTAGTGTCAAACACACTAGACAAAGAGGAGTCAAAAACATCATTTGGCCCAATATAGTTTTTAAACCCCAAACCAATTTTAGTCTTACCAGACATGGAGCTATCTACTAGTTTGATTAGGTTTTTAGAAGAACTTGTCCATTTATCAAACCTAGCCAAAGTGCTACCCAGATTAGCTTGTAGCTCCTGCTTTTCTTTGTTTAAATCAACATTAAGTTTTTCAGAATATAATAATAAGTTAGTTGTGTTTTCTAAGTCAATACTTAATACCCTAATCTTATCTTCATACTCTAATTGAGTATTTTGAAACCACTTTTTCTGTTCTTCTAATGTTTTTAGAGCACTTTTGTATGACTGAACTTCTAGATAATATTTATCATTTTCAGCATTCAGATCAGCACATTGTTTTTGAAGTTCTAGAAATATTTGTTCATATGTTTCTACGCAACTAATTGCTAAGTCAGAGTTATTATAAACATGCATTTTATTCTTTAGTCTAGCATTATATTCTCTAACTTCAGATTCAGTCATATAAATTACCTCATCGTCTGGAATTGATGTTCTGCACGCCATGAATTCTTCAGCAACACCATAAGAAGGAGTTTCTTGAAAAACCTTAAAATCAGAACCTTTAGTCGACACTAATTTTGTCACGAAACTGCTACTGATCTGTCGCGAATTCTGAACCACAACTTTACTTCATAGCAACACGGATGAAGGAATCTTGTTCTTCTCAATCAAAGCTTCTCAACGAGGCTCTGATACCACTTGTTGGGTCTTAGGATCTAGACTCATCTGGGATATGATAACAATGATTGTAAGCACAGCGGAATATAATAAAGAACACAATCAAAGTTATGAACAAGGCTTTCTTATTCATAAAATACTAATAAGCTACTAGCTCCTGGTGCCTTATAGGCTTGACACCAGGAGGACGCACACACACCTTTAGTTTACATTGTATATCAATCAGTCAATAACTATGTGTGCCTAATCCTCTTTATATAATAGAGGTACTAGGGTTACATCACAACCCTAGCTTATTATCAAAGCTAACCTAATATTACATATTAGGTCCTTATTGTTTCTTCTGTCTTCATCTCTGCTTATAGGTTTTGTAATCATCAAATCTGTATGTCCCAACATTTCTGATATCCCGAGAAGCAGTTTTAAAAGATTTGGTCCTTTAGCTAACTATTGATTAAATCGTTCACCTTATTTTCGGACTAAATAACTATCGAAATAAGTCAAACAATGCATCCTCGTGAGCATTCAAGACAAAAATAAAATATAAGAGATACACCTAGGAATAAGGGAGTCTAAGTGAATAATTGGCCCACATGAGTTCGTGATAGTTTGCTAACTTATAATAACAATGATCTCGTTTTTAAGCTTGGTATGGGGAAAGTGAAACTTGAGGATGATAAACGTTCATGGCCGCCAAAACCCAATGTAAGTTTTTAATTTCTTTACTTATTTCTATCTTTATGTTTAGTATTTAATAAAGGCCAAGGTGGGTTATTTATTATGGAAAATGTAAACCGTGCTTTAAAAATTAATGCATTGAATGAGGGCATTGCAATGGTCAAGTGTAGGGGATTTAATAAGTGTGAAAACACTTATCCTTTTACCACTTATTTCCAATAATAACAAGACCAAAACGTGTGATTTATGTCGTAACAGTTGGAATTATGCGTGGTTTGTGTTTTTATTGTGTTTTAGGACCAAAATATCAAAAAGGAAGAGAACACGGGCTTTCACGGGCTTTTATTGAAGAAAACGGGAAAAGACGAAGTCAAGAGATCAAAAAGAACGGAAGTCCAAGGCCTATTCTGAAGATTTATCGAAGAAAAAGTCAAAAGACGGAAGTTTAATGAAGTCGAAGAACTTAAGTCTAATAGAAGAAGAAAATTAAAAGACAAGTTCAAATCCCGAGACGACAAAGACGAAGAATTAAAGTCGAGTCGAGAAAACGTGAAGAAAGCAAGAAAGAAGATGCAACACATGCACTCCTTCCACCTTCCCTATAAATACCCTCCTAATAGTCATTAGGAGGGTGGTTAGATTTTTTAGTTAATTTTTCACTTTTTAGTTTTTAGAGAGAGAAAGTCTTAAACTTTCTCTCACTAGTTCATCTTTTTCTTTTAATCTTTCAAGATTAACTCTTTGTATTGCTTATTTTTATTAATCAAGTTCCATTTTAAGCTTTTATCTCTTAATCTCATTCTACTTTTCTTTGATTTAAGATTGATTTTGGTGTGATTATCATGTGATCCGTGTTGTTCTAATTGATTTCATGCTAAAAAGTTAATCTTTTGATCATTTTATAAGTTTTCATTTGATTAAGCTTTAAGAATTTTGTGCTTTTTGGCTTATTTTTATGATTACCTTATTTTTCTTATTAAAAAGTTCTATTTAAAAAGTTTAAGTTTTTATTGTTTGATCTAAAAAGTTGTTTGATTTTGAGTTAGATAAGTTAATAAAAGTGCTTATTTGATTCGGTTACATATTTGGATTGATAAGTTTTGGGTGTTAGCTTATTACTTTAGCTTATTACCTAGCTTTTCCCCATTTCCATAAATTTCGGAAAGGGTGGTAAAACCCCTTTCCGATTGGCATTTTTCCGACCAGGGGGGCACCATCTAACCGATTCCACAATTTTAGGAAAGGTTGTTAACTTCCCTTTCCGATTGGACCCTTATTCCGACGGCACCCCATTTCTGTTTTCCGATTGGTGGCATTTGCATATTCCGATTGGCTGTTTCATCGATTATTCCGATTGAGTCAAGATTGGTTATTCCGATTGATAGCTAGCTATATATTCCGATTGGGCCTCAAGTCTCATATTCCGATTTGGCAAAGTTTACATATTCCGATTGTGGGTTTTGTCCCACATTCCGATCACAAGCTTTTACCCGTATTCCGATCAACCGATCGGAAAACATTCCGATCGGGGGTACTTTTGGTTTGTTTTGGTTTCTTTCGATATCACTTTCTTATAGTACTTTTATTTTCTGAAAATTTTCGAAGTGTTAGTTTTATTTAGCGAGTTAGTACTTTTCCTTCGTCACCTTTACATTTGTATGCATTTGTTTTTACTCGTTATTCAAATTAATCTTTTAACTTCCATTTTACTCAACGACACTTTAATTTCTTGCTAGTAGTTTAAAATAAATCAAAACCAATCCATCCACTTGATTCACCAAAAGACGATTGATTCGCACTTTAAACCGGTTTTCAATTCGAAAAGATTCGGAACTATAACGAACTTTGATACTTTGGGGTAAAATCTCTTGTATTACATGCGACAGAAAATATTTCACATGTGAAAATAAAGTTTTGAAAACAAGCATTTACAATTAAATTTTTATCTGCGTACTTTTCATGTAACACCCCATTTTGATAATGGAATGTGACGCGTAATTATAGCGTGTCATCAAAGCATACAAGGATAAATGTATAAAACATTACATGACCATAGGGATAACCGGAATCAAACATCGGTTCCCAAACATAAGCCCAAAACATAATAAAGCAAAAGAAATGAATGAAAGACTAAACAAGCATAAGTATATGAAGGCAAAAAGGAAAAGAAGTCTCTAGCAGCTTCCATCCTATGCACGTCCTCCAAATGCTCGAGTCTTTCCTAGGGTACTTGCCGTTTTGGGACATGGAAAGGAAAGTAACGGCTGAGCAAAATGCTCAGTGCACGGATATAGACATAGTATAAGTGACTAAAACATAATAGAGACTTAATAGCAGCAGAAATGTATAAGTCCTGGAAAACCTGGAACATGTTCATAAAACTGGTTTTATAGTTTGAAAAGCCTTATGTTTATCTTATGAAAATTGTTTAACATATTTTACCATTAGCCAATATAGGTCATGAAAATCCACCGTGCATGAATACTTGGATGGGTGACCTCATCATGCAAATTAGAGGGGCTGCCTCTAATTTAATATACTTGTTTTGGGTAGGAGGGATCAGCTCCTTGTGAAGGATGCAAGGCACACACCACAGTCACCATGAAATCCTGACTGAAAACATGTAACTAGGATGCACCCATACGCCCCACATGATAAATATAAATAAATGGCCGAAAGCTGAAGGGACGCCACGAGCAATCACTCCGCCGTGGTGAAGTCATAACATCAGTGCCTCTAATGTTATGGTTATGGTACCTCCATAACTAGGTGAAACTGGTCATGCATGTATATGGCTATAGGTAAACTTAATTAAACATAAGCAATCAAACACATAACTTATACTACGGGAAAACAGTTGGCTGCATATGGGGAATCCTAATAAGGAAAGAATGTCCATACTGAAAGGACTGGAATCCGCACCTTATGTCCAGTGAACGAAGAAGATGAACTGAGCGGAATCCTACTTCCGTATCACTAGTGCTACATAAATACATTCATGAATAAGTATCTGCTTACTAAATACGTAGCTGATTTTATGTCATGTCTTAGCTTATTCTATATGTTCTTACCATGTCTTACTGTTTAAAGCCTTACATTGTGTTTATCTTATATTCTGTTTAATCTGTTTAAGTATTTCTGGTATTTCATGTATTATTATACTTACTGTGTAATAATAAGTAACTTTCCAAAAAAAGCAGGTTTCCTAAAATAGAAAGTTTCCAAAAATAGAAAGTTTCCAAAAATAGAAAGTTACCAAAAATAGGAAGTTCCCAAAAATAGAAAGTTTCCAAAAAAAGAAAGTTTCCAAAAATAGAAAGTTTCCAAAAATAGAATTACTGCTTAAAATAGATAAGTTTCTAAAAATAGAAAGTTTCCATAAATAGATCAGCTGCCTTAATTAAATAAGTTTCCATAAATAGATTAGCTGCCTGAAATAAATAAGTTTCTAAAAATAGAAGGTTTCTATAAATAGATTAGCTGCCTTATTTAATTAAGTTTCTAAAAATAGAAAGTTTCTATAATTAGAAATAAGCTGGTTAAATAAGCTAAGTATATAAGCCTAAGTGTTTTCATGATTATTTTCTAAGTCATATGATATAATGTATAGTTTCATAATTATTTCATGTAATTAAATTAAACTATAGGTTAAAATATTTATTTAAAGTATAACATGTTTTTAATTAAATAAAGTTAAATACTTAGGTTAAAACATGTATTATTATTTATTAATAATATAACCTAAGTCATGTAAATTAATTAATTATAATCATGGTTTTTAAATAATTAATTAATTATAAGTCTAAGATATAAAAATACTTAGGTTAATTAATTCATGATTATAATAATTAAAATAACCTAAGTCGTGTTATTAAATTAATCATATCATTTTATTAATTTAATTTTTTTAACATAAGATCATAAACATAAAAAAACTAAACATAAACCATGAACCGGATCTAGAATCAAAACCTTGAACCGGACATGAAATCGACACCGTGCCCCGAACCAAATCGGGGTACCCCGTGTCTTGAGGCTGCCGTGGGACCCACACACACCAACCGAGACCATATATGGTCTTGGTGGTGGTCGGTTGGCCAAACCGAAACCCCTTTGGGTTCGGTGTAGCCTGCGGCCAAAACAAACACCCCTTAAAAACATACTTTTGATTTTATTAAACCCCAAATCATGTTATATCCATGTTTATTTATTAGGTTTTTGTAAAAACATAACATGTTCTTGATTTATTAAAAGATCAAATCAAAAGAAAAAGTTTAAAAAAGATTTACCGAATTCGTGGATCAAAAGGATGAAGAACAAACACGATTACCAACTAAATTTCCAAGATCCAAGATCACAAACCACCTCCTTGTGGTGTTCTTAAGGTGGCGGCACAAAGAAGAAAAGGGAAGGAGGGTTTTAGGGTTTTTTCTAAAATCTTCTTTAAATGAAAATGAGTAGTGAAAAATCCCTTTTCCCTTTTAGTAAAAATTGATGGGCTAAGCCCATCCTCCCTCCTTAATTTCGTGGTAATGGGGCCCACAAGGGGTAACCCGAATGTTTTTCCGTGTCTAAAATAGTGGTGTGTTCTCGTGTGTTCTCGTGTATTCTCGTGTTCGTGTTTTACGTGTTCTCGTTAAATATTAACCGTGACTTAATATATTTATTTATGTTCGTAATAAATATATATACGTAATTAATATTAGCTCGTGATTAAATTACGTTCATGATTTCATGATCGCATGTTCGTGATTAATTATTGTTTAAATAATTATTGCGTGTTCGTGCGTAATAAATACTTATCGTGTTTTAATACGTACGTAATACGTAAAATCCTAACACGTAATCGTAATCATGCTATAATAGGAAAGTTTTAATCTAGTACGTACGATCTTAAGGGTACTATTCATGGTAAAAGCATGCGGGTTTTACAACTCTTCCCCCCTAAAAAGAATAATTCGCCCCCGAATTATAGATAACGTACTGAAAGAGGAACATACCCGAATCAAACTAAGAGGGTATGTAAGATAAATGAACGTGCAGGTGAGCTGGTAGAAGGAACGCGGAACGTGACATGTCTTGAAAGGACATGGAACGTGACGTGACTGAAAGGACATATCTAATTGATAAGAGAAAACTGGATAAAAGTCCGGATGAACTTGTCCGTTTCCAAGTGGCTTCCCTCTTGGAACGGTTCCTTCATAAGATCTTGACACGAATGATAAGTCTTGGTCCTCCTGACCTTGACTTGGAATACGAAGAAGTTCTTGGTTATCAACGTAAGGTAGATCCCCTAAATTCGATCGAGGGAATAAGAATTAATCGTGTAAGAGTAACTGAAACGTTACGATGAAAGACAATCTGACTTAACTGTTAACTAGAAACGATGCGCGAGACATAAAGAAACGTAGTACGTGAAAAATTTTGAACGTGATACGTGAAAAATTTGGAACGTGCTACGTGGAGATTTGGCGAGTGTAGTATGAGTAAACATATCGTGATCCATGATACGTGTAACATATCTTGATCATGATATGAGGAACGTGGAATGAACATGACATGTGAAACATATCGTGATCATAGAATACAATGGCGGTAACGTCAAACGCTACAAGGTGAGACGTGGAATATGACGTGAAACGTCTATCTAATGATGGAGAGTTATACTAAACTTGGGTCTGGTCTCTCAAGTTCTTGCAAACTACCCAAAATGAGAAAAGAAATGAACGTAAAATCGTAAGCCAAAATACGATCATGAACGTGAATAGTGTCATGAACGCAAGCGCGAAAGCAAGGCGTGGAATTAGAATGAAGACGTGAAGTAATTTAGGAGTACAATTGCGAATCTTTGTCTGACCCTATAGCTGAGGGATTACCAAGTGGTCGGATGAGCCTTGGCTGGAACATGTCCGATCAATCTGTTGGTTCTGCAATCCTTGCGGATGTAAGGATTCTACAGACTTGATCAAACTGTTTGCAATAAACCAGATAGCATCATGCTTCTTCTGAGTTTGCGTTACTCTGGTAACCAAAATCCATGGAGATCTTGTCCCATTTTAGTTCACAAATTCAGATGATGAAACATCCCAGCCTGTTGGTGTCCTATCTTAACCTGTTGGTATGTCAGGTACTTAGATATGAACATAAATGTATCTTGCTTCGTAGAACTTGATACATAGGAGTTTGCGAAACTCTGAGTCTATCAATCCAAACTTCTCTTAGCGTAGGATTTTCTAGAACACCTAATGTAGTGTAGGGTTCTCTCCTTTACGCATAGGCTGAGTCATGGTAAGATTAACCATACAACCCATGTGATTCAGTGTGTCACTGTAATCAAACAGAATTGATATTGGAAAAAATTTCCAGGGTAGAATTTCTCTTGTCATAGAATTTGCAACATAGTGCAGATATGGTCTTCCTGTTCTTTTCTAGGCTTAGAGGAAATCAGGTTATCCTCAATGAAAACATTGATGAATTTGCTATGAGTTCATGGAAACTCATTCTTATAATGCCGTTGGATCATTGATGAGACTAATTCAAAATCATAAATCTAGCATGACCGAGTCGTGTACGAATAGCAGTCATGGACATGTCCTTCTCTTTCCCTCGTCACTGTTGGCAGCATGATCATGAGTTCAATCTTGGAAAAGTGATTAACACTATAAGGTCGATTGGACATGTTGTCAATACGTGGAGGAGAATAACGGTCATGAATGGTGATTTGTTTAGCCGACGTTAGTCGACACATAATCTCATGGTACCGTCCTTCTCCTTGTAAGTTCTTCTGGAATGTATGGGAAGATTTTGGAATAATCAACTGGCTATGCGTAAAAGACTTAAGTGGTCGTGTCTTACTGACAGCTAGAAAATGTTAGCGACCATGGCTAACAATGCACATGCTTGTAAGCATAGATAATTTGTACAGATTTTCCCGATGGAAAATCAAGCTGAATGTGATCAGGAGCCTGAACATTACTGTACATAATTATGAATCGTAGCATGGTGTGCTGTTCCTAGTCCATGATTAGGATAAAATTCATCTCGTGTCTATCCGAGGAAATGCGTTAGCAGCTTGGATCTCATCATTAAGCTGAAGGAAAACCTTCGTATACGTGGGAATACGAAAGGCGTCCTTCATGGTCATAAATATATGAAGTATGGTGAAACAAAAGAAAGTGAAATCGGCAACGTGATAGTTCTTACAGATGCGTCGATAATGGTATTGAAATTCTTGTGGCCTGATTAATACATGGCACAACAAAATGGATATACCCTTGTAGGGTACCCTGAATTTCTTAGAAATGTCCCATAGTTGGACGTGAGTCATGTGTCTTGACTCGTGTCTTGGAACTATAAGCATGACATATGTCTTGACTGGTGTCTTGACATGTGTCATCAGGAAGTATACGTGAGACATGTGTCTTGACTGATGTCTTGACATGTGCCTCGAGACGTAATTCCATAGAACTACAATATTAGGTTATTATGCCAGACTTGGCGGACCGGTTGGACTACTGATCCTTTGTATGTCTGATCACGTCCGCGGCCGGAGCCTCGGTTGCGATTTCTAGGATAGTTTCTATCATAGTAGTGGTTACTATCGTCCTGTCTGTCAGTTCCATGACGGTCATTCTCATAACCGTGATTCATGTAACTATTCAGCTGAGTGGCCGGCTGGTACCGGTTTGCACTCATATGGCTGAAATGACAGTCGAATGACGTGTGACATGTAACTAAGAATTAGGGACAATGATTGATGTAAATCGTCTGATGGTGAAGCATCTTCTCGTCCAATTGCTTTGTTCTGGCGCCTTTGTCTTCGTCTTGTAGGATCTCCAGGTTGTGAACAACATCCGCATCTCGTAGCGTCTCCGAACGTCAGCAGCATCAACCTTTAGTAACATCTCCAAGCTATGAGCGGCATCGGCAATCTTGTAGAATATCAGCAAGTGAACATACGCGTGAGATGATTTAGAATCGACTAGCGAATACTCGTGAAGTATTGCAAGTGAAATACACATGGATTTAGGTACGTGTAATACACATGGAATACGGTACATGGAGTACACATGGAATGTTCATGAAATGATCGGTATTGGGGTCGATCATTTGTCATGATTTTAAGGAAACTATATTGGTTAAATGGTTGTGAAAACCATCATGATAACCTGGCAGTATTAGCATAGACATCATTCTGGTTGTATCGGAAAACGTCAAATTGTGGTTACACAAAATTCAACGCTGATTTGCCTGACAGTATGATCAGTGAAAACCAACCATGACTATCATGAAAGCAGGATTCAATGAAATCCAACAATGCCTTGCATGAAAACATAAATAACAAAAGAGGCGTAAGACGTAATCAACATAAAGACAGAATTATCATGAAGAAACATGAAACGATTTAACATGAAGGAGTGTATAACATAATCAGCATGAAACTGAGTTTAACCATGACAGTTTGAAAACATACTTGACATAAAAACATAGTAACTTATGAGGGGACATGAAAAATTTTTATGCCAATAAATCATGAGAAATATTTTATGCATGAAAAACAGTGCATGAATGTATAATGTAGTTTATAAAAACCTTTATATGTGCGAGGGGACGCCTATGGGTCGGTCCCAAAACAAAAGACATATCGAGGGGACGCCTATGGGTCGGTCCCAAAGTTAAAAGTTTCGATAAAAGCACGTGCGACTAAATAGGGCCAGTCCTGTACCAACCATTACTTAGTCATAATCCCTGCAACAATGATACATGGAACATAAATAAATGAAACTCATCTGTTAAAACTTATCAGAAAAAAATTTTATGTGACTAATTATGAACTACTGGGGTTCAGTCCACATAGCCACAGTTCAGAGGAACATTATGCATGAAACAATGACACAAAACTAAATATGAATGACGGTTGTCCATCCATATTAGTAAAACAATATCGATGAAAACATCAAGGTTAAAACCTCAAGGTGCTAAAAACATCATGGTTAAAACAACAATGCGCTGAAAACATCAATACGTGATATAACAAACGTTGGCTTAGGAAGCTCCTGGTGACTACCCACTAGTCACAGGTCAAGTTTTAGAGCCTACAGGTCGAAGCCTTGGCTCTGATACCATAATTGTAACACCCCATTTTGATAATGGAATGTCACGCGTAATTATGGCGTGTCATCAAAGCATACAAGGATAAATGTATAAAACATTACATGACCATAGGGATAACCGGAATCAAACATCGGTTCCCAAACATAAGCCCAAAACATAATAAAGCAAAAGAAATGAATGAAAGACTAAACAAGCATAAGTATATGAAGGCAAAAAGGAAAAGAAGTCTCTAGCAGCTTCCATCCTATGCACGTCCTCCAAATGCTCGAGTCTTTCCTAGGGTACCTGCCGTTTTGGGACATGGAAAGGAAAGTAACGGTTGAGCAAAACGCTCAGTGCACGGATATAGACATAGTATAAGTGACTAAAACATAAAAGAGACTTAATAGCAGCAGAAATGTATAAGTCCTGGAAAACCTAGAACATGTTCATAAAACTGGTTTTATAGTTTGAAAAGCCTTATGTTTATCTTATGAAAACTGTTTAACATATTTTACCATTAGCCAATATAGGTCATGAAAATCCACCGTGCATGAATACTTGGAGGGGTGACCTCATCATGCAAATTAGAGGGGCTGCCTCTAATTTAATATATTGGTTTTGGGTAGGAGGGATCAGCTCCTTGTGAAGGATGCAAGGCACACACCACATTCACCATGAAATCCTGACTGAAAACATGTAACTAGGATGCACCCATACGCCCCACATGATAAATATAAATAAATGGCCAAAAGCTGAAGGGACGCCACGAGCAATCACTCCGCCGTGGTGAAGTCATAACATCAGTGCCTCTAATGTTATGGTTATGGTACCTCCATAACTAGGTGAAACTGTTCATTCATGTATATGGCTATAGGTAAACTTAATTAAACATAAGAAATCAAACACATAACTTATACTACGGGAAAACAGTTGGCTGCATACGGGGAATCCTAATAAGGAAAGAATGTCCATACTGAAAGGACGGGAATCCATACTTTATGTCCAGTGAACGAAGAAGATGAACTGAGCGGAATCCTACTTTCGTATCACTAGTGCTACATAAATACATACATGAATAAGCATCTGCTTACTAAATACGTAGCTGATTTTATGTCATGTCTTAGCTTATTCTATATGTTCTTACCATGTCTTACTGTTTAAAGCCTTAAACAATGTTTATCTTATATTCTGTTTAATCTGATTAAGTATTTCTGGTATTTCATGTATTATTATACTTATTGTGTAATAATAAGTAACTTTCCAAAAATAGCTGGTTTCCTAAAATAGAAAGTTTCCAAAAATATAAAGTTACCAAAAGTAGAAAGTTTCCAAAAATATAAAGTTTCCCCCCTAAAAAGAATAATTCGTCCCCGAATTATAGATAACGTACTGAAATAGGAACATACCCGAATCAAACTAAGAGGGTATGTAAGATAAATGAACGTGTAGGTGAGCTGGTAGAAGGAACGCGGAACGTGACATGTCTTGAAAGGAAATGGAACGTGACGTGACTGAAAGGACATATCTAATTGATAAGAGAAAAACGGATAAAAGTCCGGATGATCTTGTCCGTTTCCAAGTGGCTTCCCTCTTGGAACGGTTCCTTCATAAGATCTTGACACGAATGATAAGTCTTGGTCCTCCTGACCTTGAGTTGGAATACGAAGAAGTTCTTGGTTATCAACGTAAGGTAGATCCCCTACATTCGATCGAGGGAATAAGAATTAATCGTGTAAGAGTAACTGAAACGTTACAATGAAAGACAATCTGACTTAACTGTTAACTAGAAACGATGCGCGAGACATAAAGAAACGTAGTACGTGAAAAATTTTGAACGTGATACGTGAAAAATTTGGAACGTGCTACGTGGAGATATGGCGAGTGTAGTATGAGTAAACATATCGTGATCCATGATACGTGTAACATATCTTGATCATGATATGAGGAACGTGGAATGAACATGACATGTGAAACATATCGTGATCATAGAATACAATGGCGGTAACGTCAAACGCTACAAGGTGAGACGTGGAATATGACGTGAAACGTCTATCTAATGATGGAGAGTTATACTAAACTTGGGTCTGGTCTCTCAAGTTCTTGCAAACTACCCAGAATGAGAAAAGAAATGAACGTAAAATCGTAAGCCAAAATACGATCATGAACGTAAATAGTGTCATGAACGCGAGCGCGAAAGCAAGGCGTGGAATTAGAATGAAGACGTGAAGTAATTTAGGAGTACAATTGCGAATCTTTGTCTGACCCGATAGCTGAGGGATTACCAAGTGGTCGGATGAGCCTTGGCTGGAACATGTCCGATCAATCTGTTGGTTCTGCAATCCTTGCGGATGTAAGGATTCTGCAGACTTGATTAAACTGTTTGCAAAAAACCAGATAGCATCATGCTTCTTCTGAGTTTGCGTTACTCTGGTAACCAAAATCCATGGAGATCTTGTCCCATTTTAGTTCACAAATTCAGATGATGAAACATCCCAGTCTGTTGGTGTCCTATCTTAACCTGTTGGTATGTCAGGTACTTAGATATGAAGGTAAATGTATCTTGCTTCGTAGAACTTGATACATAGGAGTTTGCGAAACTCTGAGTCTATCAATCCAAACTTCTCTTAGCGTAGGATTTTCTAGAACACCTAATGTAGTGTAGGGTTCTCTCCTTTACGCATAGGCTGAGTCATGGTAAGATTAACCATACAACCCATGTGATTCAGTGTGTCACTGTAATCAAACAGAATTGATATTGGAAAAAATTTCCAGGGTAGAATTTCTCTTGTCATAGAATTTGCAACATAGTGCAGATATGGTCTTCCTCTTCTTTTCTAGGCTTAGAGGAAATCAGGTTATCCTCAATGAAAACATTGATGAATTTGCTATGAGTTCATGGAAACTCATTCTTATAATGCCGTTGGATCATTGATGAGACTAATTCAAAATCATAAATCTAGCATGACCGAGCTGTACGAATAGCAGTCATGGACATGTCCTGCTCTTTCCCTCGTCACTGTTGGCAGCATGATCATGAGTTCAATCTTGGAAAAGTGATTAACACTATAAGGTCGATTGGACATGTTGTCAATACGTGGAGGAGAATAACGGTCATGAATGGTGATTTTTTTAAGCCGACGGTAGTCGACACATAATTTCATGGTACCGTCCTTCTCCTAGTAAGTTCTTCTGGAATGTATGGGAAGATTTGGAATAATCAACTGGCTATGCGTAAAAGACTTAAGTGGTCGTGTCTTACTGACAGCTAGAAAATTTTAGCGACCATGGCTAACAACGCACATGCTTGTAAGAATAGATAATTTGTACAGAATTTCCCGATGGAAAATCAAGCTGAATGTATTCAGGAGCCTGAACATTACTGTACATAATTATGAATCATAGCATGGTGTGCTGTTCCTAGTCCATGATTAGGATAAAATTCATCTCGTGTCTGTCCGAGGAAATGCGTTAGCAGCTTGGATCTCATCATTAAGCTGAAGGAAAACCTTCGTATACGTGGGAATACGAAAGGCGTCCTTCATGGTCATAAATATATGAAGTATGGTGAAACAAAAAAAAGTGAAATCGGCAACGTGATAGTTCTTACTGATGCGCCGATAATGGTATTGAAATTCTTGTGGCCTGATTAATACATGGCACAACAAAATGGATATACCCTTGGAGGGTACCCTGAATTTCTTAGAAATGTACCATAGTTGGACGTGAGTCATGTGTCTTGACTCGTGTCTTGGAACTATAAGCATGACATATGTCTTGACTGGTGTCTTGACATGTGTCATCAGGAAGTATACGTGAGCCATGTGTCTTGACTGATGTCTTGACATGTGTCTCGAGACGTAATTCCATAGAACTACTATATTAGGTTATTATGCCAGACTTGGCGGATCGGTTGGACTACTGATCCTTTGTATGTCTGATCACGTCCACGGCCGGAGCCTCGGTTGCGATTTCTAGGATAGTTTCTGTCATAGTAGTGGTTACTATCGTCCTGTCTGTCAGTTCCATGACGGTCATTCTCATGACCGTGATTCATGTAACTATTCAGCTGAGTGGCCGGCTGGTACCGGTTTGCACTCATATGGCTGAAATGACAGCCGAATGACGTGTGACATGTAACTAAGAATTAGGGACAATGATTGATGGAAATCGTCTGATGGTGAAGCGTCTTCTCGTCCAATTGCTTTGCTCTGACGCCTTTGTCTTCGTCTTGTAGGATCTCCAGGTTGTGAACAGCATCCGCATCTCGTAGCGTCTCCGAACTTCAACAGCATCAACCTTTAGTAACATCTCCAAGCTATGAGCGGCATCGGCAATCTTGTAGAATATCAGCAAGTGAACATACGCGTGAGATGATTTAGAATCGACTAGCGAATACTCGTGAAGTATTGCAAGTGAAATACACATGGATTTAGGTACGTGTATAACACATGGAATACGGTACATGGAGTACACATGGAATGTTCATGAAATGATCGGTATTGGGGTCGATCATTTGTCATGATTTTAAGGAAAGTATATCGGTTAAATGGTTATGAAAACCATCATGATAACCTGGCAGTATTAGCATAGACATCATTCTGGTTGTATCGAAAAACGTCAAATTGTGGTTACACAAAAGTCAACGATGATTTGCCTGACAGTATGATCAGTGAAAACCAACCATGACTATCATGAAAGCAGGATTCAATGAAATCCAACAATGCCTTGCATGAAAACATAAATAACAAAAGAGGCGTAAGACGTAATCAACATGAAGACAGAATTATCATGAAGAAACATGAAACGATTTAACATGAAGGAGTGTATAACATAATCAGCATGAAACTGAGTTTAACCATGACAGTATGAAAACATACTTGACATAAAAACATAGTAACTTATGAGGGGACATGAAAAAAATTTATGCCAATAAATCATGAGAAAAATTTTATGCATGAAAAACAGTGCATGAATGTATAATGTAGTTTATAAAAACCTTTATATGTGCGAGGGGACGCCTATGGGTCGGTCCCAAAACAAAAGACATAGCGAGGGGACGCCTATGGGTCGGTCCTAAAGTTAAAAGTTTCGATAAAAGCACATGAGACTAAATAGGGCCAGTCCTGTACCAACCATTACTTAGTCATAATCCCTGCAACAATGATACATGAAACATAAATAAATGAAATTCATCTGTTAAAACTTATCAGAAAATTTTTTTATGTGACTAACTATGAACGACTAGGGTTCAGTCCACATAGCCACAGTTCACGAGGAACATTATGCATGAAACAATGACACATAACTAAATATGAATGACGGTTGTCCATCCATATTAGTAAAACAATATCGATGAAAACATCAAGGTTAAAACCTCAAGGTGCTGAAAACATCATGGTTAAAACAACAATGCGCTGAAAACATCAATACGTGGTATAACAAACGTTGGCTTAGGAAGCTCCTGGTGACTACCCACTAGTCACAGGTCAAGTTTTAGAGCCTACAGGTCGAAGCCTTGGCTCTGATACCATAATTGTAACACCCCATTTTGATAATGGAATGTCACGCGTAATTATGCCGTGTCATCAAAGCATACAAGGATAAATGTATAAAACATGACATGACCATAGGGATAACCGAAATCAAACATCGGTTCCCAAACATAAGCCCAAAACATAATAAAGCAAAAGAAATGAATGAAAGACTAAACAAGCATAAGTATATGAAGGCAAAAAGGAAAAGAAGTCTCTAGCAGCTTCCATCCTATGCACGTCCTCCAAATGCTCGAGTCTTTCCTAGGGTACCTGCCGTTTTGGGACATGGAAAGGAAAGTAACGGCTGAGCAAAACGCTCAGTGCACGGATATAGACATAGTATAAGTGACTAAAACATAATAGAGACTTAATAGCAGCGGAAATGTATAAGTCCTGGAAAACCTGGAAAATGTTCATAAAACTGGTTTTATAGTTTGAAAAGCCTTATGTTTATCTTATGAAAACTGTTTAACATATTTTACCATTAGCCAATATAGGTCATGAAAATCCACCGTGCATGAATACTTGGAGGGGTGACCTCATCATGCAAATTAGAGGGGCTGCCTCTAATTTAATATACTGGTTTTGGGTAGGAGGGATCAGCTCCTTGTGAAGGATGCAAGGCACACACCACATTCACCATGAAATCCTGACTGAAAACATGTAACTAGGATGCACCCATACGCTCCACATGATAAATATAAATAAATGGCCAAAAGCTGAAGGGACGCCACGAGTAATCACTCCGCCGTGGTGAAGTCATAACATCAGTGCCTCTAATGTTATGGTTATGGTACCTCCATAACTAGGTGAAACTGGTCATGCATGTATATGGCTATAGGTAAACTTAATTAAACATAAGAAATCAAACACATAACTTATACTACGGGAAAACAGTTGGCTGCATACGGGGAATCCTAATAAGGAAAGAATGTCCATACTGGAAGGACGGGAATCCGTACTTTATGTCCAGTGAACGAAGAAGATGAACTGAGCATAATCCTACTTCCGTATCACTAGTGCTACATAAATACATACATGAATAAGTATCTGCTTACTAAATACGTAGCTGATTTTATGTAATGTCTTAGCTTATTCTATATGTTCTTACCATGTCTTACTGTTTAAATCCTTAAACTGTGTTTATCTTATATTCTGTTTAATCTGATTAAGTATTTCTGTTATTTCATGTATTATTATACTTACTGTTTAATAATAAGTAACTTTCCAAAAATAGCAGGTTTCCTAAAATAGAAAGTTTCCAAAAATAGAAAGTTTCCAAAAATAGAAAGTTACCAAAAATAGAAAGTTTCCAAAAACAGAAAGTTTCAAAAAATAGAAAGTTTCCAAAAATAGAAAGTTTCCAAAAATAGATTTACTGCTTAAAATAGATAAGTTTCTAAAAATAGAAAGTTTCCATAAATAGATCAGCTGCCTTAATTAAATAAGTTTCCATAAATAGATTAGCTGCCTGAAATAAATAAGTTTCTAAAAATAGAAGGTTTCCATAAATAGATTAGCTGCCTTATTTTATTAAGTTTCTAAAAATAGAAAGTTTCCATAATTAGAAATAAGCTGGTTAAATAAGCTAAGTATATAAGCCTAAGTGTTTTCATGATTATTTTCTAAGTCATATGATATAATGTATAGTTTAATAATTATTTCATGTAATTAAATTAAACTATAGGTTAAAATATTTAATTAAAGTATAACATGTTTTTAATTAAATAAAGTTAAATACTTAGGTTAAAACATGTATTATTATTTATTAATAATATAACCTAAGTCATGTAAATTAATTAATTATAATCATGGTTTTTAAATAATTAATTAATTATAAGTCTAAGATATAAAAATACTTAGGTTAATTAATTCATGATTATAATAATTAAAATAACCTAAGTCATGTTATTAAATTAATCTTATCATTTTATTAATTTAATTTTTTAACATAAGATCATAAACATAAAAAAACTAAACATAAACCATGAACCGGATCTAGAATCAAAACCTTGATCCGGACATGAAATCGACACCGTACCCCGTGTCTTGAGGCTGCCGTGGGACCCACACACACCAACCGAGACCATATATGGTCTTGGTGGTGGTCGGTTGGCCAAACCGAAACCCCTTTGGGTTCGGTGTAGCCTGCGGCCAAAACAAACACCCCTTAAAAACATACTTTAAATTTTATTAAACCCCAAATCATGTTAGATCCATGTTTATTTATTAGGTTTTTGTAAAAACATAACATGTTCTTGATTTATTAAAAGATCAAATCAAAAGAAAAAGTTTAAAAAAGATTTACCGAATTCGTGGATCAAAAGGATGAAGAACAAACATAATCACCAACTAAATTTCCAAGATCCAAGATCACAAACCACCTCCTTGTGGTGTTCTTAAGGTGGCGGCACAAAGAAGAAAAGGGGAGGAGGGTTTTAGGGTTTTTCTAAAATCTTCTGTGAATGAAAATGAGTAGTGAAAAATCCCTTTTCCCTTTTAGTAAAATTTGATGGGCTAAGCCCATCCTCCCTCCGTAATTTCGTGGTAATGGTGCCCACAAGGGGTAACCTGAATGTTTTTCCGTGTCTAAAATATTGGTGTGTTCTCTGTGTTCTCGTGTGTTCTCGTGTTCGTGTTTTACGTGTTGTCGTTAAATATTAACCGTGACTTAATATATTTATTTGTGTTCGTAATAAATATATATACGTAATTAATATTAGCTCGTGATTAAATTACGTTCATGATTTCATGATCGCATGTTCGTGATTAATTATTGTTTAAATAATTATTGCGTGTTCGTGCGTAATAAATACTTATCGTGTTTTAACACGTACGTAATACGTAAAATCCTAACACGTAATTGTAATCATGATATAATAGGAAAGTTTTAATCTAGTACGTACGATCTTAAGGGTACTATTCATGGTAAAAGCATGCGGGTTTTACATTTCATATGTTAAAAAATCAGGCAATTAAAATGTAAGTGACTCTCTTTCACATGTGAAAAGAAACATTACAAACAAGAATCTTGAAAATGTTGATGTAAATAAAACAAGAATCTTGCTCTTCAACTACAATATATCATACATTAGTATATTATTTTGCAATTTTTAAAAGTGAGTTTTTTCACATGTGAATAAAAATTAATACTAAAGGTTTGTATTGTTTTATATATTTCACATGCGAAAATAAAGTTTTGAAAACAAACTCGGCAAAAAGCTATATATGGCTATGCAAGCATTTAGCATGTTAAATAGAACAACTATAGCCATTAAATATTTATCGGTATTGAAAATGTCGATGTAAATAAAACAAGAATCTTACACTTCAACTAGAATATATCATACATTAGTATATTATTTTGTAATTTTTAAAAATGATTTTTTTCACATGTTAATAAAAATTAATACTAAAGGTTTGTATTGTTTTATATTTTTTTTAGAAAAATTCTTATCAAAAAACAAATCATAATAAATTATATAGACTAAATATAAAAACAAAATAATAACACATAATAAAAACAAAATAATCAAGAATGATAGAATATATAACTCATTGCAGTGTAAAGATCAAGCATTAAACATTCAACGGAGTAACTTTCACATGTGAAAAGAAACTTAACAAACTGACCTAGGCTAACAAAGTATTTAACAACCTGTAACAGAATATTCACACGTGAAAACAAAGTTTACCAATTATTATGAACTATGTATTCAGAGTATATCAATTATTCTCTATCTCTTTAGTATCATCTTCTGTCCAGCTATGTTAATCATTCATCATCACTCTCAGTGTCACTAGACACTGTTGAATCACTATCTTGTCATGTTTTACCATTTTCTACATTAACTTTGTAGTTTTTAGAGTCGCGTCTAACCATCTTGTTACATTTTTTACAATGTCTTCTCTTCCTCTTCAAAAGATCCCTTGTCTTCTCTAAATCATTACATTTTTACAATGTCTTCTCTTCCTCTTCAAAAGATCCCTTGTCTTCTCTAAATCATTCTTGCTTCATTGAAGACCTGAACCACTCCCTTAGTTTTTACAATCTTCTGGGTTTCCAACAGTGTTCGTTCCTTCAGCTCATTTTTCAACACCCAGAACATTGTTAAACATTTCTGTTTTACTTAATGGTTTAGCATTCGGGTTTGCTTTTTCAACTCCAGTCTTTAATTTCTTAATATTTTTAAGAAATTGATTCAGTTGTCCTTCATCTTTAACTAAAAGATTGAGGTAGAAATCTATTGTAGAATAAACTTCACTTGCAATCGCCATATATCTTTCTCCTTGCAAATTCCAAGTTTGTTTCTTCTTTCTAATATCAGGTGGAAGTATATTTCGAGACCATCTTCTCAGTATATACTCATCTGGGATAACATCAATACTCTTACCTTTCAAAACACATAATATATGTCTGAATAAGAACCCAAACCTTGCAAAATTCATGCAAGAGCATATAACCGATTGATTGTGGTAAACATACACCCTTTAGGTAAAAGGCGTAAAAGCGGTAAGTATTAAGCGAATCGATTTAGGGAAACCAATTGCTAATGACCCTTTGTAAGTTCAATTGCCAAGGAGGTTGATTGTGTGTGAAAAACTTGTACGTTTTGGATTAATATTGCTTAGAAAGAAAAGGGAAGAAAAGAAAATGACGGATACGATAAAATTACACTAAGACGTAAAAACGTAAAACCGTAGAAATTGACAAAATTAAAACTTGCTCTAAAAATTCCTAAAAAATTACCAAAATTTCTAAAAATCCAACTAAGGTTTACAAATGATCAAAACTTTTTCAAACCTTTTAATTAGTTAATATTTAATTTTTTAATGCTAATTAAAGTCCTAAAAATAAAATAAACTAATAAAAAGCCCAAACAAAGATTTTTCTACTTTTAAACCTCAAAATTAACTTAATAAAACTAAAAAGTATTTTTCCAAATTCTTTAAACCTATTAAAACAATTAAAAATAATTAAAAACTAAAATTAAATATTAAAATAATATTAAAAATCAAAAATTTATAAAAATACTAAAAACTTGCAAACTAGTTTATTTTAACCTAAATAATCAGAAAATGAAGTTGAAATTTCCAAAATACCCTTATTGGGCTCCCAAATGGGCTTAAATAAAAAACAGTCCAAAATAATTGGGCTTTTCAGCCCAATAATCCAAAGTCCACAAAAAGCTACCAAAAAGCACAGTCCAACTCAAAATTTGATTTTAAACACAAAGTATAAAGGCCCAAAAGCTGAAAATGAATTTATCACAGCTTATAAGTCAATAAGCTTATCCTTATTGGGCCAATAAGCAATAAGCTGTTGCCATAAGCTCTGCTTAAACACATAACCTTATTATGAGATTCTAAACCTTTTTGTAACAACAAATTCTGAAAAAGACCAAGGAATAAGCCAGAAATAAGCAAAGAACTTTTTCACTAAAAGACAAAATAGCCGGGTTTGAGTTCTAGGGGGTTTCAAAAGCTGATTCTTTTTGCAAAAGCTCACAAATAGCTTAACTAAGAATAATAAACAAGAAAAATCCCAAAAAGTCTAGTGAAATAAGCTATAGAAGCAAATAAGCAAACTAAAAAAGCCAAATAAGTTGGTTTCCTAGCCAAACCTTTACCAAATAAGCTGAAACCTTCCAGAATTGATATTAAGCTGAGAAAAATGACACCTATTACAAAAACCAAGTTGTTGCATGTACAAATAAGCTGAACTGAAAAATAAGCCAATTTGAGCTTATTTGACCAAAAGTCAAAGTGTACCAAATTTTACCAAACTTTTAGAACTTGATTATGAGCTTGTTTTAAGCCTTTTTGTGAAGAATTCAAGGATGAATCCCTTAAATAAAACTAACCAGTTGGTTAACTTGACTAGGATTTTGGCACTTATAAGCTTATAGGCCAGTTGGCTTATGAGCTTTAATAAGCAAGTAACACTTAAATAGAACAATAAGCAGCCAAATATGCAATATCAATCAACCAGAAAGCATGGCATACACTAGCTAAACAAATGCAAGTCCAAATCAAGTGGTCACTTTTGCTGATGCAAATGACCACTTCAGCCAACTTTAATAAGCTGAAACTCCCTCAATAAGCCACCAAATGAAACAACCAAGTATTCCACAGATAGCACACCACAAAAGCTCTTCACAAACCAAAATTCAGCCTATCAATACAACAAATGAATATTTGAGAGCTGCTGATGTGTTTGACCAAATGAAGAATACTTAGACAGATATTTCCAGAAACTTGCAAAAACTTTTCCAATCCGTTTGAAACTTAACCAGCTATCAAAACTTACTTAAAAACACTTGATGAGTAAAAACTAACCCTAAGAACCAAGGGCACAAGCCTACAAGCCCTTTTGATCCCAAAAATCCCAAACAACCTTGTTTTAGTCCTTTTCAAAGAAACTTTTTATTTTTCCAAATAACCTATTGATTTTATGCTTCAAATATCTCAACTAGGTGACAACTAACAGGCTTAAGCAATAAACTACCAACACAAACACAAGAATACAAAATCACATAGCAACTTATCATAGCAGATTTTTAACCAAAACTTTAAAAGAGAAAAGGGTAGAATGAGTGAACCTCTTCCCCAAAACTTCCTAGGGGAAGTCAGCAAAGCTCCTTGGACCTTGTTCAACTACTAGAACAAGACCAAGGTCCTTGAACAAGAGAGAAGGTCTGCTGATGGTTCAACAGCTGAACCAAGACCTTCTTATGATTGGATCTTCAACACAAGCAACAAACAAACTAACCAAAGGTTAATAAATCTTCACAAGCTCGGTGTCAACAAGCTTGCAAGAGCTTATAGCTTTTGGAAGGGGATAACACAAGTAAATATGCAAATCAGAAACCTAGTTTAAAAAATTTTCTAAACATTGAAAACCTTTTCAAAACAAAACATGACTTAACCAAACCACCAAAACACTTTCAAAACACTAAATGGAACTCAGAATTTGCTTCTCCTTACAAACTTCAAACAACAAAAAGGAATTATACTTTAAAACTTAGAAAATACCAACTTTTATTAACTTTAAAGAAAATTACAAGAGAGAAAGAAAAAAGTGGAACAAAGGGACTCTCACATGTTGAGGTCTCCTTATATAGAGGTCTAAGGACAATTATAGAAAGCTAAAAACTATAAACCCTAGCTATGAATTCTCAGAATTACGCTTGATGCGTTTGATATGAATGAGCAGTCCAAATTAATCCAAGTCATTTATTTTGCCTTAGGGACCAATTAGTGAATGTGGTTTTATTGATCTTGCCATGTGGGATTCTTGGAGAGGTGGGTGTGATTTGATAGGTGGACGACTTGAATGTTGGGGTCCATTGGATGATGGGATGGGTAATGTTAAGTGTCGGATGTGTTCGTGTGAAGGTGAATTAGTTTTAAGTTAGGGTAATTTGGATTTACCCTTTGTTTTAAGTGGGTGGTAACTGGGCAGGATGAATGGTGAATAGCGTAACTTTTGATCCAAAAAAGGTGGGGAAAGGTGTTTGCCGCGTGTTTGTGATATTCAAACTTTGGGAATGGCACATTTGGTCCTTGTCTTTTGGCAAAATATATATAACAAGTCTTTTTAGCAAAACAAACGATTTACCTTTGTAATAAACTTCTTGTTTTCACATTTTTGCCCCAAAAACTTTACAAAAGGGTTTTAAAGGACTTGTTTTGTACTTCTTGGATATTTGAAGGACCAATCTTGAACTTTTTTGAATTTTGAAGGTCTTATTTGTATGTTTGACATTTAGGAGGACCAATATTGACAAATCCATATTTTTGAGGGACTAATTTTGCCAATTCTTCAAAGTTGAGGGACCTTTTTGTAATCTTGACAAACTTTAGGGACCAAATGTGTAATTATGAATATACAAGGGTATAAAGTGTCATTTTTTCAATGATGAAGGACTTTTCTTGAACATATTCAATTCTTCATGGTCTTTTTCTTGGAAAATCACAACTAGGGCCCGGTTCATTAAGCGGCTTCGTTTCTCGTGTTCGTTTTTTCTTGTTTCTTGTGATCTTTTGTCTTTTTCATGACATACATACTTAAAATACACATGCAACAAACACAAGCATAATATATGGTATTTTATGACATATTTTAGCATTTAAAGCCCATTAAGAACGATGAGACCATGTATAATTGCAGTCTCATCACTCCCCCGTACTAAACCATTGTCGTGCCCTCACGCAATGCTAGAATAAAGTATCTAAGCATCTCCAAAATTCACTTTTATGAACCTTTATTGAAAACTAAACTTACCATACTACTACTACTACTACTACGAAGTGTTAAAGACATTATGTATGATTTTCATCACATGAAAGTGACTTTTAGGGTCAAAGAATAAAAAACAAGTGAATGTTTCATAGAGTAAAGTTTGTCATCCTTGATTGTCATACATTCCATGCTAAGTGCAAAAACGAGATCATTGTTGGTACAAGTCAAAATGCTAACACTTCTCATACATTCAAATTGTGTAATACTTTTTCTCCCCGCAATCCTAATTATTAATGAAAGAAAATGTATCTAGAATATTTTAACTATTTGTCATGGATCACAAGTGAATCATATTGACTTATTTGAGTATTTATTAGTCCGAAAATAAAGTAGGATGATTTAATCGATAGTTAGCTAGAGGATAAAATCTTTTAAAACGGCTTCTCGTAATCTCCTTAAGTTCATATCTTGGCATAACTCGTTTCACGATTTGAGACCTTTCTCAGACCGATATTTGGCATGTACTTCATACTTCGAATCTTGAGAGACGTTCTTGAAATAATGGTCTTCTCTTTATATTTGGAATTTCTTCACTTAACGTTTTTGAGACATTCTTCAAACTTAGACCACGAATTCTTCATTTTTATTCAAACTTTATTTGGGATTTTGATATACAACGATCTGCCTCCTTTTAGGACTTGAATATATTTATCCTCATACCTTGTTAGGGTCTTATTGGATAGAATTCTCCATGATCTTTATGGGAGTAAATTGCTTTCCGTCGTGTGTCTTGATCCTTCATATTAATTTTGGAATAATTACTCTTCACATCATCTTGGATATTTAGCAACAAAATGAAATCCTCATGCCTTGTTAGGGCCTTTTTGGACTTCGCCAATCTTCGCGTCCCGCGTCAATAAGTTATTCCTTGGCTATTAACTCTATTCGACATGAGGAACTTTTAAATGATTTTGGGCTAGAAGCTAAGTAACCTTTTAAATCGTACGACCTTACTTATTACAATTTATTTGTCCAAATGCATTGATCTTATGGGAGAAAAAGCCACAATTAAAAACATATGAGTTTTTGAAAGAACATTTTTATGTTCTATGTTTAGCATGATCACTTGTCTAACTCTATCACTTCTCATTCTTCACTATTTAAAGACCCCTAATTAAATAACTCGTGAATACTTAGCCATGCAAGTCAAAATTTAGCCAAATTGGATTAGCTTCATTAAGACTATATTAAATCGAAGTTTTTGGGTTTTCAAGTCACCTATAGGAGCTTGCACTTTCTTAGACTTTTTCAAGCTTTAGAGAATGCATTTTAAAGTTCCCTTGATAAGTGACTTTCTAGGATCAATTATAGGAACTTGCGAAAAGTTCATGTTCTTAACCCGTATGAGTTAAGACTTTCGCGTTTTAAAGTTCCCTATATAAAAGTCTAGAAAAACTTGATTCAAGCGGGTTAAGGAATGTAAAGGGCTCCAAATGCCCATCAAGTCAAAAATTAACTCTTATTCTACCCATCGGAAAATATACATTTGTGTCTTATAAACACTTATGAAAACTAAGAAAAAATTTAAAATTTTGCCATTTTTTTCCTTATTTGCAACAAAACAAAACAAAACGATGAAAATTGGAAAACATGAGGGTGTAGCAAAGCAAGTATCTATTCACCCCCATACTAAAAGTAAACATTGTCCTCAATGTTTCGAGTCTAAAGGTGAAGCACCCCCATACTAGAGACGAAGAGTCGAATGCTTAGGATCTAGCATGGAAAGGGTGATTAACAATATATCTAAAGCCGTTTATGAATTATGCTAATAGATAATTGTTAGAACAATAAAGGATATGTCGTGGATTCTTGAAAAACTTCTTCAAGCAAACGATCGAGGCTCACGTAAACGAACACGAGAGTCTTCAACCGTGGTGATGATGATGATCTAGATAACACATTCACAAACAACCATGAGGCAACGAGTTGGAAGGGCACAAATCCACTCACATTAACTACATTAGAAAGAGATAATATGTACATGGATAAGCATGGGAACTCTCCCACGAAGCACCTCGTTTTTGATTATCGAGTCATGAGCTCGACTCAATCTCCTCAATGCTAATTATCATTGGGGAAGGTGACTTGGTCGAGTTCGTCCAAAGAAGGGACTTCCCCACCGAAGTAGTGCTTAAGCCTATGTCCATTAACTTTGAAATTAGGACCATCATTTTGAGGTAGCTCGATGGTCCCATAAGGAAAAACTTGTGTTATTGTGAACGGACTTGTTGGAAATACGTTTTTACGTATTTATGAAGGATCGGTCGCTCCAACGATATATTAATGTAGTAGACTCGTGATCCAGTTGTAAACAGTATAGCCTATATAGCCCACATGTAGGGTGGGCTATATATATCCCCTCCTAGCATGTTAGGAGGGGTGGTTCTTTCATTTACTAACTTTTCATTTTAATAAAACACACTTTCTCTCTCTACCTTCTTTTCCTCTCCTCTTTCTCTCTCTAGATCATCTTCTTCATCATCCTCCTCTTCCTCCATTCCATTTCCATAGATCAATCACAATTTACCAAATCCCAAGATTTCGTAGACCTTCAATTGGTATCAAGAGCCATGGTTAAATCTTAGGATTTGCATATTTTTATCTTTTGATTTGGTGGTAAAAATCTTTTCTTTTCTAATTTTTTCTCATATTTTATCATCTTTTTGTTTATCAATTTTATAAAATTTTATCAATTTTATAAAATTATCTATTTTCTTTCTATCAATTTTTTTCAATTTTATAAAGTTTTCAATTTTTTTCTATCCATTTCAGTTTTATCAATTTTATTTTTTATTATCAGTTTTATTTTTCCATATTTTATAATCAGTGTTTTAATATTTTATATTTTTTTTATTATTTTATTTTATTATTTTTTTTTCTTTTGTTTTATCAGTTTTTTATTTCTTGCTTCTATCAATTTTTGTCCCTTTGTCCATTGTCCAAAACTTGTCATCCCATCAATCGTTTTCAGTCTGTCCGAGTGAACAATTTTTTCAGCATCAACAAGAACCAATTTTTTTCAGAATCAATGTATATTCCGAGTGAACAGTTATTCCGCGTAGGCGTTATTCCGCGTAGGCGTTATTCCGCATAGGCGTTATTCCGCATAGGCGTTATTCCGCATAGGCGTTATTCCGCATAGGCGTTATTCCGCATAGGCGTTATTCCGCATAAAGAAACTCAAAAAAAAAAGATTCAAACATAACGGGACTGGACTCGATCACAACTCTCAACGTTAACTCAACACCAGACTCGAATACTCACAGCCTCGAACATACATTCACCTTGGACTCCAAACCCCTCTCTCGGACACCACACGAACACCCTCGAACCCAACCTAATCTCTGACTCATATTTCACACCCAACCCAACAAAAACAGAATCTCCCACAAACTCTCTCACCCTCATAAACAAACCTTACCCTGACGCCCACCCTCCCTCGTCTCGCACAAAACCTAAGACTCTAGACTCGACACCCTCACACCCTCGTCTCCTCACCCACACCTCTCGAACTCACACCCAACCTCTACTCTCGACTCCAACACCTAAACCAACATCTATTCTCATCTCACACCAACACTCGACTGACTCACCTCGAGTGGACACACCTCTCGCATCACCAACAAACCCTCGCACCCTCGACTCACCTTCAACACCCTCGTCTCATCGGGACTCCAATCACCCATCAACACCCTCAACCCCTCACTCTCGACTACACCAAACTCACTCACCTCGTCTCACTCAAAACCAATCCCAACCCTAGACTCAACTCCCTCACCTCGAACTCCCCCATAGATCTAATATACGAAAATCATAGACCTAATTATGTTTGGTTTAACCAATTTGTTTAATATACGAAAATCATGAAGGATTTATAACTATTTAGTTATAATCAACTCACTTTTTCGATTAAAAGACTCAATCCAAACACTAGACAGAAAGACTCGACAAATGATAGAAAGTCTTGACAATCTCAAGATTAACACACATGCAAAAAAGAACCTACCCGAAGACCTAATTAAAGATCTTGAAGACTTTTTCTCTTGATCATTCCTGAGCAAATCAAAGAGACGGAGGGATCTATGATCTGTGAGACAACTGATTGTGTTTGAAATTCATTTTGTGTTTGAAATTGAGAGAAAAAGAGACGTAGGTGTTTAGCTAAGTTAGGTTGAATTTACATTTGAGAGAAACTAGGAGAAAGATAGATATAGATTGACTAGGTAATGGTTTGAGAGAAACTAGGAGAGAGGGGTGGCATAAACAAACAAAACAGTGGGACGGAGTAACCAAAGCTGTTGCCAGCCACGTGTTTTCATTTTTTTGGGACACGTTTTTTTTGGGAGTCTTTATAATATTTCTTATTCTTTAGGAAACGAAATCTATTTCTGATTTTAAAAAAAAACGCATCTTTAAATTTTAGTTACATTTATTTTAATTTTAAATTTTGGTTACATTTCTTTTTAAGTATATTTAAGTTAAGTCCAAATTTTTATTTTTTTAGTTACATTTATTTTGTCTTTTTGTCACTTTTAAATTTTAGTTCAATAAATTTTTTATTTATTAAGTTTTGGTACATCGTATTGAGGCGGGTATTCCGAAAAGAGTTAACGTGGAAAAACATTTGCCGGGTTAAAAGTTATTATGGCCGGTTTTAAAGACAAAAGTGACGAGTCAAAGTGACGGGCTTCATTTTTAGTGACTACGAATTTTTGATCGGGTTTGTTTTATCAACGTTTGAACTGCAAAATCACGAAAACTACCACAAAAAATTCAATGGATTTTTTGAAGTCGACATCGAACGAGGGAGAATCGCATAATTTGCAAAACAAAGTTAGAGAACATGGCATTACTTCATTTCGAATGCTTCAGTCTCATCTTGTCACTCTTTCATGGATTCAAGGAGGGAGCGAATTTGTGACAATCTTTGGTCAAGACCGTCATATATTCATCGACTCAATATTCACCACTTTGACCCAACTCGCCGAGCAACTCAACCATGACAACTTTCATCACTCTGCATCGGCACTTGCATATAAGGATCTTGTGACACAACTCACGCCTTTCCTCGAATTTAATATCATCAAGCCTGAAAGTTCAGTGATCTGCCAATCATTTCTTCGAGGTACACATACCGAGCTTCGAGTTTTCCGTGATACAATTTTGAAACTCATGTCATCGGTCTCGTCTTCGATTTATGAAAGATCTCGACTTCAGCAAGGGTATGATAATGGAGTGCAAGACTCTTCGATGCAAGAGGAAACTGGTCATACGGTTGAAAACTTGGAGCCTATCGATGCCATGAGCACGAAATCAGGAGGACAACATGATACCAGTGGCACGTCAGGGAATGTTCACGAGATCTCTTTTGATGATACCTTACCTGTTTATGACGAAGAGCCTTCAGACATGGTACAATGTAATGTTGTTTATGATGTATATGTTGATGATATGCCGCATATTGAGAATTCTGAACCTAATTATGACAAACATGGGATGGAAACGAGTGATAGTAATACCACTTCTGATTCATCCGATGTAAGTCATAATGGGGGAGAGATTGTTCAAAATGCTATAGTACATCATGATAATTGTATTATAACTGCTTCATTGACTGCTTCTGATTCCAAGATTAGAGAGCTCGAAACGATTGTAGCTCAACAATCAAAAGACCTTGAGGATGCCAAACTTGAATTTTCTAAGAAAACGGACAAATTTGAAACATACTTTGAAAAACTTGAAAAGTCAAACGTTGTTCTTGAAAGAAAATTGGATCAAAAAGTTTTAGATTCTAAAGATGAAAAGGATAATCTTTTGAAACAAATTCAGTTTCTAGAGTCTAAATTGGCATCCCAAGATAGATTGCTCAAAGAAAATGAAACGTTAAAGGCTCAAGTTCAGGAAAAGGTTTTTGCTATAGCTGCGTTGAAAAACGAATTAAGGAAAAATAGAGGACCTAGTGTGGACACTAATCTTGAAAAACCATCAATCTTGGGGAAACCGCCTACAAATTTGTTCGTCAGACAACCGACTGTCAGACAACCTACTGCATTTAGATCCGAGCGACCACAATCCTCGAGACCGCGGTTTGGCTCCCAAGTTGATTTGGTTTATCTTTCTAGACCAGTCACTCCACCAACTAGGTCCAATGTGACTAAATCAGTTTTAGCAAGACCTCATCACATGATTGCCTCTATTTTCTCTAAGAATAGTTCAATGAACACGTCTAGAACTAGTTCAACTAATGTGGGCCATGATTTTGGTCTAAGGGAAGTTATGCAAAAGACACATGTAAGAGAGAGCAATGTCAATCCTAGTCACATGCCTTCTAGATTACCCAACACTGCTAACCGTAGCATGTCATCTCCTAGGAGCATCGATCAATCATCTAGGAATTACTCGGACATTAAATATGCTACTTGTAAAACATGTAGAAAATGTGTCTTTAGAGCCAATCATGATTCCTGTATCAAAAAATTGCTTAATGAGGTGAACTCCTGTGCTAGACTTAAATCCCAGTGGGTAGCTAAAATCAAACCCATTGGTAAAATGTGGCTCCCCACTGGTAGAACTTTCACTCTTGTAGGAAACGAGTGCCCTTTAACTAGGATAGTCTCCGATTCTACTAAGACTACTAGGGAGGAAATTGATAAAGATGATACGTCACTTAAGCCTAAACTTAAGGTTTTCTATAAAAGGAAACATTTGCCAGCTAAGATAAGTGAATCATCTACTCAGGTCGCCTCTGACACAAGTAAACCCAACTGTGAACCCCCATGTGCTTCTATAATTGATATCGCTAACCCACGTCAAAGCATGCAAATTCCGAATGTGATTGCAGGTACCAAAGTTGATGTTCCAAAAGAACGAAGCGGTCCAATCGTTGTGTACCGTTCAACTAAGGACACTCTTAGAATTTGGTTGCTGAAGAAGCAGATATTGGAGAAACAAGTGTCTCAGGGGATTCATGGTTAAGCTTACCTCAATGGCTCACATTCAAATCATAGTCTGTGACCCGAACTTCAGAGAAAGGGAAGCTTATCTCGTCAACGATAACTTACCCTCACAACGAAAAATTAAGTTTTTCTCAGACACGAGCTTACACTAAAACCATTCAACGGTTTTAAGCTCGTGTATAAGGCTTATAGATAAATGACAGTCTATAACCCGCTCTTCAAAGGCAAGAAAGTTTATCACCGATGATAAACTTATCCTTACAACGAGAAATTAAGTTTTCTCGGGCATGAGCTAATATTAAAAACATTCGAAGTTTTTAAGCTCATGCACAATGGTTTATCATTAAATATCAGATGGTAACCCGTGCTTCAAAGAAAGGAAAGTTTATCGCCGATGATAAACTTATCCTAACAACGAGAAATTAAGTTTTCTCGGGCATGAGCTAATATTATAATCATTCGAAGTTTTTAAGCTCATGCACTATGACTTACAATTAAATGTCAGACTGTAACTCGAACTTAAAATAAAGGAAAGTTTATCTTTTGTGATAACTTATCCTCTTAACGAGAAATTCACCTTTCTCGGTCATGAGCTTGTATTAAAACATTCGAAGTTTTAAGCTTAGAAAGGAAAGTGTATCTTTTAAATAAGAGAACTTTCCCTCATAACGAGAAATTAACCTTTCTCGGTCATGAGCTTTCCGTTAAAACAGTCAAAGTTTTCAAGCTCATGAAAACGACTTCTAAGTAAATGTCAGCTTAGGACTCGTCCATCAGATAAAAGGAAAGTTTATCGCCGATGGTAACTTATCCTTAACAACGGGAAGTTTACAACTTCTCGGACATGAGCTCGTTTTGTAAGATATTCAACATCTTAAGCTCAAGTAATTGGTTTTCAAAACTTTGAACACAATTATTCAAGAATTTCTCAAAAGGTTCTTCTAAATCTTTCAAAATTGTGTGTTCAAAAACGTTTTGATAAAAAGAGCATGTCTTCTGGAATCGATAATATTTACGAACCTAGAAATTTCATTCAATAATGACACGGGGTTGTAAATAAAGTTCGAGCAGAAGTTTAAAACATTTAAAACATGCTCCATATGGTTTGCTATTATTTCCGATAGTAACCCGCTTTTCACTTTGAAGTCAAGCATTTCACCGGAAAGCTTTGACTTCAGAATCCGAAGTTATCAACTCCACAATCCGAAGTTCGTTGCAATTGATATCTACATACTAGACGATGCGACTGCTCAAACGACGACTACAACTCTTTAAGTAGAACACAGGTCAACAATTGAGGGGGAGCAATCGTCCAGCATTCAGAATCTTTGATGCCGAAAGTGCCATAGTTCACAAGTTGGTGTCAAGACAACGATATCAATTGTCCATGTGGTGTAAAGGGGAAGATAATTTCAGAAGTTACGAGGAAGACCAACATTCGTGAACAAGAACCATGTGCTTCTTTCATATGATGTTCTCCATCATTCAGGTCGAACCTCGTAAATTGCTAATATTGTGAATTCATTATCATATATGATCTTTGCACGTGATAAATACCTTACACTTGTGTTTAAAAGGTATTTAATTTATGTTTCAAGTAGACCCTCATTAATTTGAGGGGGAGCTTGTGTAATTCATGAAGATAATTGGATTTGCATTTTTCTTCCCAAATTCTCTTAAAATACTATTAAATCAATGGATATTAAAAACATCGATTGGGTTAATATTTTTAATATGGGGAGAAAATGTGATTTAATATTGAGATCAATAATGGTTTGACTTAATGTGCTGGCTCATCCCGGCATGTGCGTATGTTTTCGAATATCGTGGCATATGTTAAGGGGGAGCAAAATGGATTTGGATATAAAAATGGATTTCATGGTGATTTATACTTACCCGCAACCCATTTATTTCACGACGATGAAGATTGTGGTGACATAAGGATGGTAGGATAGGTTAAAGTCCAATGATTTCTCTAGAACCGGAGGAATCTTCCCAAGGACATTCCATAGCTAGAAATAGTAGTCCTTAGGAAAGATGGAGAAAGATTGTGAACGTAGCTGAATGCCGACCAAGTACTTAAGTTAGCACTGGAACAATCACAACAAGGTGCTAGTTATGACGTATTGGTAAGCATTGAAGGGGTTGAAGAATAAAAAAGAATTGTAAAGATAAAGGGTGCAAAGAAAGTAGCCCTCCTTACAACTTAGGCAGAAACCGGGTCAATTCATATGCTATTGAGATCATTTATGATTCTCGATATTGAAGATAGACATCATAGACCCAGTGATGCAAGGCACAACCCATCCCAGCTAACTCAGATATCTCTCAAAAGATATTTGTTTTAATCACACGGATACAACACATTATCTATTGATTTATTCAATCTGAATAAATTGGTATTGAAAAGGTGGCACTCCTCTCCAGCCTCCGATCACTAAAATCCAAAATGCACGATCGAGTCTAGAGCCATTTGAGATCATCAAATATATCGTTAGGACACACTTTCATATTTCCTTGCTTCTTCACACACTGTGAAAAGTAAGAAAGATCTTAAGAGTCCTACGCAAAATCTTCATGATCTTTCCTGAACATCCGAGTAATACGAAAGTATTTACAATGAAGATGGAAATCCTTCTTGAGCGAATATCAAAAAGCTCATGGTAGGTGACTTGTGCGATTCTTTATGAATCAAACTTGTGATAACTGGAAAGCAACAGTGGTTTAATTCTTAAATGAATTTAAACACGTTCCAGGCCTCTACGCAATATCTTAGTGATCTTGCCAGAACATTCAGAGTAATACTATTAAGTATTTACAGTGACGAATGGAAATCCTTCTAGTGTTAACATCAAACAGCACTTGGTAGGTAACTTGCAAGATTATATATGAATCAAGCTAGTGACAACTGGAAAGCAACGATGGTGCGGTTCTTAATTGAACTTCACTTGTTCCAGGAACATGAATTGACGGCTTCAAATCATGCGGATAATATTATCCAAAAGATTCACTCTTTACGTTCGCAGTCAGCTTTGGACGGTCGAGTAAAGAGAACGGGTTTACCCGTGAAATCTTGTCAAGGAGGTTCTTTATTGAAACTACCTGCCACAAGTACGATATTTAATATCGTCCAACGGTCTTCACCGACCGGAGGTAAAATGCTACCGAATTAGAATGAAATGTTCAAGGCCATTTCATCCGTGTATATTGTTTGTTGCTAACTGTCTTATGCAGCGTAACAAGAAGGTGGCATTGCGGTGTACAATCCAGAAGAAGTCGTCACCACATGCTTATACTACATACAATTAGTACTTCAACAAATTCAAGAAAGTCTGAAGGTCAAGTCTTCCGCTGTATCAAACTCTGAACCTTTCAAGAATTTAAAGGTATAAGTATGTGGAACATGAAGTCACGAAGAGGCGAATGTCACAAGTGACGAATGCACAAGGTCAAGGCAAGAAAACATGCTCAAGACTTAAGTCAAAGATCACATCAATCATATTCACAAGAACAATGTCGAAGACTCAAGCATAGCTGCTAGGTTTAAGATTTTATAAAAAGATGTGACCTCCCTTAGGGGGAGATTGTTGGAAATATGTTTTTCCCAATAAAGTCTCGGTCACATCTTAGTTAGCATAGATCACGAGATATAGAATATTTAGAACTTTGTAACTTGGAGCGACCTCCCTTAGGGGGAGATTGTAGGAAATACGTTTTTACGTATTTATGAAGGATCGGTCGCTCCAACGATATATTAATGTATTAGGCTCGTGATCCAGTTGTAAACAGTATAGCCCATATAGCCCACATGTAGGGTGGGCTATATATATCCCCTCCTAGCATGATAGGAGGGGTGGTTCTTTCATTTACTAACTTTTCATTTTAATAAAACTCACTTTCTCTCTCTACCTTCTTCTCCTCTCCTCTTTCTCTCTCTAGTTCATCTTCTTCATCATCCTCCTCCACCTCCTCCATTCCATTTCCATAGATTAATCTCCAAAATTCACTTTTATGAACCTTTATTGAAAACTAAACTTACCATACTACTACTACTACTACTACGAAGTGTTAAAGACATTATGTATGATTTTCATCACATGAAAGTGACTTTTAGGGTCAAAGAATAAAAAACAAGTGAATGTTTCATAGAGTAAAGTTTGTCATCCTTGATTGTCATACATTCCATGCTAAGTGCAAAAACGAGATCATTGTTGGTACAAGTCACAATGCTAACACTTCTCATACATTCAAATTGTGTAATACTTTTTCTCCCCGCAATCCTAATTATTAATGAAAGAAAATGTATCTAGAATATTTTAACTATTTGTCATGGATCACAAGTGAATCATATTGACTTATTTGAGTATTTATTAGTCCGAAAATAAAGTAGGATGATTTAATCGATAGTTAGCTAGAGGATAAAATCTTTTAAAACGGCTTCTCGTAATCTCCTTAAGTTCATATCTTGGCATAACTCGTTTCACGATTTGAGACCTTTCTCGGACCGATATTTGGCATGTACTTCATACTTCGAATCTTGAGAGACGTTCTTGAAATAATGGTCTTCTCTTTATATTTGGAATTTCTTCACTTAACGTTTTTGAGACATTCTTCAAACTTAGACCACGAATTCTTCATTTTTATTCAAACTTTATTTGGGATTTTGATATACAACGATCTGCCTCCTTTTAGGACTCGAATATATTTATCCTCATACCTTGTTAGGGTCTTTATGGGAGTAAATTGCTTTCCGTCGTGTGTCTTGATCCTTCATATTAATTTTGGAATAATTACTCTTCACATCATCTTGGATATTTAGCAACAAAATGAAATCCTCATGCCTTGTTAGGGCCTTTTTGGACTTCGCCAATCTTCGCGTCCCGCGTCAATAAGTTATTCCTTGGCTATTAACTCTATTCGACATGAGGAACTTTTAAATGATTTTGGGCTAGAAGCTAAGTAACCTTTTAAATCGTACGACCTTACTTATTACAATTTATTTGTCCAAATGCATTGATCTTATGGGAGAAAAAGCCACAATTAAAAACATATGAGTTTTTGAAAGAACATTTTTATGTTCTATGTTTAGCATGATCACTTGTCTAACTCTATCACTTCTCATTCTTCACTATTTAAAGACCCCTAATTAAATAACTCGTGAATACTTAGCCATGCAAGTCAAAATTTAGCCAAATTGGATTAGCTTCATTAAGACTATATTAAATCGAAGTTTTTGGGTTTTCAAGTCACCTATAGGAGCTTGCACTTTCTTAGACTTTTTCAAGCTTTAGAGAATGCATTTTAAAGTTCCCTTGATAAGTGACTTTCTAGGATCAATTATAGGAACTTGCGAAAAGTTCATGTTCTTAACCCGTATGAGTTAAGACTTTCGCGTTTTAAAGTTCCCTATATAAAAGTCAAGAAAAACTTGATTCAAGAGGGTTAAGGAATGTAAAGGGCTCCAAATGCCCATCAAGTCAAAAATTAACTCTTATTCTACCCATCGGAAATTATACATTTGTGTCTTATAAACACTTATGAAAACTAAGAAAAAATTTAAAATTTTGCCATTTTTTTCCTTATTTGCAACAAAACAAAACAAAACGATGAAAATTGGAAAACATGAGGGTGTAGCAAAGCAAGTATCTATTCACCCCCATACTAAAAGTAAACATTACCCTCAATGTTTCGAGTCTAAAGGTGAAGCACCCCCATACTAGAGACGAAGAGTCGAATGCTTAGGATCTAGCATGGAAAGGGTGATTAACAATATATCTAAAGCCGTTTATGAATTATGCTAATAGATAATTGTTAGAACAATAAAAGATATGTCGTGGATTCTTGAAAAACTTCTTCAAGCAAACGATCGAGGCTCACGTAAACGAACACGAGAGTCTTCAACCGTGGTGATGATGATGATCTAGATAACACATTCACAAACAACCACGAGGCAACGAGTTGGAAGGGCACAAATCCACTCACATTAACTACATTAGAAAGCGATCGAGTCATGAGCTCGACTCAATCTCCTCAATGCTAATTATCATTGGGGAAGGTGACTTGGTCGAGTTCGTCCAAAGAAGGGACTTCCCCACCGAAGTAGTGCTTAAGCCTATGTCCATTAACTTTGAAATTAGGACCATCATTTTGAGGTAGCTCGATGGTCCCATAAGGAAAAACTTGTGTTATTATGAACGGACTTGTTGGAAATACGTTTTTACGTATTTATGAAGGATCGGTCGCTCCAACGATATATTAATGTAGTAGGCTCGTGATCCAGTTGTAAACAGTATAGCCTATATAGCCCACATGTAGGGTGGGCTATATATATCCCCTCCTAGCATGTTAGGAGGGGTGGTTCTTTCATTTACTAACTTTTCATTTTAATAAAACACACTTTCTCTCTCTACCTTCTTTTCCTCTCCTCTTTCTCTCTCTAGATCATCTTCTTCATCATCCTCCTCCTCTTCCTCCATTCCATTTCCATAGATCAATCACAATTTACCAAATCCCAAGATTTCGTAGACCTTCAATTGGTATCAAGAGCCATGGTTAAATCTTAGGATTTGCATATTTTTATCTTTTGATTTGGTGGTAAAAATCTTTTCTTTTCTAATTTTTTCTCATATTTTATCATCTTTTTGTTTATCAATTTTATAAAATTTTATCAATTTTATAAAATTATCTGTTTTCTTTCTATCAATTTTTTTCAATTTTATAAAGTTTTCAATTTTTTTCTATCCATTTCAGTTTTATCAATTTTATTTTTTATTATCAGTTTTATTTTTCCGTATTTTATAATCAGTGTTTAAATATTTTATATTTTTTTTATTATTTTTTTTATTATTTTTTTTTCTTTTGTTTTATCAGTTTTTAATTTCTTGCTTCTATCAATTTTTGTCCCTTTGTCCATTGTCCAAATCTTGTCATCCCATCAATCGGTTTCAGTCTGTCCGAGTGAACAATTTTTTCAGCATCAACAAGAACCAATTTTTTTCAGAATCAATGTATATTCCGAGTGAACAGTTATTCCGCGTAGGCGTTATTCCGCGTAGGCGTTATTCCGCGTAGGCGTTATTCCGCATAGGCGTTATTCCGCATAGGCGTTATTCCGCATAGGCGTTATTCCGCATAGGCGTTATTCCGCATAAAGAAACTCAAAAAAAAAAGATTCAAACATAACGGGACTGGACTCGATCACAACTCTCAACGTTAACTCAACACCAGACTCGAATACTCACAGCCTCGAACATACATTCACCTTGGACTCCAAACCCCTCTCTCGGACACCACACGAACACCCTCGAACCCAACCTAATCTCTGACTCATATTTCACACCCAACCCAACAAAAACAGAATCTCCCACAAACTCTCTCACCCTCATAAACAGACCTCACCCTGACGCCCACCCTCCCTCGTCTCGCACAAAACCTAAGACTCTAGACTCGACACCCTCACACCCTCGTCTCCTCACCCACACCTCTCGAACTCACACCCAACCTCTACTCTCGACTCCAACACCTAAACCAACATCTATTCTCATCTCACACCAACACTCGACTGACTCACCTCGAGTGGACACACCTCTCGCATCACCAACAAACCCTCGCACCCTCGACTCACCTTCAACACCCTCGTCTCATCGGGACTCCAATCACCCATCAACACCCTCAACCCCTCACTCTCGACTACACCAAACTCACTCACCTCGTCTCACTCAAAACCAATCCCAACCCTAGACTCAACTCCCTCACCTCGAACTCCCCCATAGATCTAATATACGAAAATCATAGATCTAATTATGTTTGGTTTAACCAATTTGTTTAATATACGAAAATCATGAAGGATTTATAACTATTTAGTTATAATCAACTCACTTTTTCGATTAAAAGACTCAATCCAGACACTAGACAGAAAGACTCGACAGATGATAGAAAGTCTTGACAATCTCAAGATTAACACACATGCAAAAAAGAACCTACCCGAAGACCTAATTAAAGATCTTGAAGACTTTTTCTCTTGATCATTCCTGAGCAAATCAAAGAGACGGAGGGATCTATGATCTGTGAGACAACCGATTGTGTTTGAAATTCATTTTGTGTTTGAAATTGAGAGAAAAAGAGACGGAGGTGTTTAGCTAAGTTAGGTTGAATTTACATTTGAGAGAAACTAGGAGAAAGATAGATATAGATTGACTAGGTAATGGTTTGAGAGAAACTAGGAGAGAGGGGCGGCATAAACAAAGAAAACAGTGGGACGGAGTAACCAAAGCTGTTGCCAGCCACGTGTTTTCATTTTTTTGGGACACGTTTTTTTTGGGAGTCTTTATAATATTTCTTATTCTTTAGAAAACGAAATCTATTTCTGATTTTAAAAAAAACACATCTTTAAATTTTAGTTACATTTATTTTAATTTTAAATTTTGGTTACATTTCTTTTTAAGTATATTTAAGTTAAGTCCAAATTTTTATTTTTTTAGTTACATTTATTTTGTCTTTTTGTCACTTTTAAATTTTAGTTCAATAAATTTTTTATTTATTAAGTTTTGGTACATCGTATTGAGGCGGGTATTCCGAAAAGAGTTAACGTGGAAAAACATTTGCCGGGTTAAAAGTTATTATGGCCGGTTTTAAAGACAAAAGTGACGAGTCAAAGTGACGGGCTTCATTTTTAGTGACTACGAATTTTTGATCGGGTTTGTTTTATCAACGTTTGAACTGCAAAATCACGAAAACTACCACAAAAAATTCAATGGATTTTTTGAAGTCGACATCGAACGAGGGAGAATCGCATAATTTGCAAAACAAAGTTAGAGAACATGGCATTACTTCATTTCGAATGCTTCAGTCTCATCTTGTCACTCTTTCATGGATTCAAGGAGGGAGCGAATTTGTGACAATCTTTGGTCAAGACCGTCATATATTCATCGACTCAATATTCACCACTTTGACCCAACTCGCCGAGCAACTCAACCATGACAACTTTCATCACTCTGCATCGGCACTTGCATATAAGGATCTTGTGACACAACTCACGCCTTTCCTCGAATTCAATATCATCAAGCCTGAAAGTTCAGTGATCTGCCAATCATTTCTTCGAGATACACATACCGAGCTTCGAGTTTTCCGTGATACAATTTTGAAACTCATGTCATCGGTCTCGTCTTCGATTTATGAAAGATCTCGACTTCAGCAAGGGTATGATAATGGAGTGCAAGACTCTTTGATGCAAGAGGAAACTGGTCATACGGTTGAAAACTTGGAGCCTATCGATGCCATGAGCACGGAATCAGGAGGACAACATGATACCAGTGGCACGTCAGGGAATGTTCACGAGATCTCTTTTGATGATACCTTACCTGTTTATGACGAAGAGCCTTCAGACATGGTACAATGTAATGTTGTTTATGATGTATATGCTGATGATATGCCGCATATTGAGAATTCTGAACCTAATTATGACAAACCTGGGATGGAAACGAGTGATAGTAATACCACTTCTGATTCATCCGATGTAAGTCATAATGGGGGAGAGATTGTTCAAAATGCTATAGTACATAATGATAATTGTATTATAACTGCTTCATTGACTTCTTCTGATTCCAAGATTAGAGAGCTCGAAACGATTGTAGCTCAACAATCAAAAGACCTTGAGGATGCCAAACTTGAATTTTCTAAGAAAACGGACAAATTTGAAACATACTTTGAAAAACTTGAAAAGTCAAACGTTGTTCTTGAAAGAAAATTGGATCAAAAAGTTTTAGATTCTAAAGCTGAAAAGGATAATCTTTTGAAACAAATTCAGTTTCTAGAGTCTAAATTGGCATCCTAAGATAGATTCCTCAAAGAAAATGAAACGTTAAAGGCTCAAGTTCAGGAAAAGGTTTTTGCTATAGCTGCGTTGAAAAACGAATTAAGGAAAAATAGAGGACCTAGTGTGGACACTAATCTTGAAAAACCATCAATCTTGGGGAAACCGCCTACAAATTTGTTCGTCAGACAACCGACTGTCAGACAACCTACTGCATTTAGATCCGAGCGACCACAATCCTCGAGACCGCGGTTTGCCTCCCAAGTTGATTTGGTTTATCTTTCTAGACCAGTCACTCCACCAACTAGGTCCAATGTGACTAAATCAGTTTTAGCAAGACCTCATCACATGATTGCCTCTATTTTCTCTAAGAATAGTTCAATGAACACGTCTAGAACTAGTTCAACTGATGTGGGCCATGATTTTGGTCTAAGGGAAGTTATGCAAAAGACACATGTAAGAGAGAGCAATGTCAATCCTAGTCACATGCCTTCTAGATTACCCAACACTGCTAACCGTAGCATGTCATCTCCTAGGAGCATCGATCAATCATCTAGGAATTACTCGGACATTAAATATGCTACTTGTAAAACATGTAGAAAATGTGTCTTTAGAGCCAATCATGATTCCTGTATCAAAAAATTGCTTAATGAGGTGAACTCCCGTGCTAGACTTAAATCCCAGTGGGTAGCTAAAATCAAACCCATTGGTAAAATGTGGCTCCCCACTGGTAGAACTTTCACTCTTGTAGGAAACGAGTGCCCTTTAACTAGGATAGTCTCCGATTCTACTAAGACTACTAGGGAGGAAATTGATAAAGATGATACGTCACTTAAGCCTAAACTTAAGGTTTTCTATAAAAGGAAACATTTGCCAGCTAAGATAAGTGAATCATCTACTCAGGTCGCCTCTGACACAAGTAAACCCAACTGTGAACCCCCATGTGCTTCTATAATTGATATCGCTAACCCACGTCAAAGCATGCAAATTCCGAATGTGATTACAGGTACCAAAGTTGATGTTCCAAAAGAACGAAGCGGTCCAATCGTTGTGTACCGTTCAACTAAGGACACTCTTAGAGTTTGGTTGCTGAAGAAGCAGATATTGGAGAAACAAGTGTCTCAGGGGATTCATGGTTAAGCTTACCTCAATGGCTCACATTCAAATCATAGTCTGTGACCCGAACTTCAGAGAAAGGGAAGCTTATCTCGTCAACGATAACTTACCCTCACAACGAAAAATTAAGTTTTTCTCGGACACGAGCTTACACTAAAACCATTCAACGGTTTTAAGCTCGTGTATAAGGCTTATAGATAAATGACAGTCTATAACCCGCTCTTCAAAGGCAAGAAAGTTTATCACCGATGATAAACTTATCCTTACAACGAGAAATTAAGTTTTCTCGGGCATGAGCTAATATTAAAAACATTCGAAGTTTTTAAGCTCATGCACAATGGTTTATCATTAAATATCAGATGGTAACCCGTGCTTCAAAGAAAGGAAAGTTTATCGCCGATGATAAACTTATCCTAACAACGAGAAATTAAGTTTTCTCGGGCATGAGCTAATATTATAAACATTCGAAGTTTTTAAGCTCATGCACTATGACTTACAATTAAATGTCAGACTGTAACTCGAACTTAAAATAAAGGAAAGTTTATCTTTTGTGATAACTTATCCTCTTAACGAGAAATTCACCTTTCTCGGTCATGAGCTTGTATTAAAACATTCGAAGTTTTAAGCTTAGAAAGGAAAGTGTATCTTTTAAATAAGAGAACTTTCCCTCATAACGAGAAATTAACCTTTCTCGGTCATGAGCTTTCCGTTAAAACAGTCAAAGTTTTCAAGCTCATGAAAACGACTTCTAAGTAAATGTCAGCTTAGGACTCGTCCATCAGATAAAAGGAAAGTTTATCGCCGATGGTAACTTATCCTTAACAACGGGAAGTTTACAACTTCTCGGACATGAGCTCGTTTTGTAAGATATTTAACATCTTAAGCTCAAGTAATTGGTTTTCAAAACTTTGAACACAATTATTCAAGAATTTCTCAAAAGGTTCTTCTAAATCTTTCAAAATTGTGTGTTCAAAAACGTTTTGATAAAAAGAGCATGTCTTCTGGAATCGATAATATTTACGAACCTAGAAATGTCATTCAATAATGACACGGGGTTGTAAATAAAGTTCGAGCAGAAGTTTAAAACATTTAAAACATGCTCCATATGGTTTGCTATTATTTCCGATAGTAACCCGCTTTTCACTTTGAAGTCAAGCATTTCACCGGAAAGCTTTGACTTCAGAATCCGAAGTTATCAACTCCACAATCCGAAGTTCGTTGCAATTGATATCTACATACTAGACGATGCGACTGCTCAAACGACGACTACAGCTCTTTATGTAGAACACAGGTCAACAATTGAGGGGGAGCAATCGTCCAGCATTCAGAATCTTCGATGCCGAAAGTGCCATAGTTCACAAGTTGGTGTCAAGACAACGATATCAATTGTCCATGTGGTGTAAAGGGGAAGATAATTTCAGAAGTTACGAGGAAGACCAACATTCGTGAACAAGAACCATGTGCTTCTTTCATATGATGTTCTCCATCATTCAGGTCGAACCTCGTAAATTGCTAATATTGTGAATTCATTATCATATATGATCTTTGCACGTGATAAATACCTTACTCTTGTGTTTAAAAGGTATTTAATTTATGTTTCAAGTAGACCCTCATTAATTTGAGAGGGAGCTTGTGTAATTCATGAAGATAATTGGATTTGCATTTTTCTTCCCAAATTCTCTTAAAATACTATTAAATCAATTGATATTAAAAACATCGATTGGGTTAATATTTTTAATATGGGGGAGAAAATGTGATTTAATATTGAGATCAATAATGGTTTGACTTAATGTGCTGGCTCATCCCGGCATGTGCGTATGTTTTCGAATATCGTGGCATATGTTAAGGGGGAGCAAAATGGGTTTGGATATAAAAATGGATTTCATGGTGATTTATACTTACCCGCAACCCATTTATTTCACGACGATGAAGATTGTGGTGACATAAGGATGGTAGGATAGGTTAAAGTCCAATGATTTCTCTAGAACCGGAGGAATCTTCCCAAGGACATTCCATAGCTAGAAATAGTAGTCCTTAGGAAAGATGGAGAAAGATTGTGAACGTAGCTGAATGCCGACCAAGTACTTAAGTTAGCACTGGAACAATCACAACAAGGTGCTAGTTATGACGTATTGGTAAGCATTGAAGGGGTTGAAAAATAAAAAAGAATTGTAAAGATAAAGGGTGCAAAGAAAGTAGCCCTCCTTACAACTTAGGCAGAAACCGGGTCAATTCATATGCTATTGAGATCATTTATGATTCTCGATATTGAAGATAGACATCATGGACCCAGTGATGCAAGGCACAACCCATCCCAGCTAACTCAGATATCTCTCAAAAGATATTTGTTTTAATCACACGGAGACAACACATTATCTATTGATTTATTCACTCTGAATAAATTGGTATTGAAAAGGTGGCACTCCTCTCCAGCCTCCGATCACTAAAATCCAAAATGCACGATCGAGTCTAGAGCCATTTGAGATCATCAAATATATCGTTAGGACACACTTTCATATTTCCTTGCTTCTTCACACACTGTGAAAAGTAAGAAAGATCTTAAGAGTCCTACGCAAAATCTTCATGATCTTTCCTGAACATCCGAGTAATACGAAAGTATTTACAATGAAGATGGAAATCATTCTTGAGCGAATATCAAAAAGCTCATGGTAGGTGACTTGTGCGATTCTTTATGAATCAAACTTGTGATAACTGGAAAGCAACAGTGGTTTAATTCTTAAATGAATTTAAACACGTTCCAGGCCTCTACGCAATATCTTAGTGATCTTGCCAGAACATTCAGAGTAATACTATTAAGTATTTACAGTGACGAATGGAAATCCTTCTAGTGTTAACATCAAACAGCACTTGGTAGGTAACTTGCAAGATTCTATATGAATCAAGCTAGTGACAACTGGAAAGCAACGATGGTGCGGTTCTTAATTGAACTTCACTTGTTCCAGGAACATGAATTGACGGCTTCAAATCATGCGGATAATATTATCCAAATGATTCACTCTTTACGTTCGCAGTCAGCTTTGGACGGTCGAGTAAAGAGAACGGGTTTATCCGCGAAATCTTGTCAAGGAGGTTCTTTATTGAAACTACCTGCCACAAGTACGATATTTAATATCGTCCAACGGTCTTCACCGACCGTAGGTAAAATGCTACCGAATTAGAATGAAATGTTCAAGGCCATTTCATCCGTGTATATTGTTTGTTGCTAACTGTCTTATGCAGCGTAACAAGAAGGTGGCATTGCGGTGTACAATCCAGAAGAAGTCGTCACCACATGCTTATACTACATACAATTAGTACTTCAACAAATTCAAGAAAGTCTGAAGGTCAAGGCTTCCGCTGTATCAAACTCTGAACCTTTCAAGAATTTAAAGGTATAAGTATGTGGAACATGAAGTCACGAAGAGGCGAATGTCACAAGTGACGAATGCACAAGGTCAAGGCAAGAAAACATGCTCAAGACTTAAGTCAAAGATCACATCAAGCATATTCACAAGAACAAAGTCGAAGACTCAAGCATAGCTGCTAGGTTTAAGATTTTGTAAAAAGATGTGACCTCCCTTAGGGGGAGATTGTTGGAAATATGTTTTTCCCAATAAAGTCTCGGTCACATCTTAGTTAGCATAGATCACGAGATATAGAATATTTAGAACTTTGTAACTTGGAGCGACCTCCCTTAGGGGAGATTGTTGGAAATACGTTTTTACGTATTTATGAAGGATCGGTCGCTCCAACGATATATTAATGTATTAGGCTCGTGATCCAGTTGTAAACAGTATAGCCCATATAGCCCACATGTAGGGTGGGCTATATATATCCCCTCCTAGCATGATAGGAGGGGTGGTTCTTTCATTTACTAACTTTTCATTTTAATAAAACTCACTTTCTCTCTCTACCTTCTTCTCCTCTCCTCTTTCTCTCTCTAGTTCATCTTCTTCATCATCCTCCTCCATTCCATTTCCATAGATTAATCACAATTTACCAAATCCCAAGATTTCGTAGACCTTCAGGACTCGACCAGCTGGATTTTAATTTTATAGAAAATATCTTCAAACGAGAGTTAAAAAGTAACACTTGATCACCAACGTTAAAAACCCGGTTTTTAATTTTTGAATCATGAAACTTTTTTGTCTTTTCCTTAAAAATTAATGAATTTTCAAAAGCATTATCTCTTAATTCATCCAATTCATTAAGTTGTATTTTTCGGTGATCCCCTACGGTCTTTAAGTTAAAGTTTGCATGCTTTAGAGCCCAATATGCCTTGTGTTCTAATTCAATGGGCAAATGGCAATTCTTCCCATACACCAACTTATAAGGAGTGCAACCGATAGGTGTCTTATAAGCGGTGCGAAAGACCCATAAAGCATCATCAAGTTTGTCGGACCATGAAGCACGGTTTTCTCCAATCGACCTTTCCAAAATCCTCTTCAAACCTCGATTTGAAACCTCGACTTGCCCACTCGTTTATGGGTGATAAGCTGTAGAAAGACGATGTGTAACTCCATATTTCTTTAGTACCTTTTCGAATTGGTCATTACAAAAATGGGTTCCACGATCGGTTATAATAGCACGAGGGGTTCCAAACCGAGTGAATAGTTGCTTCAAAAACTTCACTACCACACGAGCATCATTTATAGGCAAAGCCTTAGCTTCCACCTACTTAGATAGGTAGTCGACGGCGACGAGGATATACTTGTTACCATGAGAGGATGGGAACGGCCCCATAAATTCAATGCCCCAAATGTCAAAAATCTCACACACTTGAATTATATTTTGTGGCATTGCATCCTTTTGAGAGGATTTTCCTTGACGTTGGCAAGAATCACATGACTTAACAAGTGCGTGGGCATCACGATAGATCGTAGGCCAAAAGAAGCTGGCATTGAACACTTTCTTAGCCGTGAAGTTAGCACCGTGGTGACCACCCGTGGGTCCCTCGTGACAAGCTCTAAGGATGTAGAAGATTCGGTACCAAAAACACAACATCGAACGAGTTGATCCGCACAAACCCGAAAGAGATAAGGGTCGTCCCAAAAATAGAACTTGACGTCACGAAAGAATTTTCGCTTTTGTTGTGTCGTCATACCCTTGATTATGAAATTCCCTGCATGGTAATTTGCAATGTCAGCAAACCATGGGGTGTCGTCCTTAGAATTCACCACACCGAGAGTCTCGAGAGGAAATGTTTCGGTAATTTCCTTGTTCTCGAACTCATTCTTGTGAGGATCTTCCAAACGAGAGAGATGATCGGCCACTAGATTCTCGGCTCCTATTTTGTCAAGTTTGGTGACATCAAATTCTTGTAGGAGGAGAATCCAACGGAGAAATCTCGGCTTTTCATCAAGCTTAGAGAAGAGGTACTATATAGCCGAATGATCCGTATACACGATGCTTTTTGTTAAGACGAGTTAAGATCGGAATTTCTCAAAAGCATACACCACGACAAGTAGTTCTTTTTCCGTTGTAGTGTATTTCATTTGAGCCTCGGTCATCGTCTTACTAGCATAATGGATAGGTCGGAAGTGTTTTTCATGACGTTGCCCTAAAACGGCCCCAATTGCATAATCACTTGCATCGCACATGATTTCAAAGGGTAATTCCCAATTAGGAGCAACAAGAATGGGAGCTTCGGTAAGTTTCCTCTTAAGAGTTTCAAAAGCTCGAACACAATCATCATTGAAGATGAAAGGAGCATCTTTCTCAAGTAGGTGTGTCATAGGTCGAGTTATTTTCGAAAATTATTTGATGAATCGACGAAAAAAGCATGCGTTGCCTAGGAAACTCCTAACTCCCTTATCGGTTTTGGGATGAGGTAATTTGGCGATGACATCTATCTTAGCTTTATCTACCTCAATCCCCGCTTTCGAGACCTTGTGCTCTAAGACGATTCCTTGTTTACACATAAAATGACATTTTTCCCAATTAAGCACAAGGTTCGTTTCTTCACAACATTTTAACATTCTTTCAAGATTGGATAAACACGACGTGAATGAATCACCAAACACCGAAAAGTCATCCATGAAGACTCCATAGACTTCTCGATCATATCAAGAAAATAACCATCATACACCCTTGAAAAGTTCTCGGTGCATTGCAAAGTCCGAATGGCATTCTACGATAAGCAAACATTCCATTTGGACACGTAAACGTAGTTTTCTCTTGATCACGAGGGTCGATAGGGATTTGTAAATAACAGGAAAAACCATCTAAAAAGCAATTGAATTCATTTCCCGCGAGTCGCTCCAACATTTGATCCATGAAGGGCAAGGGAAAGTGGTCTTTACGAGTGGCGTCAATTAACTTTCGGTAGTCAATACACACCGTCCAATCGGTCACAACACGAGTGGGAATTAACTTGTTGTTTTCATAGGGTCACAATGGATTGGGCTCACCCATGGGCTATCGGATATAGGATAAATCATTCCCGCGTCAAGAAGTTTTAAGACCTCTTTTTTAATGACGTCGTGAATTTTAGGGTTTACCCTTCTTTGACATTGAATTGCGAGTTTGTATTCCTCCTCCGTTAAAATATTGTGAGTACAAAATTTTGGGTCGATACCCTTAACGTCGGAAATTTTTCACGCAATTTCCCCTTTGTGAGCTTTTAGAATTTTCAAAAGTGCGGTTTTTTCATCATTGGAAAGATCTTTCGCAATAATAACTAGCAACTTGTCATCACCTTCCAAGAATGCTTATTCGAGGTGAGATGGAAGATCTTTTAATTCAAGGATTGGTGGATCCTCGATTGACGATTTTTGTTCAACACTCATAACTTCCATCAGCGGAAGAAATGGTGGAATGAGATTATCTTTACCAATAATCACCTCATCTTCATTGGCGATTTCATCTAAAATAAAATCGCCTCCTTGGAATGGAGTGAGATTTGGTGTAGAATTAGCAAGAATCTGATCCATAATAGTGGGATTGCCACTAGAGGAACTATCAGAAAAACCTAACACTTCTTGTGTAAACTCATCGCAAACTACATCGACTAAGTCAATGTGGTTGATGTTAGCGATTGCATAAACATGAGAAGGTGTATATTTTTGAGTAGCGTTTATAACAAGTTCCTCCTCATTGAATCGCAAAGTGATTTTTCTAGCATGCACATCAATGATCGATTTCGAGGTATCTAAAAATGAACGACCTAAAATTAGAGGAGCTTAAGGATCCATGGGAATGTCTACTACGATAAAATCAACGGGATAGTAAAACTTTCCCACTTTCACAAAAACATCTTCGGCCACTCCATATGCGAGAATCGTAGAATGATCGGCTATCTCGATATACATTTTCGAAGGAGTAAGAGCCAGAAGTGATAGCGATTTCCACATGGAAAAGGGCATCAAATTAATGCTCGCGCCAAGATCGGCCAAGGCGAGGCATCCTTCCACCTCTTGGATATCACATGGAATAAGAAACTTCCTGGGGTCACCAACTTTTTCCGGTATTCGGTTAAGATAAACCGAAGAACAATTAGATAGCTTTGAAAGCTTTTCCTTATCTTTTATCATACCTTTGAAAGTGGAGGCAAAACGAGGCATATACAAGAACGCGTCGGCTAAACTCACATTAAAGTGCACTTGTTGAAACATTTTAATAAAAAGCTCAATTTGTTGTTTATTACATTCATGTAATTTCTCCTTGTTTCGTCTCGATGGGTAAGGTAAGGGTGGTGTGGGTTGGGGCGTAGGCTTCGGCCTTGGAATCTCGGGTTCCATAATTGGTATTGGTTCAACCGTAGGTGTGGTTTGAGCAGTACTTCGTGGGCTTGTGATATGCTCCTTTTCTACCATCACCTCGGGTTCTTTCTCGATTTCCATCTCCTTAGAAGTACTTGGACGAGAGATTGGCTCTTTGAAAGTTTTACCACTTCGTGTAGTAATAACCTTAATTTCCCCCTTCGGGTTTGACATGGTATCACTAGGAAGATGTTAGCCTCAAAATTTTGAGTCAAACAAGAATGTTGGGTCATAGGTTTTAATTGTAATATTTATTAGAACGTTGTAATAGTTAGTTAAAATAGTCATGACATTACGGACTTGATGGTTAGCTTAAAAGGCCTCTTTCAAGGTACTAAACATTTATTCAAGCCCGGCCCAAAAGATATATAGTCCATTAGAGAGCCCGCATGTGGGTGGACTATATAAGCACCCTCCTAGCATGTTAGGAGGGTGGCAGTTCTCATTTTTCTTAATCTAATTTCACCAATTTTATCACCACCTTCTCTCTACTTTATCTCACTACTTTCTCTATCTAGAAATCTTCATTCTTTTCATCTATTTTCTATTAATCAATCATGGTGAAGTGAATAAAATAGGGAACAACAATTGGTATCAATCGCCACGGGGTAGATTGTGTTTGGTTGTTGCTTTTAGTGATTAATTCGGTTGATTTATCTTCAAATCATCTCGAATTAATTTTTTTAGTGTTTTCGGGTTCTAAATCTTAATGTAAATCACTTACACAGATTTGGTAGGGATTTGGTTAAGTTTTTGTGGTTAAAATCGTAAGTTTTTTAGGTGTTTGGATTGGTTTTTGGGATACGGTTCGTAAATAGTAGCTACGTTGGCCAAAAAGAACATTCCGAATAGATATCTTCGGAAAGGGGTTTTATTATTCCGAAATAGTGATTTTCGGATAAGGGTTTTACATTGCGAAGATTGGCTGTTTATCCGAAGAAGTGCTTTTATCCGAGAAAATCAAGTACTCCGAAAAAGCATTTTATCCGAAGATTTGAATTATTCCGAAGATATGTAGATTATCTAAAGATATCACTTTATCCGAATTCAGATTATCCGAAAAGGTATGTTACTAGTTTAATTATTCCGAAGATTGTCTATTTATCCGAAAATCGCATTTATCCGAAATTCCCATTTTTTCCGAAAATCCAATTATTCCGAAGAACCCAGTATTCTGAAAAAGTGCTTTTATCCGAAAAACCAATTAATTCCGAAGAAGGGTCATTATTCCGAAGAAGTGAATTTATCCGAAGAAGTTCATTTTTTCTGAAAAAGCCTATTTATCAAAAAATAGTCATTTTCCCGAAAACCCTCACTTATTCGAAAATTCCTCAGTTATCCGAAGATCACCATTTTTCTGAAAATCATAGTTATTCCGAAATTCATGAATATTTCGAAAATGAAGAATTTTTACAAAAGTGAAAATTTTTAACCGTGTGATTTCTCGCCTTCGAATTTTTGGTTTCTTGTGAAGACAATTTTTAGGGGATTTTAACATATTTTTCATCGACAACAACAATCACAACACATCTACTTAAGATCCTTTTCACTTCAACAATTTCATGTTTCTCGAAATGGATTCTACTCAAGAGTATCGTGTAACTAACAACAACATCATGGTGGCGGGTAATAAAGAGAGACCTCCAATGCTTGTGACTGGTAGATATGCACAATGGCAATCACGATTCCTTCGATATCTTGACACAAAACCTAATGGTGATGTTCTTCGACGTTGCATTAAGGAAGGACCCTATACTCTCACTACAATAACCATTCCTGCAATTCCAGCAACCGACTCGACGACCGGTTCTGATGAGCAAACAATTGAGGAAACATATGAGAAAACTTCGAAAGAGAAACGTGGTTGGATTGATGCAAAGAAATAAGCAATCTATTTGATTCTAAGTGGGATTGGGGATGATATTTACTCAATGGTTGATGCATGCTCTACTGCTAAAGAGATGTGGTTTGCTATTGAACGCTTGCAACAAGGAGAATCACTTAACAAGCAAGATGTCAAAACTAACTTGTTTTGGAACTTTGGCAAGTTTACTTCATTGGATGGTGTGACACCCCAGGTAGGGTCAAGATATGCGGAAAGTATCCCCGGAGACGTCACAAGGGTGGATCGATAGCATATAGTCCATAGAGCATGAGTTAAAGATTATTTAAATCAGATTACATATTTGAAAACAAAATATTAAAAATTGTCTTAAACATGACAGAAGTTGATTGTTTACGTTTCCCAAATCGAACCCCGGATGAGTCCTACAATGCAGATTACTAAGATGCCGGAGACCATGCACACACCACGTACTAACTTCATATTCCTGTGCAAAACATACTAACGGGATCAACATAAAGTTGGTGAATTTACAGATTTTAACAATTAATTAGTTTGGACATACAATAATCATAAAAGTAATAATGCACAAAGCATTCTTACTAAAATGTAAATAACATTTGTTTATTATTAGAAACTGAAGCTTAACCCCATAGTCCTCAACAGATGAGGACGTGGTGTCTTACAGAAAGACACCCATTCCAGTTCCAACATGGTATACGTCCGTTGTCCCGGCCAAGGCACAGTGAGCATGACTCACCCAGACGGGGATGGTCAATCCCTAATAGATCTATTTATAACATTCGGGCGATTTACAACAATTTAACAGTTTTAATAGTAAGCAATCATAATCCATTTTATACAATCCAGACGTGTCCAATATATGTTTGCATATTTTCTTTCCCAAAAGGGAAAGTTTTATCAAAGTTTAAATTGGGCTGTAAACTCACCTGGGAGTAGGCAATTGCTTGTTTAACACGGATATCCAAATAAAGCTCACACCAAAGTTATGCCTAATCAGATAGTACAGTCTTTAATAGATAATACAAAGAAAATATATGTATGCTTATACGGATTTTATTCAGTTTATTCATACTATGGTATTTATCTAAATAACCGTAGCTCAAGTAGCATCAATATCCATTTAAACTTATTTATATAAGTTTCATCTCTAAGAAAACATAAAATGTTTAACTATTAATATCAGTTAGCATACATGTATTAATACTCATTCAATCTTACAATTAAGTTGTACATTTAAGTGAACATAAAAGAAAATGTTTCACTTAAAAATATTAATCCATGTTTATGGTACTTGTATCAATAACATCTAATTAAATTTATAACCAAGTTCTATATTTAAGTAAACATAAGGGGTTTTACTTATAATATATTTATGTAGTAACATTCAATTTAATTAGGGTTCATATAATTCTATTTCTTAAAAGTATATGAGTACATGTTTCAATAGTACATATTCATCTTGTTTATACAATTTATTTTGTAAAGCAAATATAAATAAATATTTCATAAAAAATATTATTTTATTTATCTCTAAAGTTTTCATAAATTATTTAATATTTATAAAATAATTTATTTATCACAAACTTAAGCTTATACACTAATCCTCATGATCTAGACTTTTAATTATGTTTTATCATAATTAAAATAGCTTTTAGGGTTAGGGCTAGTTAATATTTCGTAATGTGGCAAAACTAGTCCCTCCATATTTTTAAACAAGTAAACTTTCGGATTAGTACACATTTGGTACCTAGGGCTTGTTTAAGTTTCGGCTTATGGCAGATTTAGTCCCCCTAGTATTATCTAGGTTTTGTAACTATATAAAAATTACAAAACAGCCCCTAGGGCTTCTTTAAGTTTCGGCAATTTACAAGAATAGTCCTTAGGGTTATAAAATGACAAAATAACTTTTAGAAACTTCCCAAAATGGTCCCTAGGGTTTTATTTGCCACGGATAATATTTATTAAATCCTAGACTTTTGGATATTTACATTTTCAGTCCTTGTGTTTACTAGTTTATCAAAACAAGTTTTATAAGTTATGGTTTTAGTCCTTAAGTTTTATAAATTGTCATTTTCATCCAAAAAGTTTTTATAAGTTATATTTTATTATAAAAACTTTTATTTTAACATTCTAACTTTATATTGGCTCATTAAATGGGCTAAACATCTAATGGGCTATTTTAGTGGGCTTAAATATATCTCAAGTCCACTAATTTATTTACATGGGTCTTTAAATCATTTATTGGGATTAAATACATTTCTAAGTCCTTTAATTAGTTAAATGGGCCTAAGTGTAATTTTAAGTCCATTAAATTACTAGGATTTATTATATGGGCTTATTAGGTCCATTAAGTTTTGGATTAATATTTCATGGGCTTAAATAGTCCATTACCACTACTCTACATTTTATGTAAGTTTTAACTGGGGACATTCTTATAAGTTTATTATGAGCTTATTCATATTTAGTTTTAAATCTAAAATAGAAGAATAAAACTTATACTTGTTTTATGTGATGTTCCAAATTAGATTTATCTATGTACAAATCAAGTAAGCAAGTCATAAGTCCAAAATGAGATCTAAATTATGTATAGACCTAAAATCAATCATAGATCCATGTTTACTCATATATAGTCCACTGCTATATTTCTAAATCTTGGTATTTCCAAGATGAACATATTAGCTAGTTTTAAAGTCTTGTAAATATTTACAAAAACACATCTTAATTATCTAGGTTACATGCATGTTCCCAAGGTTATTATTATTCCAAGAAAACAAGGTATAGCCCACGGCTATATTGTTTTCTCCTAATATTCCCATAAGATCTATAAGCTTACTTCATGTTTATCATATTAAGTTAACACTTATTACTAGATCTAGGTTGTATAATAACATGCATGTACATCTAACCCATTTAGGGTCATATAAAACCTACGGCTACAAATATTCACATAAGTTACTTTGATGATTTTTAATATCCCATTTAACATGTTACCTTTCATATTACATGATTCAAAACTTAGAAAACCAATCATATATTCTCCACTTATTTAGCCGTGACCTTTAAGGTCATGGTTTTCTTGATCTTTAAGTTGCACAAGTTCATTTCATGAGATCTATGGTTATTTGCTAACCAAAGTCCCATAAAACAAGATTTATAACTCATGCAATGTCTATATTTATAAAAGGTTTCATATGGTTTTTAAATCAAGTTTAAACATAACATATAAGTCATGAGTTTCTTATTAAAAGATTTTTAAATCATGAACATGATTTGCATAAATATGTCGTAACCTATAAGGATCATAGCTTTATCAAATCTTGATTTTAACACGTTATTTACTTGTGTTTATATGTGTATGATGATGCATGCATGAAAGAATGAAAGGATATGATGTGTATACCTTTTTACCTAAATGTTACCAAGTAAGATCTATATGAACAAGGAGGTTAGAGATCTAGTCAAGATGATGAGGGAGACTCCAATTATTAACCAAGCCGTGTCCTTTTTTGGTTTGGCTAGGGCTTGGTATAATACTTCCAAGGATGATGATTATGCTACCTATAGATTTGGGATTACTATGAGGCAAAGATCTAGTAGATCTAGTGAACAAACTTGGATTTTTGGTGGCTTATAGCCGAATTACTTGAGAGGAAAAAGGGAGGAGAGGGTGAGATCTAGTTGAGAGTGAATGTGAAGGGTATGTGTGTTTTCGGCTAAAAGGAGAGAGAGAGAGGCATGAAAGGGTGTGAATACCTTGGTAAGGGAAATAGTGCCAAGTGTAGACACTTGGGTTCCCAATGCATGACACTTGCATTCCCAAGGCTTCTCTTCACCTTCCACCTAAGAGAAATGCGTGTGGTTCTTAGCCAAAAAGGGGAGATGGGCTCAAGTTGTGGGCTTGTGTTGGGCTAGCACACAAGGTAGTGGACTTTGAGCTAGTCCAAAGTGTATATGTATATATGTTTATGATGTACACATACATATATATATATATCTAGTACTACCTCATGCAACAATTTCCCTTAATTTGTTGAAGTGTTAGGAATATATAGTTGTTGTAACTTTCAATACTTGTGATGCTAGTCTTATGTACCAAGTTTAGTTATGCATCGAATTTCCATAACAAAGCAGTAGCAGAAGTATAAATACATAGTGATCAAATTTAAACACAACTTATAGATGCACAACACGTGAGTGATTTTTCTAGGATTTATGGGTGAACCTTATTACATGAAATCATGGTAAAATCATGGATTTTACAGCACCACCCCGTTATTTTAGCTTTGTCCTCAAAGCTACTAAAACGTAGTTATCTTTTAAGTGAAAAGATGAGGGTATTTGGCCTTGAAGATGTCTTCTCGTTCCCAGGTGTACTCGAGGGCCTCGCTTTGAGTCCCATCGTACTTTGATTAACGGGATGCGGCTACGTTTCAACTTCTTGGTCATCCTCTCCATGATATCAACTGGTGTCTCGGTGTATTGGAGTTGGTCATCAATATGGACCCCCTCTAAGGGCATAACCAAAGGTTCTTCTGGGTAGCACTCTTTTAGATTAGACACATGAAAGGTGGGGTGTATCTGACTTAACTGTGGCGGCAATTCTAAGCGGTAAGCCACTTCCCTGATCTTGGCTATCACTTTGAAAGGACCCACATATCATGGATTCAACTTTCCCCGCTTCCCAAATCGTATAATTCCCTTCCATGGTGATACTTTTAACATGACGTGATCTCCTACTTTGAACTACACGGGTCTGCGTTTCTGATCCGCGTAGCTCTTTTGTCGATCACGAGCAGCTTGCAATCTTTGCTTTATAAGGACGATTTGGTCTGTAGTCTCCTGAATCAATTCAGGCCCAGTGAGTTGGAACTTGCCTACCTCTGCCCAACATACGGGAGAATGGCATTTCCTTCCATAAAGGGCTTCAAAAGAGGATGCCTTGATACTGGCGTGATAGCTATTGTTGTAGGAGAACTCAACCAAAGGTATATGCTCGACCCAACTATTTCCAAAATCAATCACACATGCCCTTAGCATGTCTTCTAGAGTTTGGATAGTTCGCTCACTTTGACCATCCGTTTGGGGATGATAGGCGGTGCTCATATCCAGTTGGGTACCCAGGGCTCGTTGGAGAGCCTTACAGAAGTTGGAGGTGAATCTGATGTCCCAGTCACAGATTATTGAGACTGGTACCCCATGTTTGGTTACAATTTCCATAAGGTAGGTCCTTGCCAACTTGGATAAGGATTCGGATTCCTTAATGGGTATGAAATGAGCAGACTTGGTGAGTCGGTCCACTATCACCCAAATGGCATCATATCCACGAGATGATTTTGGGAGTTTGGTCACGAAATCCATGATGATATTTTCCCACTTCCATTCAGGTACCTTAGGCTGTACTAGTAGACCGGATGGCATTTGGTGTTATGTTTTGACACGCGCGCTGTCAGACATTTCTGAACATAAGTGGCGATGTCAGCCTTCATGTTGGGTCACCAATACAATTTCCTCATATCCTGATACATCTTTCCGATCCTGGATGTATTGAGTATTTGGATTTATGTGACTCATGCATGATTATGTCCCTCAAATTCCCGTAACGGGGTAACCAACTCCTCCCGTGTAAGCACAATGTCCCGTCCGCCCTTGGTTCTAGTTTCTCTTTAGAGAGGTCAGTTCGAAGCATTCCTCCTATATCTTCTTTCCAGAGATTTTCGGGTTTCTGTGCCTGAGTTTGTGCTTCAAGGATTTGCTTGGGCAGGTCCAGGTTGATGGTCATGGTTAGGGCTCGAACCCTCATGGGTGGGTCTTTATCTTTACGGCTTATTGCATCAGCGACTACGTTTGCTTTACTTGGGTTGTATTTGATTTCACAATCGTAATTGCTTAATAGTTCGATCCAACGACGCTGCCTCATATTAAGCTCTTTTTGATCTAATATGTGTTGCAGGCTCTTGTGGTCGGTGTACACTGTACATTTGGTTCCGTAAAGGTAATGCCTCCATATTTTTAAGGCAAAGACCACTGCTCCAAGTTCTAAGTCGTGGGTCGTGTGGTTTTTCTCATGCTTCTTCAGTTGTCTAGAAGCGTAGGCAATCACTTTCTTTCTTTGCATTAACACTGCTCTCAACCCTTTATATGAGGCGTCACAATATACTTCAAAGTCATCATTGCCCTCAAGTAAGGATAGGAGAGGCGCACTACACAACTTCTGTTTTATCAATTGGAAAGCTGGTTCCTCCTTTTCTCACCAATTACATTTTACTCCTTTCTGAGTGAGTTTTGTCATTGGTTTGGCTATTTTGGAGAAGTCTTCAATAAATCGACGATAGTATCCGGCGAGTCCTAGGAATTGGCGGATCTCCGTTGGTGATTTGGGAGATGCACAACTCTTGACAGATTCAACCTTTGCAGGATCTACGTGAATACCATCGCTGTCAATGACGTGTCCTAGGAAATGGACTCTGGGTATCCAGAACTCGCATTTGGAAAATTTGGCATATAGCTGCTCTTCCTTGAGTATTTTCAGTACTAGGGCCAGATGCTCAACATAGTCTTGCTTGTTTTTGGAATAAACAAGTATGTCGTCGATGAAGACTATTACGAATTTATCCAAATAGGGTTTACATACCCGGTTCATGAGATCCATGAATATTGCTGGTGCATTTATCAACCCAAAAGGCATAACTCTAAATTTGAAATGACCATAACGAGTTCTGAAAGCTGTCTTAGGGATATCTTCTTCCCGGACTCTTAGTTGATGGTACCCAGACCTCAGATCAATCTTAGAATACATGCTTGATCCCTGGAGTTGATCAAACAGGTCGTCAATGCGAGGTAAAGGATAGCGATTCTTTATCGTTAGTTTGTTCAATTCACGATAATCGATGCACATTCGAAAAGAACCGTCTTTCTTCCTGACAAATAGAACGGGGGCTCCCTATGGAGAAGAGCTAGGCCTAATGAATCCTTTTTCTGATAGTTCCTGGAGTTGTTTGGCCAATTCCTTCAATTCTGATGGTGCTAGCCTGTAGGGTGCCTTAGCTACAGGTGCAGCCCCATGAACTAAATCAATCTGGAATTCTATCTGTCGTACTGGGGGCATACCTGGCAGTTCCTCAGGAAATAGCTCGGGAAAATCTCGGAAAATTGGCACATCCTCGATTCTGATCTCCTCAGGTTTGTCTTCTTCCTCTATTTTGGAGATGTGTGCTAGGAAGATAGGGCATCCTCTGGTCAAGTACCTTTGTGCTTTGGTGCAAGAAATGACACTAAGTCTAGTGTTGATGATATCAGGGTTACCATCCACTCGTATAATCAAGGTTTCATCTCCCCAAGGTACACGAACCAGTTTTTGATCACATACAATGACTGCGTGGTACTTCGACAGCCAATCCATGCCAATGATGACATCAAAGCTACCAAGACTTACTGGGATCAAATCGATGTCGAACGGGTGATTGGAGAGGTTTAAGGTACAACCTCGAATAATGGTGCCAACTGTTACAATTTTTCCGTCTGCTAGTTCTATCGAATAGTAGGAGTCTAAGACTGATGGAGTAATTTTTAATACTCTACTAAATTCTGTTGAGATAAAGCTTCGATCTACCCCGGTGTCAAATAGGACAGATGCATATCGTTGGTTTAGTAGAAATGTACCGGTGACGATGTTGGAATTTGAATTGGCTTGGGCATCTCCAGTCATGTATACTTGTGATGGGGTTCCTTTGTTGTCCTCCTTCCAGTTGGTCAATTTGGGACAATCAAGTCTTTCATTCCCAGAGGTCCCACATCCGTAGCATACTACAACTTTCTTTGGCTGATGATGACTTTCACTTGCGGGGTTTTGGTTCCCTTTACATTGCTTTCCAGCATCATGATGGTAGACACATTTTAAACACTTAGGTTTGGATCCTAAGTATTAGTATCATCAGTTTGCTCAATGCGTTGTCTTTTAGAAGATCGCTGGGGCCGACTACGAGTAGTTCTACTCGACTTCTGCTTGTTGTCCGTTTGTCTTTCGGACAGGTTGTGAGCTCGCTTGTTGATCAGCTCTGTCGCGAATTCCATTGCACCTTCTATGGTAGTGGGTTGTGAAGCTAGCACACTGTCATGAATGTTGTCAGGGATTCCACTGACATACTTTTCAATCTTGTCACTCCTTAGAGGGAACATTCTGGTGCACATCAAACTTAACTCTTTAAATCTTTGGTTGTACCAAAGGATATCGTTATTCTTACACTTGAGATCCCACAGCTCGACTTCCAACTTCTTCATTTCTCCTCTAGGACAATACTTCTCAGTCATTCTTTCCTTGAGGTTGGCCCAAGTGAGAGTATAGGTAGTATCTTGTCCAAGGATAGCGACCACAGAGTTCCACCAGGTAAGGGCACTCTCAAGTAGGGTGCACGTGGCAAACTTAACTCTGTTCTCGTCAGCACAACCGATGATATGGAAAACTGTCTCTAGTCTTTCAAACCATTGCATCAATTTAACAACTCCTTCTTTTCCTCGGTAGTATGAGGGTTTGCATTTCAAGAAGTCGGGGTATGAACAACCCCTGTTGAAGTTGTTTCTGTGCATGTTGTGATTCGGTTCACTGTTCATATTAAATTTTCTGGCTGTCATGGCTGCCGAAATGCCTTCACAAATCATCTCTCTGAGTTGAGCAGTGGTAACATTATGAGTAGCTTCAGGAGCCTCGTTGTGAGCGGTGTTGGGAGCAATTGCATTTGTGGGGTTTGATCGCGTAATCACCATTTTTTATAATCATACACAAAATGAGACTATTAGTTCAAACGTTAGTGCAAGTTTTATATTATTTGCAAGAGATGGTTTCATGCGTAAAATTCATAACAAATTTGGATAACCTGTCAGGATTTCATATTATAATATTTTCCACAACAGATATAACATAAGAGAATGATTGCATGCAAATTTCCATAAGGAATTAAACATTCATCGAGCATATCAAATCCGGGACAGAGACTTAGCTAGTCTTGTCCTAGGTAATGATACACATAGTCTTAAGTACATCAAATCCCAAAAATATATACCAGAAAAGAAAGGTACAGCACATAAATGTATCAACAAAAGCTTGAAAAGAAATAAAAGTACGAAGGTATCATATCATGATAGCTGGGATACAATCCGTAAGCTCGTCATTGTGTACAAGAATTCCGGTACATCTATACTAGTCTTGCCTAGATGATCCACTAGGCATGGCTGGTGCTGATGGTGTTGATAATGCTGGTGGAGCTACAAATACTCTTCGGGAACTCTGTAATGCTCGAATCGTCGCTCGGGTCTCCTTGAGCACATGAAATGCTGTCAGCAAATGGGTCCGGAGCCTATTGGTGGTTCCCCGGAGATGAGTCATCTCTGCTGTAATCCCGTCATGTCGGACGGTGGCGAGATCACAAAAGATAGACAATGATTGCTCCTGAGCAGATAGGGCCGTATGGGTCTGATTCTGAGGACCCTCCATGACCTGGATACGTTGGTGAAGACGACGGTTTTCCTCTATTAGCCACTTCAATGCTTTATTAGTCTTAGCCTGGGCACCCTTAGTGGCATGGGCTTCTCTTCTCATGGTGCGGGAGAAAGTCAATACGATCATGGATGACGGTGCGGCCTTGTTGGCCGGCCATCAGTAGATTGTGGAGGTCAAATATCTCTTTCTCCTGGCGTGCAGCCAGTGCAGCAATCTGAGCCTGAACGGGATCGACATGTCTCGCTCTGGAGCCCTCCCCGGTCTCGTAAGTAGAGACGGGTACGGACCGGGAGAAATGGCCCGATGATAAGAATGAAGACACGGAAGGAGCTAGGCGAGGAGGAACCTGGTCCTCTTCCATCGAGGTTGGGGCCAGTATAGCTGATGTGGAGGTAGGAAATGGATCCTTTGGGAGTAAAGCCTTGATAGTTGGGTCATCCTCTAAATCCGAGGCTGACAACCATCCATACTGCGACGATCGTGGAGATAAACAAACAACTGGGGGAAGAGATACCACTGGTAGAAGAGTCGTAGATGCAGTAGGCAGAGTCATGATGCTCTGAAATAATATCATTTTAAGTTTGAAGTGAGTATGAGCTTAAAAACAAAGAACAATATTATTTAGATTACATGCTTTATGAAATATATCCCTTTCAAACAATTATTAGAATGTTTTAAGGTTACAATTATTCATACTTATAAAGTTGGTGAATTTACAGATTTTAACAATTAATTAGTTTGGACATACAATAATCATAAAAGTAATAATCCACAAAGCATTCTTACTAAAATGTAAATAACATTTGTTTATTATTAGAAACTGAAACTTAACCCCATAGTCCTCAACAGATGAGGGCGTAGTGTCTTACAGAAAGACATCCATTCCAGTTCCAACATGGTATACGTCTGTTGTCCTGGCCAAGGCACAGTGAGCATGACTCACCCAGACGGGGATGGTCAATCCCTAATAGATCTATTTATAACATTCGGGCGATTTACAACAATTTAACAGTTTTAATAGTAAGCAATCATAATCCAGTTTATACAATCCAGACGTTTCCAATATATGTTTGCATATTTTCTTTCCCAAAAGGGAAAGTTTTATCAAAGTTTAAACGGGGCTGTAAACTCACCTGGGAGTAGGCAATTGCTTGTTTAACACGGATATCTAATTAAAGCTCACACCAAAGTTATGCCTAATCAGATAGTACAGTCTTTAATAGATAGTACAAAGGACATATATGTATGCTTATACGGATTTTATTCAGTTTATTCATACTATGGTATTTATCTAAATAACCGTAGCTCAAGTAGCATCAATATCCATTTAAACTTATTTATATAAGTTTCATTTCTAAGAAAACATAAAATGTTTAACTATTAATATCAGTTAGAATACATGTATTAATACCCATTCAATCTTACAATTAAGTTCTACATTTAAGTGAACATAAAAGAAAATGTTTTACTTAAAAATATTAATCCATGTTTATAGTACTTTTATCAATAACATCTAATTAAATTTATAACCAAGTTCAATATTTAAGTAAACATAAGGGGTTTTACTTATAATATATTTATGTAGTAACATTCAATTTAATTAGCGTTCATATAATTCTATTTCTTAAAAGTATATGAGTACATGTTTCAATAGTACATATTCATCTTGTTTATACAATTTATTTTGTAAAGCAAATATAAATAAATATTTCATAAAAAAAATATTATTTTATTTATCTCTAAAGTTTTCATAAATTATTTAATATTTATAAAATAATTTATTTATCACAAACTTAAGCTTATACACTAATCCTCATGATCTAGACTTTTAATTATGTTTTATCATAATTAAAATAGCTTTTAGGGTTAGGGCTAGTTAATTTTTCGTAATGTGGCAAAACTAGTCCCTCCATATTTTTAAACAAGTAAACTTTCTGATTAGTACACATTTGGTACCTAGGGCTTGTTTAAGTTTCGGCTTATGGCAGATTTAGTCCCCCTAGTGTGATCTAGGTTTTGTAACTATATAAAAATTACAAAACAGCCCCTAGGGCTTCTTTAAGTTTCGACAATTTACAAGAATAGTCCTTAGGGTTATAAAATGACAAAATAACTTTCAGAAACTTCCTAAAATGATCCCTAGGGTTTAATTTGCCACGGATAATATTTATTAAACCCTAGACTTTTGGATATTTACATTTTCAGTCCTTGTGTTTATTAGTTTATCAAAACAAGTTTTATAAGTTATGGTTTTAGTCCTTAAGTTTTATAAATTGTCATTTTCTTCCAAAAAGTTTATATAAGTTATATTTTATTATAAAAACTTTAATTTTAACATTCTAACTTTATATGGGCTCATTAAATGGGCTAAACATCTAATGGGCTATTTTAGTGGGCTTAAATATATCTTAAGTCCACTAATTTATTTACATGGGTCTTTAAATCATTTATTGGGCCTAAATACATTTCTAAGTCCTTTAATTAGTTAAATGGGCCTAAGTGTAATCTTAAGTCCATTAAATTACTAGGACTTATTATATGGGCTTATTAGGTCCATTAAGTTTTGGATTAATATTTCATGGGCTTAAATAGTCCATTACCACTACTCTACATTTTATGTAAGTTTTAACTGGGGACATTCTTATAAGTTTATTGTGACAATCCGTCAATTTATGGTTGATATTTTATTCTCGAATATTATTTAAAAACATTATTTTAATGTTACAATGTGAACTCACGTATTTTTGGGAAGAAATTTGGATTTACATCTTGGAGTAGCATCGACTACGTCTAAACCGGAGGATTCAATGTTACGTGCTTACGTTTACATACACCGTCTTTGGTGACACTCCGAAATTTTAGAAAATAAATTTGTCTGTGAATATTATTTTGGAGTTTTAAATTTGGGTTAGTTCATAAACTCACAAATTTACGAGAAGAGATTAGGACTTACGATTTTATTTTAACGTCCTTTACGACTAAACCGGAAACCTTAGGATTACGTATTTACGTTTTCGAACTCCGTTTTTGATGAGACAATTTTTATTGGATTCGTTTTGTGACGTTGATTCATAATTTATAAAACGTTTTTCGTAAAACGACCCGAGGGCACGCAAATCGAGGAAACTAGAATCGAGGAGTACCCGTAAATAAATGGGGATGAGACAAGTGGGACACTTGTCCCACCCCACTCCAAAACCGGCCTAAACTAGCTACTTAACACCATGAGGTGTCAAGTGTAGCTAACAAGCCTTACACTTGTAAGCAAAGCTTACAAGTTAAGCTTTACCACCTCAAAAACCACTAGCTAAATTACTTCTTCCCATTTGCAACATGCAAAACCATCTCAAAACTCTCTCACCCTCCTTTGATTGCCGTCCCACCATCATCATCAAACACCACCTTTCATACAAATTTTAACCATAAACATATGTTATAATTAACATATGTTAATCTCCATTCAAAAAGATGAAGATTGGTGCAACTTATAACATCCAAGGAGGAGTATTCATGGTGTCTTGGGGCTGATTTTCCACAAGGAGTTCATGAAGCATGGTGGTCATGAAGATGGTCTTGGTGCATCACAAGTTTCTCCATCAAAAATCCATGTTTTGATCAACCTACATCATCATGGTGGTATAAAGATTGTCCTCCTCATCTTCTTGTTATTTTGATTATGTAAACATGTATTTTATTTCCTATTGTATATGTATATGATGATTATATGATGATAAAAATATTATGTGGGGATTTGGTGTTGATAAATATGATTAAAAAGGTGAAAACTATAAGAAACAAGGTTAAAATCTTGATTAATTTACATGGCTGTATAAAACAGTAAAGAAACAGGTCATGGACTGATAAAATGATGAAGGAGAATGTATTTACAGTAAGCTATGGGTCTTGTACACATGTGAGAGTTGGCCATGCAATGGAATCAAAATAATGAGTGAGATATGATCAAAACAATTTAGGTGGTCTAATCTGAATAAGCAGTTTTGTAGGGACTGTTAAGGCAAGTTAAACTCAAAATGGGCAGTAGCTATAACTAAGTTAAATGTAGCACATATTATGAAGATCATGCCATCCAAAAATGAGCTTCTAATTCATTATATAACTTTAGATATGTTAAAAATGGTGAACATGAAGTTAAAAATCAGATTTTTGGAAATAATGTTTATTATTATTATATAAGCACTCACATTATAATGTATAAAATGTAAAAATATAAACCCACTAACTTATAAAACTTATTTATATAAATGTATAAAAGGTTATTTAAATGGGTAAATTATATAAATGATGGTAAAATAATATTTATAAGTAACAAAAACTATAAACTTGATTTTTACGACTTTTTCGGCTATCGCCGTAACATTAACGTTTTTCGCCAAATAAAACTTAGACGACCAAACCCGTCTAATGTAAAGTTTATAAAAGTCCTATACTGATGTATAGGTAACTAAGACAAGTAAAAACCGATAAAACCCGAACTATAAGAAATACGTACATTTACGAGCAAACTAAACATATTGGACTAATAGTTGGACTTAATAAGATAAATACTTGTAAAAAGAACTTATTGGACTTAACCCATTTAGGCCCAACTTGTAAAGTGTAGATACTGATAATGTAAGTATAACAAGGATTAATACAAGTTAAGAACTTATAATAGGCTTATTGGACCTAAAACACGTAAATGGGTAAAACGAGAAAACTAGTATAAAAGTTATCGACACATAACTCTAAAATGAGTAAACGAGAATATGTAAACCCACTTGATCATCATATAATTATAATCATCATATGTATACATAATTAATATTTTTATAAAGTCATCGGACATGAGTCTAAGACCGAGTATTATTTGTCTAGGTTTCCGTGATTGAAGCACGTACCGTACGTCCGAATCGCCGATAACCCGCCTTCCCATATCAACGTGAGCTCATAGCCTCGCACTCTTTTAAATGTTTTTATAAATGTTTTATAAACCCGCGAGGGAGATAACATGTTAGTTTTTATAAAATAGGACACCATTTGTCCCGATTGTTTGTTTATTTATTTTGGACCCGAATGATTGAATGACCCGATTGTATGACCCGATAAATGATTAAAGGACCCGATAGATGAAATTAAATGGATTATTAAAGTTAGGTTATGTCACTAAAAGTCCCATTAGCATGAATTGTGAACTACCGGGATTTGGTAGACGCTTATGCATTTAATAGTACTATTTGGGGACGATCACCCCAGTTCGCGCCTTGACGGTTGATCCCTGTCGTGCCACATTGATTGGTAAGCGAATTTATGTATGAGAAGATTTCCATAGCGTGACCTTTGTGACGACACGCTACTTTAGATGGGCAAAATTTGTATCGGGTTAGCTACCCGTTGTTGGTTTAGTAAGGTAACAATGTCATGCGGCTTATAATAATCCAAACTAACGAAATAATACTAGACGCTCAGAATTACGATGTATTGCCTGACTAGCAATACTGGGTCATACTATTGATATTATGTTTGTGTTTTGGTTTTCATAACCATATTCATATAACGGTTTTTGGTTTCATACAACGTCATAAGACGTATTGTATGATGTTTTTACGACATTGGCTCGTATAATAATTTTTAAGGCAAATGCCTATATTATGATTTTCGATAAGGATTTATATAAAATGACTTTGGCTATTTTATGGCCTATTACAAAGATTTGTATAAAATGATTTTGGCTATTTTACGGCCTATTACAATGATTTGTACGAATGGATTTTTGGTACTAATTTTATACCAAAGTTATATTGATGGAATTTATTAAACTCTATGAATTCACTCGGCGTTATCGCTGACCTTTTCTTTTAACATGTTTTATCTCAGGTACTTGAAGGTAATTCTCGGGAAGACGACAAGAGCCCGCACTTAAAAAATATTTTCCATTCAAATACTTTGTAAAACTTGTATGAAATGTAATGACTTGGGACCGATGTAACTTTGATATTTATGAATGGAAATGATTTATTAATAAACGACGCGATTTTATGCGTTGTCTATGATGTGAGTAATGTGCTATCCCGTAACACCAACTAGTCTTCCGCTGTATAGAGTTGTATAAATTTGGGGGTGTTACATTTATTATGAGCTTATTCATATTTAGTTTTAAATCTAAAATAGAAGAATAAAACTTATACTTGTTTTATGTGATGTTCCAAATTAGATTTATCTATGTACAAATCAAGTAAGCAAGTCATAAGTCCAAAATGAGATCTAAATTATGTCTAGACCTAAAATCAATCATATATCCATGTTTACTCATATATAGTCCACGACCGTATTTCTAAATCTTGGTATTTCCAAGATGAACATATTAGCTAGTTTTAAAGTCTTGTAAATATTTACAAAAACACATCATAATTATCTAGGTTACATGCATGTTCCCAAGGTTATTATTATTCCAAGAAAACAAGGTATAGCCCACGGCTATATTGTTTTCTCCCAATATTCCCATAAGATCTATAAGCTTAATTCATGTTTATCATGTTAAGTTAACACTTATTACTAGATCTAGGTTGTATAATAACATGCATGTACATCTAACCATTTAGGGTCATATAAAACCCACGGCTACAAATATTCACATAAGTTACTTTGATGATTTTTAATATTCCATTTAACATGTTACCTTTCATATTCCATGATTCAAACAAATGGCTGATATTCGTAGAAATGTAGATATTAGTTGATTGTGATGTTAAAAAAGAATTGGCGAGATTAAATATGATATCGATGTCATGACGATCTTCCCTTATAGAGTGGAGTTTGACAAAACGTTACCACCTAGGAAGATGTCATCTGATTCGTTGTCTTCCAATTCTTAAATTTGAAATCGAAAGGGTGAATGTTGCACTTGAGGCTGTCATTGGAATCATTACCCAAAAGCCTCATGCCACTAGTACCTTTCCGAGAAGTCTAATTGACTGATCGAGTCATTTCATACTAGTGACACATTTGATAATTGTTGTTGTAAGAGATATAGGATTGGAAATTAAGTGTTGATCATATCGAGCTTTTATTGCCCTATTAAGGTGTAAGAATAAGATTGAAAGTATTGGAAAATGAGGTAGAATATCGCATTAAGTATAAATTGGTTGGAACTTGAATAAAGTTAAAATTTAACTCGTATGTAATATGAGATTGTTAAGAGGAAGTCGTTAAGTCCTGTGATTGAATTATAAGGTTTTAATTGATTGTAGGTTCGTGTTAAGGGTTGTTCCTAGGCCATTGTCCACTGACGAGGATGCCCAGTGTCCAAGAAATAAATTGAAGAAATCTTCTTCTGAATTGAGACCGATGGATCTTGTGGGACATGTGGAACACCTAATCACTCTTGTAGATTAGTATTCATTGTTGTATCTTTTAAAAATAATCCCTAACTTAACTGAGATATCAGTTGGTAGGATGAGTTTTGAGAATTGTATGACATAGTGACACGTAATGTGTTACGGTACAATTTTGACTTGTTGGTGATTAATGAAAAAAGACTACCTTTGATTGCTAAATTCTACATGTATCGATGTTATCTATCTTTTATTGCTTCATCCTAATGCTCACATTAGTGATGTAACCATTGAACAAGTACTCATCTTGATTTGAGTTACGTTGTGGATTATTCTTTTGAGTGCCATCGAGATCATGAACCTCATGATTATTTGGTTAAAGCTCATTTCCTATCATATTGTAGTTAGTTCTTGGTGAACAACTCTTCATCACTCTTTTGCAGATCACACATTGTTTTTATAAAGTTAAAACGGTATCCTTTGAGAAAATTTAATTTTCATCACCATAAGGATTATTCAAAGTGAGATTTATAAGTGATTGTTATCGAAATAAAGTTGTTTATGAGACGCTTTGGAAACTTAATTATTTCCATAACAAAGAAAACCTTTGTAAATATATTTTTGATTCTTATTTAAGAATTAAGCATAAAAATGTTTTTATTATAAACATGATGATAAAATTTTGATGAACTGAGTATTGCATCGTTAATCTTGAAATTGTATATAGTTGCGCGCCTACATACAATTTGGAATGGACTATGCAAGACTGATTAGTAGTCACCATAAAACTAATGAATAAACACTACATTTTCTTTGAGGATTGTGAAAGATTAAATTTTAATGAGATATGCAAGAAGTGAAAAATAAGGACATAATGTTAGGGACACCTACATATGTGCCTGTAGCATCTATTCTTCTGAGTTGAATTTACTCATCTGTGGAAATTGTCTTATTTGACAATTGATATTCCCTTCTTGTCCAATTCCCCCGTAGTGAGATTCTTAGGAAAAGTATCTGATTATCGAGTGTTGATACCCGACTGGATGTATCGACGTTCCTATCATTTCTTATGATTTGATTTCATTTGAATGACCTGGGCAACGATCCGAGGAGCTTTCGAATGCGTACTCAAATTATGAAAAACATGGGATATATTCATATTCGTTAAATGTTTTCGTCTGTATCTGATTTGAAATTCTCTCGCATAGATTATGCGTGGACCTTACTCTTTTAAGGTTAGTTATGTCTCCTAATATCCTTGAATTTGTGAAGGATTGTGAGTTATTATTAGACTTTTGAGAAGTTCACATCTTATCGACGGCAATAAAACTGGAAAGTTGACAGTGCCAGTAAAATGGATTGATTGATTATGACATGATGACATTGTCTTAATTGATGGGAACTCGAGTAGAATTCCCCTAAAAGATAAGATGTTGATTATCAAAAGTGATATAAATAATTCTTGACGGATGACCATATCCTGCATTTAGACTTGAGATTATATTGTGATTGGTTGTAAATTAGTCATAGATATTATAATCTAGAAAGAACCTAATATGAATTTATAAAAAGATGTTTCGGTTATCTGAAACTTTAGGAAGTATTTGTTGATGAATTACCTAGACTTTCGCCATTAAGGCAAGTAGAAATTGGTATTGATTATATTTCCGGTGCTGCCCTTGTGGCTTGTGCACTGTACGTCAGCACCATCTAAATTAAAGGAATTACCGTACAACTGAGAAAGTTTTTGGAGAAAGATTTTATTATACCAAGCCTGTCATCCTGAAGAGCTATGGTGTTATCTTTCCTTATATTTATAGATTACTGTGACTAAGTAAATTGACAATCGAAAACGATATCCATAACTCGAAATGGAAGAATTGTTCGATCATTTACAATGTTCTAGCAAATTTGATCCATAGCATGGTTATCATCAACTTCGCATCTGCGAAAGAGATTATGTATTTCAATCACTACATCTGGTGCTTGTAATGAACATTATGAGTTCCACGTGATGTCGTTTGGATTGACCAATGCACATGTAGCATTCATAAATATGATGAATCACGTGTGTAGGCTGTAATTTGATAAATTCATGCTTGCGATCATTAAGGACTAATTGTTTGTATATAAGAATAATAATGAGTTAATAATTAGTTATAAATTGCCACGAATTGGCTAAACAATGAAAACCTATACCTTAAATATTTAACATGTGATTAAAAACTTAATCCTTTACATAAAATGACCGTTGGATTAATAATGGTAAGATGTATGCATATAGACTCTTCAAAAATTAAGAGCCCTTTTAAGACTTTGGATATTACCAAAAAGAAATGGAAATATGTTTTGACAAATGTTTTAACAAAGGATTTTAAGGGATTATTCCCTTATACACAAACCATTTAACTAAACTTCTGTTTAGGGGTAAATGTTTGTGTATACCTCCAGATAACTTAAAAAGGATTGAGGAAAACCATTTATACCATAACCTGAAAATTTGAAACGACACTTTTTACTTTTAAACTAAGAAAACTTTGACCAAAGTATAAACAAAGGTTTTTCGAACATTTACGAATCTTATTAAATATTTTCAATAAATCAACAAGAATCCTGTTAATTAAATTCAAATTTATTTTTGAACATTTTTATAATTGGTCGAACTAAGAAATTTAAAACTTTTACGTTTACGCTCATAAAAATTAACTAATAATTATTTAATTAATTATAATAATTATCGACGCTTTAGACGCTGGATTGAGAAAAACTGATAAAAATGATAGTTGAGACGAAACTGAAACATAAAGAATATGAAGAAAGAATTTTGAATAAATAAAGTTATGATATTTATTTCATCAGGAGAAAGTGAACGTAATTACTGACGCTTAATATAGAAAGAATATCTGAGTGAATTGTGGACATGATAATTATATCATCATGAGAGATGAATATAGATACTGACATATTATATAAAAAGGATAAAGAACCAATTAGGATATATTTCTTAATAATGAACGTGCAAAATAAATTGCCGAACAATTTAAAATATAGCCGATACTTATAAAGAGGATAATATAGATTATAAAAGAGGTTCGCGGCTAATGTGAACAATTAAAAATTGAGAAGCCGATAGCGCTGAATGTATAAAAGGCCACTTATGGTTGCCTAAATATGGAGATTGTGAGATATAGTTATGTTGGAATTTGTAAGTATAAGTATTCTATTTATGTCATTTATGACTAAAAGTATCTTTGTCTGAAGAAGTTGTACTAATGGCAATTATGAAGGCAGACATCGCCTCATACATTAGTAAACGTCTAGCTATTGCAAAGGTCATCATCTGAATTTGATTCGATTTGGGTCATCGTCGACAGACTGACCAAATCTGCTAATATCATTACCGTTAATGATAAATGCAAAAGAGTTATGTAAACATAGTGTGCCTGTATCGAACATCTTTATCAAGATCCTCGCTTCGCATCGAATTTCTAGAGATTTGCTCAGAAATCATTGAGAACGAACCTTGATGAGAGTACTATGTACCACCCCAAATCGAAGGGACGAGGTAAAGTAACGATACAAAGTAATATAAGTGTTGTTGTATGTTTGAATGATTGACCTTTGGTAATAGACCGTATAATCGTTTTCCTTTGGAAGGATTATCATTAATAATTATCGTATTAGGATCGAGATCGAATCTTGTTAGGATCTGAATCTTAGAGCATCTGTAAGCAGGAGTTGAGATGAAGACACCCGACATACACCCACTGTGAGTTGGACATGTCTTTTAGGTTTAAGGTTTCCTATAATGGCGAACCTATCCTTGCAAAATACCCGACCCGCGAGATCTGAAATGATTGTTGAAATTAGGATCTGATTATTGACAGCCCGTAGTGGGCAAGAGGTTATGTGAAAGTGAAATGTAGATCTTGAAGTGCCAAATAGGTAGCGAAGTTATGCCACAAATTTTAAACTTGGGAAAATGAATTCATGATCTGACAAATCATGGGATATAAGTCCCCGTTGTTTGGGACCATTGAGATGATGTAAAAGTTGGGATTGAAAGGCATATAAGCTGGATCTACCCTAGGACTTCAAAGACTGCGTGAATTATGTTTCATATATCGAACTTGATGGAATATCTATCAAGTGAGAATCTGATTATTCTTAGTAAAGCTTAGATCGGCGAAAAGTTGCATTCATCAAAAACCCGTGAACATCATGGATAGAGAAAGTAAGTCAACATTAAGCCTGATCTTATTCCCGTGGTTATGTTTGATGAAACTCGCGTATTATAATGAATTGCACTTGTGAGAAAAGACGGAATGTGGAGGAAATACCCACATGGCTTTAACTCTATAAGAAGCGAGTAGTAAGATGATCTTTGAGGACAAAGATCCTGTTTAGGGGTAAATGCTGTGACAATCCGTCAATTTATGGTTGATATTTTATTCTCAAATATTATTTAAAAACATTATTTTAATGTTACAATGTGAACTCACGTATTTTTGGGAAGAAATTTGGATTTACATCTTAGAGTAGCATCGACTACGTCTAAACCGGAGGATTCAACGTTACGTGCTTACGTTTACATACACCGTCTTTGGTGACACTCTGACATTTTAGAAAATAAATTTGTCTGTGAATATTATTTTGGAGTTTTAAATTTGTGTTAGTTCATAAACTCACAAATTTACGAGAAGAGATTAGGACTTACGATTTTATTTTAACGTCCTTTACGACTAAACCGGAAACCTTAGGATTACGTATTTACGTTTTCGAACTCCGTTTTTGATGAGACAATTTTTATTGGATTCGTTTTGTGACGTTGATTCATAATTTATAAAAACGTTTTTCGTAAAACGACCCGAGGGCACGCAAATCGAGGAAACTAGAATCGAGGAGTACCCGTAAATAAATGGGGATGAGACAAGTGGGACACTTGTCCCACCCCACTCCAAAACCGGCCTAAACTAGCTACTTAACACCATGAGGTGTCAAGTGTAGCTAACAAGCCTTACACTTGTAAGCAAAGCTTACAAGTTAAGCTTTACCACCTCAAAAACCACTAGCTAAATTACTTCTTCCCATTTGCAACATGCAAAACCATCTCAAAACTCTCTCACCCTCCCTTGATTGCCGTCCCACCATCATCATCAAACACCACCTTTCATACAAATTTTAACCATAAACATATGTTATAATTAACATATGTTAATCTCCATTCAAAAAGATGAAGATTGGTGCAACTTATAACATCCAAGGAGGAGTATTCATGGTGTCTTGGGGCTGATTTTCCACAAGGAGTTCATGAAGCATGGTGGTCATGAAGATGGTCTTGGTGCATCACAAGTTTCTCCATCAAAAATCCATGTTTTGATCAACCTACATCATCATGGTGGTATAAAGATTGTACTCCTCATCTTCTTGTTATTTTGATTATGTAAACATGTATTTTATTTCCTATTGTATATGTATATGATGATTATATGATGATAAAAATGTTATGTGGGGATTTGGTGTTGATAAATATGATTAAAAAGGTGAAAACTATAAGAAACAAGGTTAAAATCTTGATTAATTTACATGGCTTTATAAAACAGTAAAGAAACAGGTCATGGACTGATAAAATGATGAAGTAGAATATATTTATAGTAAGCTATGGGTCTTGTACACATGTGAGAGTTGACCATGCAATGGAATCAAAATAATGAGTGAGATATGATCAAAACAAGTTAGGTGGTCTAATCTGAATAAGCAGTTTTGTAGGGACTGTTAAGGCAAGTTAAACTCAAAATGGGCAGTATCTATAACTAAGTTAAATGTAGCACATATTATGAAGATCATGCCATCCAAAAATGAGCTTCTAATTCATTATAGAACTCTAGATTTGTTAAAAATGGTGAACATGAAGTTAAAAATCAGATTTTTGGAAATAATGTTTATTATTATTATATAAGCACTCACATTATAATATATAAAATGTAAAAATATAAACCCACTAACTTATAAAACTTATTTATATAAATGTATAAAAGGTTAATTAAATGGGTAAATTATATAAATGGTGGTAAAAAAATATTTATAAGTAACAAAAACTATAAACTTGATTTTTACGACTTTTTCGGCTATCGCCGTAACATTAACGTTTTTCGCCAAATAAAACTTAGACGACCAAACCCGTCTAATGTAAAGTTTATAAAAGTCCTATACTGATGTATAGGTAACTAAGACAAGTAAAAACCGATAAAACCCGAACTATAAGAAATACGTACATTTACGAGCAAACTAAACATATTGGACTAATAGTTGGACTTAATAAGATAAATACTTGTAAAAAGAACTTATTGGACTTAACCCATTTAGGCCCAACTTGTAAAGTGTAGATACTGATAATGTAAGTATAACAAGGATTAATACAAGTTAAGAACTTATAATAGGCTTATTGGACCTAAAACACGTAAATGGGTAAAACGAGAAAACTAGTATAAAAGTTATCGACACATAACTCTAAAATGAGTAAACGAGAATATGTAAACCCACTTGATCATCATATATATATAATCATCATATGTATAAATAATTAATATTTTTATAAAGTCATTGGACATGAGTCTAAGACCGAGTATTATTTGTCTAGGTTTCCGTGATTGAAGCACGTACCGTACGTCCGAATCGCCGATAACCCGCCTTCCCATATCAACGTGAGTTCATAGCCTCGCACTCTTTTAAATGTTTTTATAATTTTTTATAAACCCGCGAGGGAGATAACATGTTAGTTTTTATAAAATAGGACACCATTTGTCCCGATTGTTTGTTTATTGATTTTGGACCCGAATGATTGAATGACCCGATTGTATGACCTGATAAATGATTAAAGGACCCGATAGATGAGATTAAATGGATTATTAAAGTTAGGTTATGTCACTAAAAGTCCCATTAGCATGAATTGTGAACTACCGGGATTTGGTAGACGCTTATGCATTTAATAGTACTATTTGGGGACGATCACCCCAGTTCGCGCCTTGACGGTTGATCCCTGTCGTGCCACATTGATTGGTAAGCGAATTTATGTATGAGAAGATTTCCATAGCGTGACCTTTGTGACGACACGCTACTTTAGATGGGCAAAATTTGTATCGGGTTAGCTACCCGTTGTTGGTTTAGTAAGGTAACAATGTCATGCGGCTTATAATAATCCAAACTAACGAAATAATACTAGACGCTCAGAATTACGATGTATTGCCTGACTAGCAATACTGGGTCATACTATTGATATTATGTTTGTGTTTTGGTTTTCATAACCATATTCATATAACGGTTTTTGGTTTCATACAACGTCATAAGACGTATTGTATGATGTTTTTACGACATTGGCTCGTATAATAATTTTTAAGGCAAATGCCTATATTATGATTTTCGACAAGGATTTATATAAAATGACTTTGGCTATTTTATGGCCTATTACAAAGATTTGTATAAAATGATTTTGGCTATTTTACGGCCTATTACAATGATTTGTACGAATGGATTTTTGGTACTAATTTTATACCAAAGTTATATTGATGGAATTTATTAAACTCTATGAATTCACTCGGCGTTATCGCTGACCTTTTCTTTTAACATGTTTTATCTCAGGTACTTGAAGGTAATTCTCGGGAAGACGACAAGAATTCATGGCCCGCACTTAAAAAATATTTTCTATTCAAATACTTTGTAAAACTTGTATGAAATGTAATGACTTGGGACCGATGTAACTTTGATATTTATGAATGGAAATGATTTATTAATAAACGACGCAATTTTATGCGTTGTCTATGATGTGAGTAATGTGCTATCCCGTAACACCAACTAGTCTTCCGCTGTATTGAGTTGTATAAATTTGGGGGTGTTACATTTATTATGAGCTTATTCATATTTAGTTTTAAATCTAAAATAGAAGAATAAAACTTATACTTGTTTTATGTGATGTTCCAAATTAGATTTATCTATGTACAAATCAAGTAAGCATGTCATAAGTCCAAAATGAGATCTAAATTATGTCTAGACCTAAAATCAATCATATATCCATGTTTACTCATATATAGTCCACGACCATATTTCTAAATCTTGGTATTTCCAAGATGAACATATTAGCTAGTTTTAAAGTCTTGTAAATATTTACAAAAACACATCATAATTATCTAGGTTACATGCATGTTCCCAAGGTTATTATTATTCCAAGAAAACAAGGTATAGCCCACGGCTATATTGTTTTCTCCCAATATTCCCATAAGATCTATAAGCTTAATTCATGTTTATCATGTTAAGTTAACACTTATTACTAGATCTAGGTTGTATAATAACATGCATGTACATCTAACCATTTAGGGTCATATAAAACCCACGGCTACAAATATTCACATAAGTTACTTTGATGATTTTTAATATTCCATTTAACATGTTACCTTTCATATTCCATGATTCTAAACTTAGAAAACCAATCATATAGTCTCCACTTAATTTAGCCGTGACTTTTAAGGTCATGGTTTTCTTGGTCTTTAAGTTGCACAAGTTCATTTCATGAGATCTATGGTTATTAGCTAACCAAAGTCCCATAAAACAAGATTTGTAACTCATGCAATGTCTAGATTTATAAAAGGTTTCATATGGTTTTTAAATCAAGTTTAAACATAACATATAAGTCATGAGTTTCTTATTAAAAGATTTTTAAATCATGGACATGATTTGCATAAATATTTCGTGACCTATAAGGGTCATAGCTTTATCAAATCTTGATTTTAACACTTTATTTACTTGTGTTTATATGTGTATGATGATGCATGCATGAAAGAATAAAAGGATATGATGTGTATACCTTTTTGCCTAAATGTTACCAAGTAAGATCTATATGAACAAGGAGGTTAGAGATCTAGTCAAGATGATGAGGGAGACTCCAATTATTAACCAAGCCGTGACCTTTTTTGGTTTGGCTAGGGCTTGGTATAATACTTTCAAGGATGATGATTATGCTACCTATAGATTTGGGATTACTATGAGGCAAAGATCTAGTAGATCTAGTGAACAAACTTGGATTTTTGGTGGCTTATAGCCGAATTGCTTGAGAGGAAAAAGGGAGGAGATGGTGAGATCTAGTTGAGAGTGAATGTGAAGGGTATGTGTGTTTTCGACTAAAAGGAGAGAGAGAGAGGTATGAAAGGGTGTGTGATATGTGTGAAAACACCCATCCTTTTACCACTTAATTCTTACTAAAACAAGACCGAAACACGTATTTAATATCATTTGTTTGGAATTATGCGTGGTTTTTGTGTTTATTGTGTTTTCAGAGCCAACCGGATGGATATTGGAGAAAACATGGGATTGCACGGGTTTTATGGAAGAAAAAGACTCAAGACGAAGTCTATTGTCCAAGAGATGCAAAAGATTTGAAGTCACTGGGCCTATTTGAAGATTTATCGAAGAAAAGGACCAAAGACGGAAGATTTACATATGTCGAAGAAACTCAAGTCTATTAAACGAAGAAATTAAAAGACGAGTTGAATTTAATCGACGACAAATCCCGAATCAGAATCGAAAACGTCAACTTTTCTGAAAAGACGAGAAGACAAGAAGAATGGGAGAAAGCCCACTCACTAACCAAAGACAAGGACTATATAAAGACCACCCCTTCACACTTTTTGGGCAGTTTTATTTTCCAGTTCTTTCTTTTTGTTTCGTAGGGAAGAAGCCAACACAACTAAGGTGTTGGTGATTTTTATTCTTTCTTCCACAAATCTTGTAGTTTTAATCTTTTCCTTTGATTGTTTAAACCTTAATCATCAATATAATCTTTCCATTTCATCTTGTTCATCTTGTTCATCTTGTTCATCTTGTTCTTTGATTCAAAGTTTTAAAGTTCTTATTTAGTTGATTTTGATCTTCAAAAGTAAGTGGGTTTTGTGTTTTTAATGTTTTGATATGTTGTTTATGGTTAGTAAATGATTAGCGATTAGTTTTGTTTAAGTTTTGGTTAAAAAACTTGGTTGATTTTGTCTTAAAATCGTATTACCCTTTTTGTTGTCTGCTTATTGTTCTTCGTCTGCATCATTTTACCAGATTACGAATCAGTGTCTTATAAAATTCCGAATCAGTGTGTATTAAATTGTTCCGAATCAGTTCCATTCGAAAAAGTTCCGATCTAGTTTATTGTTTGAGTTCCGAACCAGTTTATTGTTTAAGTTCCGAATCTAAGATTTCAAAAGTTCCGAACCAGCTTTGTTTTCAAAGTTCCGAACCAGATGTTTCATAAGTTCCGAACAAGGTTTTAGAAAAAGTTCCGAACCAGTTTATAGAAAAAGTTCCGAACCGATTTTTGCTAAAAAGTTCGGAACCATTTTATTTGAAAATTTCGAACCGATTTGTTTTAAAAGTTCCGAACCAAATTTATCAAAAGTTCCGAACCAAATGTTTCAAAAGTTCCGAATCTGATTTTTCTGAAAGTTCCGAATGAAGGGGTTTATTTGTTCCAAATCAGTTTGTTCCGAATCAGTTATATTACGAATCGATTAATTCTTCCGAATGAGCAGTTTTTGTCATAAATATTCCGGATCAGTTTTCTTTTGAGCATTCCGAATCAGTATTAAGTGGTAATTTACTGTTTACTGTTTTATTGTTTAATTTTTAATTAAAGCTTTATTTTATTGACTGTTTGGGTTTAAGTTTTTATCATTTACGCTTTTAATCCTTTTAGTATAATAGAAAACCCAAACCCCCTATTTGTCACCAAGAACAACTATTACACTTTGAACCGTGATCAATTCGAGAAGATTTCGAGATTAATCTGAACCCCATAACAAACCACTGTATCAAATGGCGCCGCTTCCGGCTCTTCTCGTTAAGATTAACAGTTTTTTGTGAGAACTTGGATTTTGGGATCCGTTCACCGTGAACGTTACTTTTTCATAAAAAATTTCAGAAACCCTAAAAAATATAAAATTTTCAAAAATCCTAAAAAGTAAAAAACATAAAAAAGACAAAAATATTTCTTGTTTGCTTTGTTAGTTCTTTTGCAGGTGCATGCGTACACGATCAACGTCTTATCAAGAGCCCGAACCTCTCGAAGACTTAGACATGGCCGGTGTACACAACAACAACAATAACCCACCTCAAAACAACAACAACAATAACAATCCACCTCACAACAACAATAATAACAACAACAATGAACCTCTACCGGACAATCGCCCTATGATTGAACTTTTGCAAGCACATGTAGACGGCAACAATGATCCAATTGTCATACCCGCGATTGCAGCCAACAACTTTGAGCTCAAATCCGGTTTTATCTAGATGGTCTCTACTTAACCATTCTTGGGGCGTACCATTGATGATCCTCATGACCACATCAAAAGGTTCCTGCAACTCACGAATACGGTCAAATTCAATGGTGTTCCACAAGAGGTAATCCGTTTACAACTTTTTCCCTTTTCTTTAGAGGGACAAGCCCGGCATTGGCTTGCAAAGGAACCGCCACAAAGTATTCTGACGTGGACGGATTTGGAGACCAAGTTCATAAACTACTTTTTCCCACCCTCTCGTACTACCGCTTTGCGGAATGAAATTATCAATTTTGAACAAAAGTACGAAGAATCTTTTAGTGAATCTTGGGACCGTTTTAAAGATCTTTTAAGAAAGTGCCCACAACATGGTTTTACCAAAGTGCACCAAATTAATACTTTTTATAATGGTTTAAGCATGAATGACCAAGATTCACTAAACAGTGCCTCGGGGGGTAATATTTTGGTTAAGACTTCCAATGCCGCTTGGGATATCATTAAGAATAAGTCTCGTGTGCAAACCAAGAGTGTTTCGGACCAATGCCACTAGTGCTAGTACTAGTGACAACGACAAGCGACTTGACAAAATTACTACGCTTCTTGAATCGCTTGTTACCCACACCGCTAACAATACCAACAACATCAACGCTAAAAACGCTCAAGACGCTCAAGTCAATGCTGTTAGCCAACCATGTGAAATATGCGGGGGTCCTCACTCTTACACCACTTGTACCACCACCCAAGACTACCCTTCTGAGAATGTTAATGCAGCATACGGTACCTATCCTCCGGAAGCTTATCAAGCACGTCCTCAAGGAGACCGCAACTTGCTTAGCTACCGCTAAAACAACTTTCTTTCCCCGCCCGGTTTTCCTCCTAACAACCCAAACCAACAACAAAACCTTAACCGACCCAACCAAAACCAACCTCGAGCACCATACCAACCACCTCAAAGACAACCATATCCACCTCAAAGAAACAACCAAGTTTACCAACAACCTGCTTATCAACCACCTGCCTACAATGCTCCTCCCAACCAACCCACCGCATTACCCCAAGATATTGGAACCTACATGAGGACTAATGATGTGATCATGGACAATCTCCAGCGGGAAGTGCTCAACTTGAAAGCAGACATGGTGAAACAAGGGAACGATCTTCGAGCTGATATGAGAAGCACTTTGGCAAGTCAAACCAATGACTTAAGGAACATGATGGCTGGTTTCTTCCAAGGTAATCAATCCTCTTCTTCGGGTACTCTTCCGAGTAACACCGTTGCGAATCCAAGAGGGGAGATGAAAGAAATCACCACTCGCAGTGGCAAAGGTACCAAGGAACCCGAGCTTCCTATACCTCCACCGGTTATTGTGACTATGGAAAACGAGTCACCTGCTCCTCTTCCTCAATCTTCTACTTCCCCAATTCCTCCACCTCTTACTTCTACCCCTCCTCCACCCAAGGATGTGAGTGATCCTACTCTCCCAAAGCCTTCCTCTTCTTCCGATATACCTTATCCCTCAAGGTTGAGGAAAGAGAAGCTCAAAAGCAAGGACGATATTCAGGTTTTGAACTTTCTCAAAATGTTTAAACAATTGAGTTTAAACATTTCCTTCGCTGAGGCTCTCGCTCACATGCCTAAGTATGCGAAAATGTTCCAAGATCTTCTTAGCGACAAGGAGAAGCTTCTTGATATCACTAACACCCAACTTAATGAGAATTGCTCTGCAGTGCTCTTAAGGAAATTGCCAACTAAACTTGGTGATCCGGGTCGTTTCTTAATCCCTTGCAACTTCCCGGGAGAAGAGAATTGCATGGCCCTAGCCGATCTAGGTGCCAGTATTAACTTAATGCCTTTAAGTTTTTGGAAGCAATTATCTCTCCCTGAGCTAGTCCCCACCAAAATGACTTTGGAATTAGCTAACCGTACGGTTGCTTATCCAGTGGGGATAGCCGAAGACGTCTTTGTAGGAGTCGACAAATTCACTTTTCCTGCCGATTTCGTCGTGGTCGACTATGATATGGACCCTCGTGTGCCATTAATCGTTGGACGTCCATTCTTAAGGACCGATCGCACTCTCATCGATGTTGAAGCCAGTGAGCTTATCATGAGAGTTGGTGACGATAAAATCATCTTCAACATGAGAAAGCTTTCTAAACAACCTTATTCATACGAGAGTGTTAATTGTATCGACGTTCTTGATGAGGCTTGTGAAGAACACTTCAAAGATGCTTGTAAAAGTATTCCTACCTCTCTTCCCAATGTTGAGACCGTTTCCTCTATTGATTCATCACTATCTCTATTTGGAGAAAGTGATTTCCTTTGGAAAGATTTGGAAGCCACCATGGGAGATGTGAACTTAGAACATGACGATTCTCCCACCGATTGGGATGAAGATATTCGCCTCATTGAGAACCTTCTTAAAGAAGACAATATTTCTCCACCATCTCCCAAGGCTATTGCTATCGATGAACCAACTTTGAATACGCCTCCCATCGAAAATCCTCCGGATTTAGAACTTAAGGAGTTGTCGTCCCATCTCGAGTACGTTTTCCTTGAAGAAAAGAAGAAGTCGCCCGTCATCATTGCTAAGGACTTGAACGAAGAAGAGAAATCTCGCCTCATCGCCTTGCTTAAAGATCATAAGAAGGCAATTTCTTGGAAAATTTCCGATATCCGCGGAATTGATCCGAACTTTTGTACTCACAAGATTCTCAGTAAGATGACTTTAAACCCGCAATCCAGAGCCAAAGAAGGGTTAATCCTCGCATTCATGACGTCATCAAACAAGAGGTTATCAAACTTCTTGATGCCGGCTTGATTTACCCTATCTCGGATTCGCCATGGGTAAGTCCCGTCCATTGTGTGCCCAAGAAGGGTGGAATAACCGTTGTTCCCAATGAACACAACGAGTTGATTCCCACTCGTCTCGTTACTGGGTGGAGAGTTTGTATCGACTATCGCAAACTCAATGATGCCACGAGAAAAGATCACTTTCCTCTTCCTTTCATGGATCAAATGCTCGAGCGTCTAGCTGGTAATGACTATTACTGCTTCTTAGACGGTTTCTCCGGGTATTTTGAAATTCCCATCGATCCCAAAGACCAAGAAAAGACCACATTCACTTGTCCCTATGGAACATTTGCTTACAAACGTATGCCTTTTGGTTTATGCAATGCTCCTGGGACGTTCCAAAGATGTATGATGGCTATCTTCCATGACATAGTTGAAGAAACTATGGAAGTATTCATGGATGATTTCTCGATTTATGGCGATTCTTTCTCTGCTTGCCTTGCCAATTTAGAACGTATGCTTAAGCGGTGTGAAGACACTCGCCTTGTTCTTAATTGGGAAAAATGCCATTTCATGGTAAAAGAGGGCATCGTGCAAGGACACAAAATTTCCAAAGCCGGTCTTGAAGTGGACCGTGCTAAAGTCGATGTTATTGCTAAATTGCCTCCACCTTCAACCGTGAAGGGTGTGAGAAGTTTCCTTGGTCATGCGGGCTTCTACCGTCGATTCATCAAAGATTTTTCTAAAATCGCTCGCCCGATGACCCACCTCTTGGAAAAAGATACTCCTTTTATCTTTTCCAACGAGTGTATTGAAGCCTTCAACCTTCTTTAGGATAAGCTAACTAAGGAACCCGTCTTGGTTACCCCTAATTGGGAGCTGCCTTTTGAGTTGATGTGCGATGCTAGCGACTTTGCTATTGGAGCGGTGTTGGGCCAAATAGTGAATAAACACTTCGAACCAATCCATTACGCTAGCAAGACAATGACAGGGGCTCAATTGCATTACACGACAATCGAAAAAGAGCTTTTAGCTGTTGTCTATGCTTTTGAAAAGTTCCGCCCCTATCTTGTCCTTTCCAACACAATCGTTTATACCGATCATTCCGCGTTGAAGTACTTGTTGACTAAACAAGATTCCAAACCAATACTTCTTCGCTGGGTTTTGCTACTTCAAGAATTTAAAATCGAAATTCATGATAAGAAGGGAGCTGAAAACCTAGCCGCGGATCATCTCAGTAGACTTGAGGATCCTTACCAAGGGGATCATCCGAACAAAGAGATCAATGACTCTTTTCCCCTGGAGACCTTAATGTCTATCAACTCGAATTCTGATGAAACCCCGTGGTTCGCGGACATTGCAAACTACTTGGCGGGTGGAATTCTCGTTGACGGGTTAACATCCCAGCAAAAGAAAAAGTTCTTCAAAGACATTAAGACTTACTTTTGGGATGACCCATATCTATTCAAACAATGTGTTGATTTGATTCTTCGCCGATGTGTTGATGGACCGGCAGCTTTAGACATTCTCGAAGCTTGCCACAAAGGACCCACCGGTGGTCACTTTGGTCCCAACTACACCGCCAAAAAAGTGTTTGACTCGGGATTTTATTGGCCCACCATTAATCGTGATGCTCACGAAATGGTTAAACATTGTGATGCTTGCCAAAAACAAGGCAACATCACACATAAAGACGAGATGCCTCAGAATTTCATATAAGAATGTGAAATCTTTGATGTTTGGGGTATCGACTTTATGGGGCCATTCCCTTCATCTAAAGGAAACAAATACATCCTTGTAGCCGTTGACTACGTTTCAAAATGGGTTGAAGCCAAAGCTTTACCCACTAATGACGTAAGGGTGGTTTGTAACTTTTTGAAATCGTTGTTCGCTAGATTCGGTGTGCCTCGTGCCATTATTAGTGATCGCGGGACTCATTTTTGCAATGATCAATTCGCAAGAGTCATGGCTAAGTATGGTGTCAATCATCGTCTTTCCACCGCCTACCACCCACAAATAATGGCCAGGCTGAAATCTCTAACCGAGGATTAAAGCGAATTCTAGAAAGAACCGTGGGAGAGCATCGTGCCTCATGGGCCGATAAACTTGATGATGCTCTGTGGGCTTTTCGTACCGCATACAAGACTCCGAATGGTTGTACACCATATCGTCTCGTGTACGGGAAAGCATGCCACCTCCCCATTGAGTTTGAACACAAGGCTTACTGGGCCTTGAAGTGGACTAATTTCGATATCAACAAAGCCGGTGACCTACGCAAGCTCCAACTCAATGAGCTGAATGAACTTCGGAATGAGGCTTATGAAAATTCTTTGATCTATAAGGAAAGGACTAAGCTCATTCACGACTCTAAGATTAAAAACCGAGAGTTCTAAGTTGGAGACAAAGTTTTACTCTTTAACTCTCGGTTGAAAATCTTTTTGGGCAAGCTGAAATCTCGTTGGTTCGGCCCATTCACCATTGCCCAAATTTTTCCATATGGTACTCTCGAGCTCGCTCAACCTAATGGACCTAATTTTAAGGTGAATGGCCAACGAGTGAAGTTGTACTTTGGTGAGGACATCTCTCATGAGATGATTCCATCCCTCACCACGTTTCCCATGAACTAATTTTGGGTCGAGTCAGGCTCGTGACTCGGTTATCAAAAACAAGCGCTCCTCGGGAGGCAACCCGAGTATCTATCCTTTTCCGTTTTAACCTCCTAAGTGTAGGGGGACCTCCATAGTTTGTTTGTGTTTGTGTGGTGATGTGATTACAGGGATGAATGCACTTTTGGAACCTTTGAATAACCGTGTTCCCGTGTTATCCGAAATCCGGTTCTATCTCTCTACTATCGTGATTCAATTTTCTTCATTCTCACATTTGAAATTGATCACGTTAGTCGTCTCTTCCTTAACTTGATTTAACCAACGTGCACAATGTCGTAAGTGTAGGGGAGACTTTTCCCACATGCTTAAACATTGAGGACAATGTTTATCTTAAGTGTAGGGGGGACTTCTATCGAAGTTTTAAGTGGACTTTTCCATGAAAATGCCTTCATTTAACCGGAAAATCATCTTTTTCAACATTTTTCAAAATTTTTTTATTAACTTCGGCCATTTAGTCGTAATTTTTAAATTTTTATCGTTGCTTTCATATGTATATATCCCGCAATAAAGTCAAAAATATTAATAAAGTGGTGTAGCTAGTTTCGAAATCTTTGACATATTAGGCCCGTTGCGATTATTTTGACTCAACCCGAATAGACTTATCCAAGTTTATTCTAGCTAGTATCCTTAACCATGTAGACCTTAATTGGTTTATTCTTGCACAAGCCCACTTGGTGTAATTATGTGCCTATTCTCCCATCACTTGCTAATAATTTATCTGCAATAAGTAAGGTCGTACGATTTGAAAAGTTACTTAGCTTCTAGCCCAAGATCGTTTAAAAGTTGCTCGGTAATGATAAGAGTTCATAGCCAAGGCATAACTTATGAAGTGGGGCGCGAAGATTGGAGAGTCCGAAAAGGCCCTAACAAGGCATGAGGATTCAATCTTATTGCTAAAGATCCAAGGTGATGTGAAAAGCATTATTCCCAAAATCAATATGAAGGATCAAGACTCACGACGAAAAGCAATCAACTCCCGTAAAGATCATGGAGAAGTCTATCCGAAAAGACCCTAACAAGGTATGAGGATAAATAGATCCAAGTCCGAAAAGGAGGCGGATCGTTGTATCTCAAAATCCCAATTAGCGATTGAAGAAATAATCATGAAGTCGTGGTCAACAAAGTTGGAGTACCCCTCAAAAGTCTCCAAGTGAAGAAACTCTATTAACGATGAGAAGACCATTATCTCAAGCACGTATCTCAAGATATGAAGTATGAAGTACATGCCAAATATCGGCCCGAGAAAGGTCTCAAATCGTGAACTGAGGTATGCCAAGATATGAACTTTTTGATATCCCGAGAAGCAGTTTTAAGAGATTTTTTCCTTTAGCTAACTATTGATCAAATCGTCCTACTTTGCTTTCAGCTTAAATAAACTATCGCAATAAGTCCAAAAATGCATCTTCATGATCATTCTAAGACAAAAATAAAATATAAGAGATACACCTAGGAATAAGGGAGTTTAAGAATATAATTAAGCCATGTGTGTAAGTGTTTGATTTGCTAACTTATAATAACAATGATCTCGTTTTTAAGCTTAGTTTGGGGAACGTGAAACTTGAGGGTGATAAATATTCGCAGCACCGAAGCCCTAATGTAAGTCCTTGATCTCTTTGCAAGTTGTTTCCATATAGCTATTTTCAAGTGAAAATGGTTTTCTATCCTTTTGTCTACTTTAAAGTTTTAATTTCTCTTAGTATTTTAATTTTTGTTTAGAAGTATGTTAATAAGGCCAAGGTTGATTGATTATGAGAAAAGTGTAAAATTGCTTTATCATTAAGCATTGCATGAGGGCACGGCAATGGTTAAGTGTAGGGGATTTGATAGGTGTGAAAACACCCATCCTTTTACCACTTAATTCTTACTAAAAAGGACCAAAACGCGTATTTAATATCATTTGTTTGGAATTATGAGTGGTTTTTGTGTTTATTGTGTTTTCAGAGCCAACCGGATGGATATTGGAGAAAACATGGGATTGCACGGGTATTATGAAGAAAAAGACTCAAGACGAAGTCTATTGTCCAAGAGATGCAAAAGATTTGAAGTCACTAGGCCTATTGATTTATCGAAGAAAAGGACCAAAGACGGAAGATTTACATATGTCGAAGAAACTCAAGTCTATTAAACGAAGAAATTAAAAGACGAGTTGAATTTAATCGACGACATATCCCGAATCAGAATCGAAAACGTCAACTTTTCTGAAAAGACGAGAAGACAAGAAGAACGGGAGAAAGCCCACTCACCAACCAAAGACAAGGACTATATAAAGACCACCCCTTCACACTTTTTGGGCCGTTTTATTCTTTCTTTTTGTTTCGTAGGGAAGAAGCCAACACCACTAAGGTGTTGGTGATTTTTATTCTTGCTTCCACAAATCTTGTAGTTTTAATCTTTTCCTTTGATTGTTTAAACCTTAATCATCAATATAATCTTTCCATTCATCTTGTTCATCTTGTTCTTTGATTCAAAGTTTTAAAGTTCTTATTTAGTTGATTTTGATCTTCAAAAGTAAGTGGGTTTTGTGTTTTTAATGTTTTGATATGTTGTTTATGGTTAGTAAATGATTAGCGATTAGTTTTGTTTAAGTTATGGTTAAAAAACTTGGTTGATTTTGTCTTAAAATCGTATTACCCTTTTTGTTGTCTGCTTACTGTTCTTCGTCTGCATCATTTTACCAGATTCCGAATCAGTGTCTTATAAAGTTCTGAATCAGTGTGTATTAAATTGTTCCGAATCAGTTCCATTCGAAAAAGTTCCGATCTAGTTTATTGTTTCAGTTCCGAACCAGTTTATTGTTTAAGTTCCGAATCTAAGATTTCAAAGGTTCCGAACCAGCTTTGTTTTCAAAGTTCCGAACCAGTTTTGTTTTCAAAGTTCCGAACCATATGTTTTATAAGTTCCGAACCAGGTTTTAGAAAAAGTTCCGAACCAGTTTATAGAAAAGGTTCCGAACCGATTTTTGCTAAAAAGGTTCCGAACCATTTTATTTGAAAATTCCGAACCGATTTGTTTTAAAAGTTCCGAACCAAATGTATCAAAAGTTCCGAACCAAATGTTTCAAAAGTTCCGAATCTTATTTTTCTGAAAGTTCCGAATGAAGGGGTTTATTTTTTCCAAATCAGTTTTTTCCGAATCAGTTATATTCCGAATCGATTAATTCTTCCGAATGAGCAGTTTTTGTCATAAATATTCCGGATCAGTTTTCTTTTGAGCATTCCGAATCAGTATTAAGTGGTAATTTACTGTTTACTGTTTTATTGTTTAATTTTTAATTAAAGCTTTATTTTATTGACTGTTTGGGTTTAAGTTTTTATCATTTACGCTTTTAATCCTTTTAGTAGAATAGAAAACCCAAACCCCCTATTTGTCACCACGAACAACTATTCCACTTTGAACCGTGATCAATTCGAGAAGATTCCGAGATTAATTTGAACCCCATAACAAACCACCGTATCAGTGTGAATACCTTGGTAAGGGAAATAGTGCCAAGTTTAGACACTTGGGTTCCCAATGCATGACACTTGCATTCCCAAGGCTTCTCTTCACCTTCCACCTAAGAGAAATGCGTGTGATTCTTAGCCAAAAAGGGGAGATGGGCTTAAGTTGTGGGCTTGTGTTGGGCTAGCACACAAGGTAGTGGACTTTGGGCTAGTCCAAAGTGTATATGTATATATGTTTATGATGTACACATACATATATATATATATATATATATATATATATATATATATATATATATATATATATATATATATATATATATATATATATATATATATATATATATATATATATATATATATATATATATATATATATATATATATATATATATATATATATATATATATATATATATATATATATATATATATATATATATATATATATATGTAGTACTACCTCATGCAACAATTTCCCTTAATTTGTTGAAGTGTTAGGCATATATAGTTGTTGTAACTTTCAATACTTGTGATCCTAGTCTTATGTACCAAGTTTAGTTATGCATCACATTTCCATAGCAAACCAGTAGCAGAAGTATAAATACATAGTGATCAAATTCAAACACAACTTATAGATGCACAACACATGAGTGATTTTTCTAGGATTTATGGGTGAACCTTATTACATGAAATCATGGTAAAATCATGGATTTTACGGATGGGGAATCAATTGATTCATATTACTCAAGGTTCTACAAGATGATGAATGACATGACAAGAAACAATTTGCAAGTCGATGTTTCAATTTTTAGTTAACAACTAGGACACTTGTCCTAGTTTGCTAACCAAAACCATGTTACATCTAAAATCACTAACTACTAAAAAAAAGAGATTTTGTATACCCTTTTTTTATTTCTATTATCGTTCCTCGACTCACCCGAATTGATTTCCAATTAACGTTACGACTTAACTTTGTTTTTGGTAAATATATTTTTTTTTGGTATTTTTAAACTAAAAGCTACTTAATATAAAATCTTTTTAATCTAATGTAAAAATTAAACTAATAAAAACTTTTTTAAATAAAACTATTTTAATCTAATTAATTTTAAAATAGTAACTTTAAATAAAATCTACTTAAAAATATTTCAAAATAAAACTAACTTAAATTTTAAACTAAAACTTTTAAATAAAAACTTAAAAACTTTTTTTAAACTAAAGACTTATAAAAGTAAATTTAAAATAAAGGTAATTTAAAACTAATTTAAATTTAAAAATAAAAGTAAATTTAAAATGAAATCTATTTTAAATAAACAAAATAAAATAAAAACATATTAAAAGTTATAAAAGTAAATAAAAATATTTTGAAAATAAAAGTAAATTAAAACTACTTTAAAATTTAAAGAAAGTAAATAAAACATTATTTTTGTCTTTTTGTATTTTTATAAAAACTAAATTAATTTTAAAAACTATTTAATACTTTTTAACTAAAATTTAAATAAACTTAAAACATTTAATTAAACCTATTTAATAAAACTGGCAGCATAAAAAAACCTATATTAACTAGTTAAAGCATAAAAGAACACAAAAAGAAGGATAGATGAGATGGTTGTGTTGCTGGACTACTATGCGAGAGGTCTTGGGTTCGAACCCCAGGACAGACGAATTAATGCAAATAAATTTTTTTTTACTATTTTTTTACTTGGAACTTTATACAGATAAATTATATCTGTATGTTGTAGATCAGACAAAACAGCAGATAAAAAAAATCAAAGTAAGCAAAAATCAGGAACCAAAAGCAGAAAGTAAGCAAATAAGCTGACACACAATAATAGGCAAAAAGCATGAAAATAAGCACAACCAAAAACAAAGCTAATTAAGCAGTAGTAAAAATAAATAAGCTAGAATTTAATAAGCAAATAATACAAATTCCAAATCCTAAATAAGCAAATCTCATACCACTAAAACAGTAATCCAAACTAAAATTACACAAGTAGATAAAATAGACTCAAAGCTAAAACCAATAAACAAAGCAGAAATCTTAAACCCAAACAGACTAAAATAGCTTAAACTGAAAAATATAAAAAAACTGCAGTAACTTAAACATAAATAAACAGTAAACAAATCCTAAACATAACATCAATTAACAAGCAGTATCAAACTTGCAGACTAAATAATTTCTAAAAGAAATCCAAACACTGAATAAAAAAAACACAAGCAGATCTAGAAGGTGCAAGTATCATAAACCAACAGCTATAACTATAACAATTATCCCAAACTCTAAAACTTAAATAAGCAGATTAAACAAATTAAGCAGATAAATTAAATAAACAAGAACAAATTAAAAAGAATTTTAAAACCTGATGGAGATTTCCGTTGCGACGAAGGGAAGTGCTGAACCCCCTTAAGATCGACAAATAAAATACCACCTTCGAATCAACATCACCAATCCAAAAACAATTCCTTCGACTCGAACCAAGAACCAACAGTGAACCGTAATAGTACTTGTCGATCCAAACTAATCTGAATCGGATAGAATCCTTCCGAACAGTAACCTTGTTTCTTTATTTATTTATTTGTTTTTTATTATTTTTTTAATAATAATAATGGGAAGAACAGTAAAAAAAACAGTATTTAAAGATTAAAATGAATTGAAATTTGCAGGAAGATTAAATGGGAGACGAACATTAATAAAATTAAACTTTCTCATTAAAATAAAAAAATTACAAATACTAAAACTGAAAAATACAATTTAATCCTAAAACTAATTTTTGCTGAAAATTAAATCTAAATTAATCCTACTCCTAAAATTAATAAAAAAACTGAAAATTAAGAAAAAGCTTAAAAATGGACTATGTCTTTACATCTTTTTATGGGGTTTTTATAGGAAAACCCTAGGAAATCTTTCTTGTGAACTTGGGGGGCACGTTCTTTAATGTTGGCTGTTTAACCCTTCTTTTCTTCTTCTCTTTCTTGATCAATGGCTAGAAAAACATCTCTCTTCACAAGGATTGCCAGGCTGTCCAAAGGTGTGTTAGTTGTGTTTGTTTAAGGATGATGTGGAAGGTTTTTATTGGAGGGATTGGTGGTGGATATGTGGTTCAACCAATCAAAACACAGTATTAGCCACGTTGGATGGATGAGGACCATTAGTAGTGTTCTTGCCCTGAAAACTTGGGGATTTATTTGGATTTGTAGGAATTAATTCATGAGGGTAAAAGCCCCATGATTTAGTGGGTAATTTTTTATCATGGAAATTAGGGTTTATAGGGTAAAAATGGTGGAGGTATGTTGGGGAGAGAAAAAAAAGCAGTAAATGGGATTTCTTAGGATGTATCGAAAATTAATAATGGGGTGGGGGTGAGGTAAAAAACCGTTTTATTTATTAAATGTGAGCGTGGGGAAACACGTGTGATGGAGACACATATGATTAGGGGTGAGAGTTTGACTGTTTGACCTAGCAATTTCAAAGTGAGACTTTTTATTTCTTTTTGCATTCGTATATTGTAATGGGCTTTGGTGGCCCAATTTCTTCCGTCCCCTTTAGTTAAGCCAAATGGGCTTTTGAAATGGGTTTGTTTCAAAAGTATATGAGACAAAAGCTTCTAATGGGCTTTTAAGCCCATTTATCCAATGTGGGCCCACAAGACTTGAATATCTTCAAAAAGATTTAATCCGATAGAATCGAGCTCGATTTCGGCTTTCTTGATCTTTTACTTTAAGCTCGTGTCGGTTTAGCCGGTTTTCTCACTTTTGGTCTTTCGACTTTGTCTTCGCCTTTATCTTAGACTTTTCTTTAACATTTGACCGTGAAACCTCGTGTTTTCTCTTCTTTTGATCATTTGTACCTATTTAACACAAAATCACAAAACCACGCGTAATTCCGACATTTATGATATAAAACACATGATTAGGTCTTGTTTTTCCTAGATTTTAGTGGCAAAAGGATAAGTGTTTACACACTTATTAAATCTCCTACACTTGATCATTTCAATGACCCCATGCAATGCATTATTTTAAAGCATAAAGTTACATTTTTCTCATAATTAACCCATCTTGGCCTTTATTAAGATATACTATTATTACTACGATAAAAAGATAAAAACTTAATAGGAAACAAAATTTAATACAATTTTATTATCTTGAAATTATTCGATGGAAGAAACTTGTAAAGAAATCTCAGACTTAGATTAGGGCTTTGGTGTCATGAATATTAATCACCCTCAAGTTTCACGTTCCCCATACCAAGCTTAAAAACGAGATCATTGTCATTACAAGTTAGCACAACTAACACTTGCTCATGTGGTTTAGTTAATCACTTAGACCCCCTTATTCCTACGGTGTATCTCTTATATTTTATTTTTGTCTTGAATGATCACAAGGATGCATTTTTGACTTATTTCGATAATTTATTAAGGCCGAAAATAAAGTGGGACGATTTAATCAATAGTTAGCTAAAGGACAAAATCTTTTAAAACGGCTTCTCGAAACCTCATAAAGTTCATATCTTCGCATAACTCGTTTCACGATTTGAGACCTTTCTCGGACCGATATTTGGCTTGTACTTCAAACTTCAAATCTTGAGAGACGATCTTGAAATTATGGTCTTCTCTTCATTTTGGTATACATCTTCATAAGGAGTGAAAGATGCTTCAAACGTTGACCACGACTTCTTCATTTATCCTCTTCTTTATTTAGGATTTTGATATACAACGATCCGCCTCCTTTTCGGACTTGGATCTATTTATCCTCATACCTTGTTAGGGTCTTTTTGGATAGACTTCTCCATGGTCTTTAGGGGAGTAATTGCTTCTCGTCGTGTGTCTTGATCCATCATATTGATTTGGATTAATGATCTTCACGTCATCTTTGGATCTTTAGCAAAAAAAAGTGAATCCTCATGCCTTGTTAGGGCCTTTTTGGACTCGGGTATCCTCATGCCTTGTTAGGGCCTTTTTGGATAAGCCAATCTTCGCGTCCCGCTTCAATCAGTTATGCCTTGGCTATGAACTCTAATTAATACCGAGCAACTTTTAAACGATCTTGTGCTAGAAGCTAAGTAACCGTTTAAATCGTACAACCTTATTTATTGCAAATATATTTATTAACAAGTGATGGGAGAAAAAGCTCATAACTAACTCACATAAGGTAATGAAAGAATACCGAACTTATAATTAACTCTATCATCTCTCGTTCTCCACAATTTAAAATTTCAAGGAATGAGACTCGTGGATGCTTAGCCTAATAAACCAATTAAAGTCCATATGGTTAAGGATACTAGCTAAAGTAAACTAAGATAAGTAAACTCGGGTTGAGTCAAAATATTCACGACGGGCCTAATATATCAAAGATATCTAAACTCGTTAAAACCATTTTATTTATTTATTCATTTTTGACTTTATTCTTTATTCGATGCGATAATAAAAGGAAAGAAAATAAAAATACTACTAGGCCAAAATAGATCAAAATTTTGAAAAACGTTGAAAATGTTTAAAAAATTTTCGGTTAAAATGGGGTCAAATTCATGGAAAAGGCCACTAAAATTTCGATAGAAATCCCCCCTACACTTAATATAAACATTGTCCTCAATGTTTAAGCATGTGGGAGAATACACTCCCCTACACTTGGGACATTGAGTACGTTGTTTAAAATCGAGCTAAGGAAAGGACAACTAAAGTGATTATATTTATTCGTTTTATTTATATACAAGATAGAATCACAATAGCAAAAACTTATCGAAGGAACCGGGTACACGGGAAACACGGGAACACGGGTCACGTCAAAAGCACCAAAAGTGGATCATCAAAGCACATGTACCTACACAATCACAACACACAAAACAACCTACACGGCTCCCCCTACACTTATTGGTGAAAATAGATAAAAGATAGATAATCGGGTTGCCTCCCGAGAAGCGCTTGTTTTTGTTAACCGAGTCACGAGCCTGACTCGACCCCGGATTAAATGGTCCATGGGGAAGCCTCGAATGTTATACCGGGATCAAAAATATTATCCTCGGTCCCGGAGGAACATAATAAATGAGAGGCAGGAGGATAAGTCATAAAAGGTAGAAAAGTCCTCTCGACATAAGAAAAGTAAGTGAAGTCTTGATCCACGGGAGGTGGGATGGGTAAAGGAGACAAATTGTCATCCCCCAAAGACAATGGATGGTCACTATTCGGCAAAGCCGTAAAGGTATCAATCAAAGAATGGTCAATGTCACCTCCTGGGTCAAAGCATTCATCCTCAAGAACGTGAATCTCTTCGATTTCTTCATCATAGATAGGCTCGTCAAACAAAGTTTGTCGTTCACTTCATTGAGGATTTTAGAAATTCTCTCGAAAATATCATGATCAAGTACGAAACCATCATTCATTTGTGGGATTTGTTGATAAGTTAAATCCTCACGAATGTGGTAAACGTAATTCTCGTTAGAGGAGTGTTGATTAGGTAACTCCTCGAGAATTGGATGAGAATCGATGGTAGAATCAAAAGTAATTGGCGAAGAGGCAAATATGAATTTATCAAAATCCGAGTTCTCAAAATCAATATCAATATCAAATTTTAAAACACCATTTGCCTTCTCATCAATACCATGATCACAATTAAGCTCATGCGAGAAATCCAATAACACAGGATCATAAAAAGCATCCTCGTGATGGAATTTCTCGATACTCGGGGTATAAAAGTCATCACTAAGGAGTAAAGAATCCGATAAATCATTAGTCTCATGGTTTTCAAAAGTCGGTTTTGGTAAAATAGGCGAATCATCCTCATCCGATCTCGAGGAATAATTAAAAATATAGTCGGAATCACAAGATAACTCATCCCTATCTACAAACTCCTTAGGTGTAGGACAACTTATGGGTTCTTCTTCTATGCACTCACACTCCTCAAAAATTGGTTTCTCAAAATATGTCTCACTAAGAGGATTTAAAGAAAGCATAAAGTCATTTGAAGGGGTAGGTGAAGGAGGCATAAAAGAAATGGGGTCATCAATGGGTAATGGAGGCTCAAGAATAATCTCGGGAATTTCCTCAATAGGTGAGGAAAGAGGAGCGCTAATAGTATCCGTGGGTGTCAACACCGGAGGGTGAGTAAAACTCATGATAGTCTCCGAGCCTTGTCTCTCCTTTATTGGCGGAGAGATGGAAGGGTCCACAGTGGGAACATCACTACTAGTAGTGGTGTTAGCCTCAATATCAACTCTCGAAGACGACTCAATATCACATTGAGCTTGATAGGTTTCTAAAATGAGCATGAATTTCCTATCGGTTTCCTCTTGCATTTCTCTTAAAAATCTATCATGTTCCTCAAGTTTATTAAGAATTAAATCCATTTGTGAAATACTCCCTTGATTATAGTTTTGAAAATTGCCTTCATTTGAAAAACCTTCATTATTTGAAAACCCTTGATTTTGAAATTCCCCATAAAATCGTTGATCATATTGTGATGGGTCACTAGTGGTAGAAAAACTAGGGGAGCCAAAATAAGTATTAGTATCATAACACATACTTTCCTCATTATTATAAACCTTCTCATAAGTTTTATCACAATTAAAATAAGCATGAGGCCCACCACAAGTCGTACACTCCTCGGACATAATCTTATAACGCTCTTCTTGAAATATTTCCTAAATCGGACGATTATCCATGGTAGTGTCGAAAGAAAACGAAATAACAATAATTATTATGCTACATAATATATTATAATAAAAGAAAAATCTTTTTGTATTTTTTAGAAAAATATATATTCACAATAAAAACGAAAGAAATCAAATTAAAAATTAACACTAATACGTAATATTTTTGGTGTAATACTTTTAGGAAAAAGTATTACTTTTGATTTTTTTAATTTTTTTTTGGTGCAATTCTTAGGAAAGAAATTGCTTATGTGATTTTTTAATTTTTTTGTATTTTTAAGCTTTTGATTTTTTTTTGTATTTTTGATTTTTTTGTGCAAGAAAACGTAACGTTCAAAGAGAACGGATCCCAAAATCCAAACGTCTTCACGAAAAATAGTCAATCATACGAGCGAAGCGGCAGCGGCGCCATTTGAAAAAAAAGAGATTTTGTATACCTTTTTTTTATTTCTATTATCGTTCCTCGACTCACCCGAATTGATTTCCAATTAACGTTACGACTTAACTTTGTTTTTGGTAAATATATTTTTTTTTTTGGTATTTTTAAACTAAAAGCTATTTAATATAAAATCTTTTTAATCTAATGTAAAAATTAAACTAATAAAAACTTTTTTAAATAAAAACTTTTTTAAATAAAAACTATTTTAATCTAATTAATTTTAAAATAGTAACTTTAAATAAAATCTACTTAAAAATATTTCAAATAAAACTAACTTAAATTTTAAACTAAAACTTTTAAATAAAAACTTAAAAACTTTTTTTAAACTAAAGACTTATAAAAGTAAATTTAAAATAAAGGTAATTTAAAACTAATTTAAATTTAAAAATAAAAGTAAATTTAAAATGAAATCTATTTTAAATAAACAAAATAAAATGAAAACAAATTAAAAGTTATAAAAGTAAATAAAAATATTTTGAAAATAAAAGTAAATTAAAACTACTTTAAAATTTAAAGAAAGTAAATAAAACATTATTTTTGTCTTTTTGTATTTTTATAAAAACTGAATTAATTTTAAAAACGATTTAATACTTTTTAACTAAAATTTAAATAAACTTAAAACATTTAATTAAACCTATTTAATAATACTGGCAGCATAAAAAAAACATATATTAACTAGTTAAAGCATAAAAGAACACAAAAAGAAGGATAGTTGAGATGGTTGTGTTGCTGGACTACTATGCGAGAGGTCCTGGGTTCGAACCCCAGGACAGACGAATTAATGCAAATAATTTTTTTTTACTATTTTTTTACTTGGAACTTTATACAGATAAATTATATCTGTATGTTGTAGATTAGACAAAACAGCAGATAAAAAAATCAAAGTAAGCAAAAATCAGGAACCAAAAGCAGAAAGTAAGCAAATAAGCTGACACACAATAATAGGCAAAAAGCATGAAAATAAGCACAACCAAAAACAAAGCTAATTAAGCAGTAGTAAAAATAAATAAGCTAGAATTTAATTAGCAAATAATACAAATTCCAAATCCTAAATAAGCAAATCTCATACCACTAAAACAGTAATCCAAACTAAAATTACACAAGTAGATAAAATAGACTCAAAGCTAAAACCAATAAACAAAGCAGAAATCTTAAACCCAAACAGACTAAAATAGCTTAAACTGAAAATATAAAAAAAAACTGCAGTAACTTAAACATAAATAAACAGTAAACAAATCCTAAACATAACATCAATTAACAAGCAGTATCAAACTTGCAGACTAAATAATTTCTAAAAGAAATCCAAACACTGAATAAAAAAACACAAGCAGATCTAGAAGGTGCAAGTATCATAAACCAACAGCTATAACTATAACAATTATCCCAAACTCTAAAACTTAAATAAGCAGATTAAACAAATTAAGCAGATAAATTAAATAAACAAGAACAAATTAAAAAGAATTTTAAAACCTGATGGAGATTTCCGTTGCGACGAAGGGAAGTGCTGAACCCCCTTAAGATCGACAAATCAGATACCACCTTCGAATCAACATCACCAATCCAAAAACAATTCCTTCGACTCGAACCAAGAACCAACAGTGAACCGTAATAGTACTTGTCGATCCAAACTAATCCGAACCGGATAGAATCCTTCCGAACAGTAACCTTGTTTCTTTATTTATTTATTATTTTTTTTAATAATAATAATGGGACAAACAGTAAAAAAACAGTATTTAAAGATTAAAATGAATTGGAATTTGCAGGAAGATTAAATGGGAGACGAACATTAATAAAATTAAACTTTCTCATTAAAATAAAAAAAATTACAAATACTGAAACTGAAAAATACAATTTAATCCTAAAACTAATTTTTGCTGAAAATTAAATCTAAATTAATCCTACTCCTAAAATTAGTAAAAAAAACTGAAAATTAAGAAAAAGCTTAAAAATGGACTATGTCTTTACATCTTTTTATGGGGTTTTTATAGGAAAACCCTAGGAAACCTTTCTTGTGAACTTGGGGGGCACGTTCTTAAATCTTGGCTGTTTAACCCTTCTTTTCTTCTTCTCTTTCTTGATCAATGGCTAGAAAAACATCTCTCTTCACAAGTATTGCCGGGTTGTCTAAAGGTGTGTTAGTTGTGTTTGTTTAAGGATGATGTGGAAGGTTTTTATTGGAGGGATTGGTGGTGGATATGTGGTTCAACCAATCAAAACACAGTATTAGCCACGTTGGATGGATGAGGACCATTAGTAGTGTTCTTGCCCTGAAAACTTGGGGATTTATTTGGATTTGTAGGAATTAATTCATGAGGGTAAAAGCCCCATGATTTAGTGGGTAATTTTTGATCATGGAAATTAGGGTTTATAGGGTAAAAATGGTGGAGGTGTGTTGGGGAGAGAAAAAAAAGCAGTAAATGGGATTTCTTAGGATGTATCGAAAATTAATAAAGGGGTGGGGGTGAGGTAAAAAACCGTTTTATTTATTAAATGTGAGAGTGGGGAAACACGTGTGATGGAGACACATATGTTTAGGGGTGAGAGTTTGACTGTTTGACCTAATAATTTCAAAGTGAGACTTTTTATTTCTTTTTGCATCCGTATATTGTAATGGGCTTTGGTGGCCCAATTTCTTCAGTCCCCTTTAGTTAAGCCAAATGGGCTTTTGAAATGGGTTTGTTTCAAAAGTATATGAGACAAAAGCTTCTAATGGGCTTTTAAGCCCATTTATCCAATGTGGGCCCACAAGACTTGAATATCTTTAAAAAGATTTAATCCGATAGAATCGAGCTCGATTTCGGCTTTCTCGATCTTTTACTTTAAGCTCGTGTCGGTTTAGCCGGTTTTCACACTTTTGGTCTTTCGACTTTGTCTTCGTCTTTATCTTAGACTTTTCTTTAACATTTGACCGTGAAACCTAGTGTTTTCTCTTCTTTTGCTCATTTGTACCTATTTAACCCAAAATCACAAAACCACGCGTAATTCCGACATTTATGATATAAAACACATGATTAGGTCTTGTTTTTCCTTGATTTTAGTGGAAAAAGGATAAGTGTTTACACACTTATTAACTACAAACAACTAACTCATTTTTATCTCATGCAAAACACACACTTCTCTCTCACCCTCCACCCTTGCCGTCAACATTCATCACCACAACACCACCACCATCAAAATTTAACCATGAACTTAAGCTATAATCAACATATGTTGATAGTTACTTAAAAAGATGAAGATTGTAGTTTAACATGTGAAAAGGAGTTTCCATGGAGTTTAGGGGCTGATTTTAAAGAAATTATTCATGCATATGAAGATCTCAAGAAGTTCATTTCCCATGTTGAAGATTTGATAACAAGAACCAAGTCTTGTTCATCAAAATCTCATCATTTCATTACTTTGGTGGTATAGAGATTGTTCTTCCTATCCTCTTGTTATTTTTAATATGTAATCTTGTATTTTCTTTATTTATGTATATGTATATGATGATGAATGATGATCAAAATGTTGTGTGGGGATTTGGTGTTGATAAACTTGATTAAAATGATTAAGAGCTATATGAAAGAATGATAAAATCATGATTAAAAGTGTAGGCTGTATAAAACAGAGAATAACCATATGATAAATTGTTAAAATGGCATAGATTATTTAATATACAGTAAGGTATATGGTTTATACACATGTGAGAGTTGGCCATACAATGGAATCCTTAAAATGAGTGAGATATGATCAAAACAATATTGGAGTACAAATCTGCATAGACTGTTTTGGACGATTTTATTAAAATACTTAGAAGCTGATTCATCAGTAGCTATAAAAGAGTAAAATGAAGAAAATATAATTTAGTTTCGGCTATAAAAATTTGGGGTTCTATCTCCCTATAGAACTCTAGATATAGATGTTTTAGTGGACTAAATATTTAGAATCAGATTTTGTAAAATAAAAAGTATATAATATAAGCACTCAAATTATGTACTTATAAAATATACATATATAAGAACCCACTAGTTACTAATAATAAGTATAAATGAGAGTTATATATTATGATATTAAATGAGACATCTTATATAATTTACAAGTACAAACATTTTTACAAGTTATAAAAACTATATACTTAAGTTTTACGTCTTTTCGGCTAAAACCGAAAGATTAACGTTTTTGTCAAATAAAACTTAGACGGTCGGACCCGTCTAATATAAACTTTTTATAAACTCACATACTGATGTATAAACTTATATAACAAGTAAAAACCGATAAAACCCGAGCTTTATAACATATGGACATTAACGGGCCAAATTAGCCTTATTGGACTATTAACCCAACTAATTTGGCTAAACACTAATGGACTTACTCATTGGGCTTAACCCCCTTGGGCCCAACATGTGAGTATAGGGCTGATGTTAAAAGTGTAATTGGACTAATAAAATGTAATGGGCTTATAATGGGCTTATTGGGCCTTGACAAGTAAAGAAGTTAAACTAGTGAAACTAGTATGAAAATTTACCAACACATGACACTATAATGTGCATAAAGATATAAACTCCCACATGGTCATCATCATTCTCATGATATCATCATATATATACATATCCATTGTTTTTATAAATTCATTGGACAAGAGTCTAAGACAAGTATTATTTGTCTAGGTTTCCGTGATTGAAGCACGTACCGTACATCCGAATTGCCGATAACCCGCCTTCCCACATCAACGTGAGTTCATAGCCTCGCACTCTTTTAAATGTTTTTATGAAATGTTTTATAAACCCGTGAGGGATATAACATGTTAGTTTTAATAAAAATAGGACACCAGTTGTCCCGATTGTTTGTTTATTGATTTGGACCCGAATGATTATATGACCCGATGAATGATTATATGACCCGATGTATGAAATGAAATGGATTATTAAAGTTAGGTTATGTCACTAAAAGTCCCATTAGCATGAATTGTGAACTACCGGGATTTTGTAGACGCTTATGCATATAATAGTACTATTTGGGGAAGATCACCCCAGTTCGCGCCTTGACGGTTGATCCCCGTCGTGACACATTGATTGGTAAGCGAATTTATGTATGAGAAGATTTATATAAGCGTGATTATTGTGACGACACGCTGTTCTATATGGGCAAATGAGTTTCGGGTTAGCTACCCGTTGTTTGTTATAGTAAGGTAGCAATGTCATGCGGCTTATAATAGTCCAATAATGAAATTACAACTCTACCCATTGAATTATAATATATTGCCTGACTAGCAATACGGGGTCTTATTATTGATATTATGTTTGTGTTTTGGTTTTACATAACCATATTCATATAACGGTTTTTATTTAACTCTATACAACGTTATAAAACGTATTGTATGATGTTTTTACGACAATGGTTCGTATAATGGTTTTGAAGGAAAAAGCCTATATTATGATTTTGACAAGGATTTGTATAAAATGTTTTTGGCCTATTTTATGGCCTACTATAAAAATTTGTACAAAAATGATTTTCGGTAATAATTTTATGCTGATGATATATTAATGGATTTCATTAAACCCTATGAATTCACTCGGCGTGTTCGCTGACCTTTTCTTTTAACATGTTTTATCTCAGGTACTTGAAGGTAATTCTCGGGAAGACGACAAGAATTCATGGCCTGCACTTAAATAACAAATTCCATTCAAATGTTTTGTAAAATTGTATGAAATACTATGACTTGGGACCTATGTAATTTGATATTTATGAATGGAAAATGCTTTATTATTAAACGACGCGATTTTAAGCGTTGTCTATGATTTGAGTAATGTGCTATCCCGTAACACCAACGACTCTTCCGCTGAACTAATGTATGAATATTTGGGGGTGTTACAGTTTGGTACCAGATCTCAAGTCAATGTGCAATTTCTACAGAAACTTCAACCAGATTGGACACGGTTCGTAACTTTGGTGAAACAACAGAGTAAGTTAGACGAGGTCAACTATCACACGCACTTTGACATTTTGAAACAATTTCAAAATGAGGCGAATGAACTTCAAGCCGAAAGGATAGCAAAGACTGCTAATCCACTTGCTTTGGTGTCTACCACTCAACACGTCCAAGATCATCGCTCTCGTGCTCCAAAGTCATACTTCACTACATCCTCCTCACCAAGGTACTCCACTACATCCTCCTCACCAAGGTACTCTACTACATCCTCCTCACCAAGATACTCTACTTCATCTAAGTATTCTGCTCCCACACGATCACGAGACAAAGAACCAAGAGCACCATCACCATCACCGGAGCCATCATCTAAAGAGGACAGTGATGAAGAACTAGCTCAGAAGGATAGGGAGATGAAGCAACAAATTGCTTTCATTATGAATACCTACAAGAAAAATATTCAAACCCACCAACAACAATCTTCGAAAATCATCAAATACAAGGAACCAATATGTTGAGAGTCCTCGAAGGTATGAGACACATCAACGTGATGAAAGTCCTCCTAGGTATGATCGACGTAATCCAACACATGTTGAGGGTTCTGCACGGTATGACCGACACACTAATAAGTATGATACTCAGAGGATTGCTACTGCTGCTGGGAATAGGGAAACTGTTGGTACTCAAGTGGTTCAGCAAAGTGGGATTCAATGCCTTAATTGTCAAGGTTATGGGCATATGGCAAAGGAATGTAGAAAGCCGAAACGGGTTAGGGACTCTGGCTATCATAAGGAAAAGATGCTGCTATGTAAGAAGATGGAAGCTAGGGTTAAACTGTCGGCAGAGGAAGGTGCAATGCTTGATGATACTGATGATGAAGCCTTTGACCAGGAACTTGAATCACATTACTCGTACATGGCAAAGGTTGAAGAAGTTCTCAACGTCACTGAAGATGACAATGGTCCTATCTTTGATACTGAGCCAATCGATAAGGTACACACTGAAGAGGAATATAATGTGTTTGGTAATATTCAAGAGCATTCTGAGCTACCCAAATCCATTAATGACACATGTATGATGGAAACGGTTGATATCAATACCACACCTGATTCATCAGACATGTGCAATAATGAGTCTGAGGATGATCAACATGCAAATGAGTATGATGATGATGAGGAGCGTATTGCGCTTGCTAACTTAATTGCTTCTTTACAAAAAGATGTCAAAGAAACTAGAAAAAGTCAAAAGCAATTAAAGAAGGCAAACGCTACGCTCACTCAAAATTTTGAAGAATGCAAAGCTACTCTAATTAAATCTAGTGAGACCATTGATAACTATAGAGCTCAGCTTCTTCAAAAGACCAATGAGATTGAGGGGTACAAAGGTTGTTTAATTAATGTCAAAAAGGACGATTTTCAACAAAAATATAACGAAACACTTAAGCTTTTAGAAAAAGAGAAACGTAATTATAACACCTCTTTGAGTACAGAACGTTACAAAACGTATATTGTAATACAAGGCTTTTGACACCCCGTATGAAAATTCGTATTGTTCCAATCTTTTCGAATTGAAAACCGGTCTTAAGTGCGACTCAATCGTCTTCTGGTGAATCAAGAGAATGGTTTGGTTTGTTTGTTTTAAACTATTAGCAAGAAATTAAAGTGTCGTTGAGCAAAAAGGAAGTTAAAAGATTAATATTAAAATGACAAGTAAAATAAATGCATAGACACTTAAAAGTAAAATGGAAAAGTACTAACACACTAAATAAATCTAACACTTGGAAAATTTTCTGAAAATTAAAAAGTACTATAAGAAAGTAGGATCGAAAGCAACCAAAACAAGCCAAAAGAGGCCCGATCGGAATGTATTCCGATCGGTTAATCGGAAAACAGAATGGGGTTACCGTCGGAAAGTCAAAACCCTTTTCCGATTGATCCAATCGGAAAAAGGGTGTGTTGCTGCTCGGAATGTATACCAATCGGAAAAGGGAGTTTGCACCCTTTTCCGAAAATTGTGGAAATAGGTTATAAGCTAGTGAATAAGCTATATAACAAGCTTATCACAAAACTAACCCGAATCTAAGACAAAACCAAATCAAATAAGCACTCTAATCAACTTATTTGACTCGAAATCAATCAACTTTTTAGATCAAACAATTAAAACATAAACTTTTTAATAGAACTTTTAATAAGAAAAATAAGCCAATCTTAAAAATAAGCCAATAAGCACAAAAGTCTGAAAGCTTAATCAAATGAAAACTTATAAAATGATCAAAAGATTAACTTTTTAAGTACGAAATCATTAAGAACAACACGGATCTATTGTTAATCGCACCAAAATCAATCTTAAATCAAAGAAAAGTAGAATGAGATTAAGAAATAAAAGCTTAAAATAGAACTTGATTAATAAAAATAAGCAATACAAAGTGTTTAATCTTGAAAGATTAAAAGAAAAAGATGAACTAGTGAGAGAAAGTTTAAGACTTTCTCTCTCTAAAACTAGAGAAAACTAAAAAGTGAAAAATTAACTAAAAATCTAACTCCCTTCCTAATGACTATTAGGAGGTATTTATAGGGAAGGTGGAAGGAGTGCATGTGTTGCATCTTCTCTCTTGCTTTCTTCACGTTTTCTCGACTCGACTTTAATTCTTCGTCTTTGTCGTCTCGGGATTTGAACTTGTCTTTTTAATTTTCTTCTCCTATTAGACTTAAGCTCTTCGACTTCGTTAAACTTCCGCCTTTTGACTTTTTCTTCGATAAATCTTCAGAATAGGCCTTGGACTTCCGTTCTTTTTTTGCACTCTTGATCTTTTGACTTCGTCTTTTCCCGTTTTCTTCGATAAAAGCCCGTGAAAGCCCGTGTTTTCTTCCTTTTTCATATTTTGGTCCTAAAACACAATAAAAACACAAACCACGCATAATTCCGACTTTTACGACATAAATCACACGTTTTGGTCTTGTTATTATTGGAAATAAGTGGTAAAAGGATAAGTGTTTTCACACTTATTAAATCCCCTACACTTGACCATTGCAATGCCCTCATGCAATCCATTAATTTTAAAGCACGGTTTACATTTTCCATCATAAATAGCCCACCTTGGCCTTTATTAAATACTAAACATAAAAGATAGAAATAAGTAAAGAAATTAAAAACTTACATTGGGTTTTGGCGGCCGTGAACGTTTATCATCCTCAAGTTTCACGTTCCCCATACCAAGCTTAAAAACGAGATCATTGTTATTATAAGTTAGCAAACTATCACGAACTCATGTGGGCCAATTATTCACTTAGACTCCCTTATTCCTAGGTGTATCTCTTATATTTTATTTTTGTCTTGAATGATCACGAGGATGCATTGTTTGACTTATTTCGATAGTTATTTAGTCCGAAAATAAGGTGAACGATTTAATCAATAGTTAGCTAAAGGACCAAATCTTTTAAAACTGCTTCTCGGGATATCAAAAAGTTCATATCTTGGCATAACTTGGTTCGCGATTTGAGACCTTTCTCGGGCCGATATTTGGCAGCGACTTCATACTTCGAATCTTCGAGAGACGTTCTTGAAATTATGGTCTTCTCTCCATAATAGGAATTTCTTCACTTGAAGTTTTTGAGAGATTCTTCATCTTTGGACCACGACTTCTTCATTTTTCTCCAATCTTTATTTTGGACTTTGATATACAACGATCCGCCTCCTTTTAGGACTTGGATCTATTTATCCTCATACCTTGTTAGGGTCTTTTCGGATAGACTTCTCCATGACTTTTGGGGAGTTCTTGCTTTTCGTCGTGTGTCTCGATCCTTCATATTGATTTTCGATAAATGATTCTTCACATCACTTTTGGATCTTTAGCAACAAAATGTAGCCCTCATGCCTTGTTAGGGCCTTTTCGGACTCGCCAATCTTCGCGCCCCGCTTCATAAGTTATGCCTTGGCTATGAACTCTCGTCATTACCGAGCAACTTTTAAACGATCTGGGGCTAGAAGCTAAGTAACCTTTTAAATCGTACAACCTTATTTATTAGCAGATTAATTTATTAACAAGCGGAGGGAGAATAGGCTCATAATTAACTCACATAAATTCACGAAAGAATACCGAACTTATAATTGACTCTATCATCTCTCGTTCTCCACAGTTTAAAATCTCAAGGAATGAGACTCGTGGATGCTTAGCCTATTAAATCAAAGTTTTGGGTTTTCGAGTCGCCTATAGGATCTTGCAAATTCTTAGACTTTTTCAAGTTTAGAAATCGCGTTTTAAAGTTCCCTTGATAAACGACTCTCTAGGATCAATTATAGGAACTTGCGAAAAGTTCTTGTTCTTAACCCGTGAGAGTTAAGACTTTCGCGTTTTATAGCTCCCTATATAAAAGCCTAGCAAAACTTGACTTAAACACGTTAAGGATACTAGCTAGGGTAAACTTAGGCAAGTAAACTCGGGTTGAGTCAAAATGTTCACGACTAAGAAGAATCTAAAACCACTTTATTAAAAATTTATTCTAGCAAGGGAAAGAAGCTAAACATGATAAAGGAAAATACGACTATACAACTAGGCCAAAATAGATTAAAAATTTTGAAAAATGTCGAAAAATCAAATTTTCCGGTTAAAATGAGGGCAATTTCATGGAAAAGACCACTTACTTCGATAGAAGTCCCCCCTACACTTAAGATAAACATTGTCCTCAATGTTTAAGCATGTGGGAGTAAACGCCCCTACACTTATGACATTGTGCACTTTGTTTAAATCTTGCTAAGGAAAGGACAACTAAAGTGAATTCAGTGTGAACATATAGAATATGAAATATTGAATCACAAGAGTTTTAGGATAGAACCGGGAAGATGGGAACACGGTATCACGGTTCGTCAAAAGTCATCAAGATGGATCTTTGAAGCTTTAATCCCTGCACAACACAAGAAACAAGACAACAAACATATGCGGGGCTCCCCCTACACTTATTATGAAAGCAGTAAAGGATAGAACACGGGTTGCCTCCCGAGAAGCGCTTGTTTTTGTTCACCGAGTCATGAGCCTGACTCGACCCAATTTTAGTTCATGGGGAACGTGGTGAGGGATGGAATCATCTCCTGAGAGATGTCCTCACCAAAGTACAGCTTCAAACGCTGGCAATTCACCTTGAAATTGGGCCCATTCGGCTGAGAAAGCTCAATGGTCCCATACGGAAAAACTTTGGCGACGGTGAATGGACCAGACCAGCGGCTCTTCAACTTGCCAGAGAAGATCTTCAACCGAGAGTTAAAAAGTAAGACTTGATCACCAACGTGGAACTCTCGGTTCTTGATTTTAGCATCGTGGATCATCTTCGTCTTCTCCTTGTAGATAAGAGAGTTCTCATAGGCTTCATTCCTCAGTTCATTTAGCTCGTTGAGTTGAACCTTGCGATGATCACCGGCTTTGACGATGTCGAAGTTAGCCTACTTCAAGGCCCAGTGCGCCTTATGTTCCAGCTCGATGGGTAGGTGGCAGGCTTTCCCGTACACAAGACGATAAGGTGTACAACCAATCGGGGTCTTGTAAGCAGTACGGAAAGCCCACAGAGCATCATCTAACTTATCGGCCCACGCGGCACGATGCTCTCCCACAGTACGCTCAAAAATTATCTTCAAGCCACGGTTGGAAATTTCGGCTTGCCCATTGGTTTGGGGATGATAGGCGGTGGAAAGATGGTGAGTGACACCATACTTTGCCATGACTCTTGCAAATTGATCGTTGCAAAAATGAGTCCCGCGGTCACTGATGATAGCACGAGGAACGCCAAATCGAGCGAAAAGCTGCTTCAAAAAGTTCACAACCACCCTCGCATCATTCGTAGGAAGAGCCTTAGCTTCAACCCATTTAGAGACGTAGTCGACGGCGACGAGGATGTACTTGTTCCCTTTGGATGATGGAAATGGCCCCATAAAGTCGATGCCCCATACATCAAAGATTTCACATTCCTGTATGAAATTTTGAGGCATCTCATCCTTATGTGTGATCTTGCCTTGACGTTGGCAAGCATCACAATGCTTAACCATTTCGTGAGCGTCACGATAAATGGTGGGCCAGTAGAATCCGGAATCAAACACTTTCTTAGCGGTGTAGTTGGGACCAAAGTGACCACCGGTGGGTCCTTTGTGGCAAGCTTGGAGGATGTCAAAAGCTGCCGGTCCGTCAACACAACGACGAATAATCAGATCAGCACACTGTTTGAATAGATAAGGGTCATCCCAAAAGTAAGTCTTAACATCATTCAAGAACTTCTTCTTTTGTTGGGATGTTAACCCTTGGATGAGAATACCACCCGCTAAGTAGTTTGCAATGTCCGCAAACCACGGGGTGCCATCAAGATTGAGATTTATAGACATTAGAGTCTCCAGGGGGAAGGAGTCATTGATCTCTTTGTTCGGATGATCCCCCTGATATGGATCCTCAAGTCGACTCAGATGATCCGTGGCCAGGTTTTCGGCTCCCTTCTTGTCACGAATTTCAATGTGGAATTCTTGAAGGAGTAAAACCCAGCAAAGAAGTCTTGGCTTAGAATCGTTCTTAGTCATCAAGTACTTCAACGCGGAATGGTCCGTGTATACGATGGTGGTGGATAAAACAAGATAGGGGCGAAATTTCTCAAAAGCATAGACAACAGCTAAAAGCTCTTTTTCGGTTGTCGTATAATGCAATTGAGCCCCCGTCATTGTTTTGCTAGCGTAGTGGATTGGTTGGAAGTGTTTATTCACTCTTTGGCCCAGAACCGCACCAATAGCAAAGTCGCTAGCATCGCACATCAATTCAAAAGGCAGCTCCCAATTAGGGGTAACCAAGACCGGTGCCTTAGTTAGCTTATCCTTGAGAAGATTGAAGGCTTCGAGACACTCTTTAGAAAAGATAAAAGGAGTATCTTTTTCCAAGAGGTGGGTCATCGGGCGAGCGATTTTAGAGAAATCCTGAATGAATCTACGATAGAAACCCGCATAACCCAGAAAACTTCTCACACCCTTCACGGTTGAAGGTGGAGGTAATTTGGCTATGACATCAACTTTAGCACGGTCGACTTCAAGACCGGCTTTAGAGATTTTGTGTCCTAGCACAATGCCTTCTTTTACCATAAAATGGCATTTTTCCCAATTCAGAACAAGGCGAGTGTCTTCGCACCGCTTAAGCATACGTTCCAAATTGGCAAGGCAAGAAGAGAAGGAATCCCCGAAGACCGAGAAATCATCCATGAAGACTTCCATGGTTTGCTCAACCATGTCATGGAAGATAGCCAACATGCACCTTTGGAAAGTCTCGGGGGCATTACATAAGCCAAAAGGCATTCTTTTATAAGCAAATGTGCCGTTGGGACAAGTGAATGTGGTCTTCTCTTGATCTTGGGGATCGATGGGTATTTGAAAATAACCCGAGAAACCATCAAGAAAGCAGTAATATTCATTACCCGCTAAACGTTCAAGCATTTGGTCCATAAAAGGTAGAGGGAAATGATCCTTTCTCGTGGCATCATTGAGTTTGCGGTAGTCTATACAAACTCTCCACCCAGTAACGAGACGGGTAGGAATTAACTCGTTGTTTGCATTGGGCACAACGGTGATTCCGCCTTTCTTAGGCACACAATGGACTGGACTAACCCACGGTGAATCCGAAATAGGGTAAATCATACCTGCATCAAGAAGTTTGATAACCTCTTGTTTGATGACTTCATGGATTTTAGGATTCACCCTTCGTTGACTTTGAATTGTGGGCTTAAAGTCGTCCTCCATGAGAATTTTATGTGTGCAGAAATGAGGATCAATTCCACGGATGTCCGAGATTTTCCAAGCGATAGCTCGTTTGTGCTTCTTCAACACGGCGACAAGTCGGGCTTTTTCGTCTTCCTTCAGATCCTTTGTGATGATGACCGGTAGCTTCTCGTCGTCTTCCAGAAAAACGTACTCAAGATGAGGAGGTAGGTCCTTAAGCTCAAGAGTAGGAGGATTCTCAATAGATGGTGAAACTAACGATGGATCATCATTAGTCACCTCTTTAGAAGCAGGAGGAGACAACGGGTCCTCATTGAGAAGTCTCTCAATAGTACGAATATCTTCATCCCAATTGGTGGACAAATTATCATACTTAATATCGAGAGGACCCAAGCTAGCTTCGAAATCATCCAAGTCACTTTCTCCAAAAGGAGTCAATGCTGGAGCAATTGAGGCAACGGTCTCAACATTTGGTAGAGAAGGAGTACTTTTGCAAGCATCATGAAAATGTTCTTCACAAGCCTCATCGAGAACATCAATAGCATTAACACTCTCATATGAATAAGGTTGCTTAGAAATCTTACCCATGTTGAAGACAATTTTGTCGTCACCAACTCTCATGATTATTTCGCCCGCGGCTACATCAATGAGAGTGCGACCGGTCCTCAGGAATGGACGTCCAATGATTAATGGAACACGGGGATCAATCTCGTAGTCAACGACAACAAAATCCGCCGGGAAGGTGAATTTGTCGACGCCAACAAAGACATCTTCGGCTATCCCCACTGGATAAGCAACCGTACGGTTGGCTAATTCCAAAGTCATTTTGGTGGGGACAAGCTCGGGGAGAGATAATTGCTTCCAAACACTTAAAGGCATTAAGTTTATACTGGCACCTAGATCGGCTAGGGCCATGCAATTCTCTACTCCCGGGAAGTTGCAAGGAATCAAGAAGCGACCCGGATCACCAAGTTTGGTGGGCAATTTCCTTAAGAGCACTACGGAGCAATTCTCATTAAGGTTGGTCTGAGCAATGTCAAGAAGCTTTTCCTTATCACTTAAAAGATCTTTAAACATCTTTGCGTATTTGGGCATGTGAGCGAGAGCCTCGGCAAAGGAGATGTTAAAATTTAGTTGTTTAAACATTTTTAGGAAGTTTGAAACCTGAATATCATCCTTGCTCTTTTGCTTCTCTTTCCTCAACCTTGAGGGATAAGGTATATTGGATGAAGAAGAAGGCTTTAAGGGAATAGGATCACTCACAACCACGGGTAGTGGGGAAATGGGGATAGAAGGTGAAGGAGGTGGGGAAAGTTGCTCTTTTTCCTTGTTCACAATCACCGGTGGAGGTGTAGGAAGCTCGGGTTCCATATAACCTTTGCCACTTCGAGTGGTGATTGCTTTCATCTCCCCTCTTGGATTCGCAACGGTATTACTCGGAAGAGTACCCGAAGAAGAGGGTTGATTACTTTGGATGAGCGAACCAATCATATCACGAAGGTGAACAGCTTGATTATTAAAAGAGTTTTGCATGTTGGCATTAATATCATTGCTGTGTTTGGCCATGTCATTCCTTAGCTCGGCTCGAATATCGCTCCCTTGTTTCACCATGTCATGCTTCAAGTTGACAAATTGACTCTGAAGATTCGTCACCATCTCACGATTAGTCTTCATGAACGTCTCGACGTCTTGGTTTACGGCCATCGGTTGATTGAGAGGTGGAGCTTGAGAATTTCCTTGAGTTGGGTATGGGTTTCTTTGGGATTGATATTGATTTTGAGCACGAGGTTGGGATTGGTTGTTTCGGTTGTAGCTTTGTTGTTGGTTTTGGTTTGCAGGAGGGAAACCGGGAGGAGCAAGATAATTGTTGGAGCGATAACTTAGCAAGTTACGGTCTCCTTGAGGGTGAGCTTGATAGCCTCCCGTGGGATAAGTACCATATGCTGCGTTAACGTCTTCAGAATAATTACCGTGAGTAGAAGGACACTCATTGTAGGAATGAGGACCACCACATGTGTCACAAGAAATAACAACGGCTTTAGCTTGTTGAGTTTGGTTAGAAGTCAAAATTTGGAGACTTTTGTTAATATCAAGAATAGCACGTTCCAAAACAGACGAGTTGGTGGTGGAAGAAGTAGATGAAACATTGACTCTCTGATTAGATCTTGAGGATGCGGAAGAATCCCAATTCTTGTGGTGAGTAGTCATGTTTTCAATCAACTCTCGACACTCCTCCGGTCTCCTTTTCATAAAAGTACCACCGGCGGCGGCATTGATCGTGTCACGATCACGAAAGGTGAGACCATTGTAGAAGGTGTCAATGAGAGTGACGGGGAGCATATTGTGATTAGGACAGCGGTCGATCAAATCATTGTAACGTTCCCAAGCATCGAAAAGCGATTCATCATTCTCTTGCATAAATCCACTGATTTGGTTACGAAGGCTAGTGACCATGGATGGGGGAAAGTAGCGCGATAAAAAGCGTTGAGTCATGTCATTCCACGTGTGAATAGAATTGTTAGGAAGACGGTCAAACCATTTTTCGGCATGGTGAGAAAGCGAGTGTGGAAAAAGTTGGAGGCGAAGGTCATCCATAGAAACACCGGAGCACTTCATGCTTTGGGTCATGGTAATGAATTTGTCGAGGTGTTTGTTGGCATCATCATCCGGAATTCCACGAAACGGGTTCGTTTGCACTTGCTGGATCATGTGATGCTTCAACGAAAACTCCTGAGCCGTGACGTGCATTGGCGCAATCGGGCCTCCGCGTCCGTTCATGGTGGGTTGGCACAATTCCTCCATGGTTCGTAAATCAGGTAGAAGGACATTGTTGTTGTTGTTGTTGTTATTCAAATTGTTTTGAGGTGGGTGATTATTGTTGTTATTAACACCAGCCATATCTAAATCTTCAAGAGTCTCGGGCTCAGAATAGTTGGAAGATCTAGTACGCATGCACCTGCAGAAGAAAAATATACACAAAGAGAATATCTATATAATATTTTTTTGGTTTTTATAGGTTTTTTAATGTTTTTGTATTTTTGAAGAGGTTTATATATTTTTTTGGATTTTTGAAAATTTTTATAGCAATGAAAATAACGTTCAAGGAACGGATCCCAAAATTCAATGCGTCTCTCACTAGAAACTGTTTATCGTAACGAAAAGAGCCGGCAGCGGCGCCATTTAATACAAGGCTTTTGACACCCCGTATGAAAATTCGTATTGTTCCAATCTTTTCGAATTGAAAACCGGTCTTAAGTGCGACTCAATCGTCTTCTGGTGAATCAAGAGAATGGTTTGGTTTGGTTTGTTTTAAACTATTAGCAAGAAATTAAAGTGTCGTTGAGCAAAAAGGAAGTTAAAAGATTAATATTAAAATGACAAGTAAAATAAATGCATAGACACTTAAAAGTAAGATGAAAAAGTACTAACACACTAAATAAATCTAACACTTGGAAAATTTTCTGAAAATTAAAAAGTACTATAAGAAAGTAGGATCGAAAGCAACCAAAACAAGCCAAAAGAGGCCCGATCGGAATGTATTCCGATCGGTTGATCGGAAAGTGGAAAAAGTGACACGATCAGAAAGTTGGAAAAGGAGGCTGTCGGAATAGGGGTAAACAAGGGTCCCAATCGGAATATCCAAATGCACCCTAATCGGAATATTAAACTTACTCACAATCGGAATGACCAGAATCACACGAATCGGAATAAACAAGGAGACAGCCAATCGGAATATGTGAAATGCTACCAATCGGAAAACAGAATGGGGTTACCGTCGAAAAGTCAAAACCCTTTTCCGATTGATCCAAACGGAAAAAGGGTGTGTTGCTGCTCGGAATGTATACCAATCGGAAAAGGGAGTTTGCACCCTTTTCCGAAAATTGTGGAAATAGGTTATAAGCTAGTGAATAAGCTATATAACAAGCTTATCACAAAACTAACCCGAATCTAAGACAAAACCAAATCAAATAAGCACTCTAATCAACTTATTTGACTCGAAATCAATCAACTTTTTAGATCAAACAATTAAAACATAAACTTTTTAATAGAACTTTTAATAAGAAAAATAAGCCAATCTTAAAAATAAGCCAATAAGCACAAAAGTCTTAAAGCTTAATCAAATGAAAACTTATAAAATGATCAAAAGATTAACTTTTTAAGTATGAAATCATTAAGAACAACACGGATCTATTGATAATCGCACCAAAATCAATCTTAAATCAAAGAAAAGTAGAATGAGATTAAGAAATAAAAGCTTAAAATAGAACTTTATTAATAAAAATAAGCAATACAAAGTGTTTAATCTTGAAAGATTAAAAGAAAAAGATGAACTAATGAGAGAAAGTTTAAGACTTTCTCTCTCTAAAACTAGAGAAAACTAAAAAGTGAAAAATTAACTAAAAATCTAACTCCCTTCCTAATGACTATTAGGAGGTATTTATAGGGAAGGTGGAAGGAGTGCATGTGTTGCATCTTCTCTCTTGCTTTCTTCACGTTTTCTCGACTCGACTTTAATTCTTCGTCTTTGTCGTCTCGGGATTTGAACTTGTCTTTTTAATTTTCTTCTCCTATTAGACTTAAGCTCTTCGACTTCGTTAAACTTCCGCCTTTTGACTTTTTCTTCGATAAATCTTCAGAATAGGCCTTGGACTTCCGTTCTTTTTTTGCACTCTTGATCTTTTGACTTCGTCTTTTCCCGTTTTCTTCGATAAAAGCCCGTGAAAGCCCGTGTTTTCTTCCTTTTTCATATTTTGGTCCTAAAACACAATAAAAACACAAACCACGCATAATTCCGACTTTTACGACATAAATCACACGTTTTGGTCTTGTTATTATTGGAAATAAGTGGTAAAAGGATAAGTGTTTTCACACTTATTATATTGCTACCACTTAAGTCAATGAGCTAACTCAAGTAAATGATTTTCTTCAAGAGGATAAAACTAAACTTGTTAATGAAAAGAAAGCTATGGTTGAAAAGATGGAAAAGGATTTCAAAACTAAACAAGCGAATGACATCGACAAAATGGTGAAACTTGAAACTCAACTTGATTTTTACAAGAAAATTGTTTACAAAACTAATCAATCAATTCAAACCATGAGAATGTTGGCACCTCGTTCATTTTTAAGGATAGACCTAGTTTTGCAAATCCTAAGTACGTTGAGAAAGCTCAATCTGAGAATCAGCACTTATATCTTGATGAGTCCCAATGGACCGATCTTGATTGTCTTGTTGTTAGGCCAGATAATGAAGAGACAAACGATTTGGAAGAAGAGAGTATACCAAAACTTAATAAAGAATTTGTTAAACCATATAATTATGCTTATGAAAACAGTTTTTATGGTCTGTTCAAACCGCAAACACATAAAACTCGTGAGCAAATATTTTTCGAATATGAACAAATAAGAATTAAATGGAGATAAGCTTTTGCCACTAAGAAAACTAATGTTTCAAAATTTATTGAATACTTGCCTTTTAAAGCTTCTGTAAGCAAGAGTAAGCAAGAACTTAGTATTCTCAAGAGTAACATTGAAAATTTCAAAAAGGTTGTTGACGATGACTGGAAAAAACGTGAACTTTCGAATGGAGACAAAGAAATTCCTCACGATATAACTGTGCTTGTGAAAAGTATTTTGATTCCGCTTGCGGAAAGAACGCAAAAACATATTTTGGAATTTGAAACATTAATGAAGCAAGAAATGTTCGATGATTTGAAATATGTGGAATCTCTTGAACAAGAAGTGAACGACCATCAACCTGAAAGAGACGAGTTTTCTACAGCTTATGATCTACTCTTACATGAATGTCTCTCAAAATATATTATGTGTGCTTATGTTACATCTTGTGCTGATATTGATGAATATTCTGATGTTGCATGCAAATGTCTTGATCAAGTTAAAGAATGTGAACGTCTTGAAACTGAGCTTTCGAATAAAGTTGACCAAAAAGAGTTTTTGTTACTTCAACATAGATATGATTATCTTCAAAAACATTGTCACTCACTTGAACTTGCTTTGCAAAAGAAAGTTGGAAGCTTTTCAAATGATACACCTTTGGAAGTAAAATTATCTGAGTCATGTCGATTACTAAACGAAAAAAGTCTTGATATTTCGGATTTGAAAGCTCAGTTACAAGAAAAAGACATAGCAATAGCAGAGTTGAAGAAACTCGTTGCTAAGATGGGTGGCAAAGTTTTGGAACCTAGCGTTACGAAACCTGTTGTTAGACAAACCAATGCCTCTAAAGTGAATAGATCCTCTATCTTGGGAAAACCATCTGCTTTCTCAAATTCTTCGTTTGCAAAACCTGTGTTTGCCCCCAAGATGGATGGAAAGGAAAGGTCACCACATACTCAACCCATAAGGAATATTGTAGCACCAAGCGTTAAGCACAACAATGTGATTAAACCAGGTATGTTTAGAATGACAACTAAACCTACAAACAAAGTTAGTCACTCGCCTCAGACTTCTAGAAACACTAATATTCGTGTGTCTTCTACTACAGGAGTAGTCTCGACTGCTAGCGTTAGTCGGCCTCAGCTTAAGAGCACTCAAGTGAATGATAAGGTCTGGAAACATAATAGTCAAGGGAAGATGAAGGAAGTAGAAAACACCCTAGGAATTTGAATGTTTTTAAGAATAAAAAGTCTGTAATCGCGTGTAATGACGATTTGAATCATTTGAATGACTTGAATGCTTTGAATGTTAAATTTTTTTGTGTCAAATGTGGAAAATGTGCTAGTGCTAATCATTCTATGTGTGCTATGAATAAAGTCAAAGGCGTAGATACTATAACTAAGAAGCAAGTTATGATGCCTATTAGTGCTAGTAAACCCAAATGCAAAATGAACCATTCTGGTGCAACCCCCACTAAGAAAAGTAATGCATCAAACTCCACCACTAAGAACCTTAGAAGCAGAATTACGGAATTATATGAGTCTGCTAGCAAGTCTTGGAAATGGTGGTTTGCTAATCAATGTCCTCCAGGATATAAATGGATGCCTAAAGTTAGGACAGAAAATGTGACAACGAGTGTTAGTATACTTTTAAATGCTGCTAAGGACACTAGTGATTCTACAATCACAACTACTATGGTATCCAATTTAGCAAATGCTCCATCTTGTTCTAACTCTTATGCAGGTGATACAAATAATTCTCTTCATACTGGACTCTGGATGCACGAAGCACATGATGGGGAATCTCAAGCTTCTAATTAACTTCGTGGAGAAGTTTCTGGGTACGGTCCGATTCGGAAATGATCAATTTGCACCGATCCTAGGATATGAAGATTTGGTTCAAGGGAATATCACGATAAAAAGGGTATACTACGTCGAAGGGCTCAATCACAATCTTTTCTCGGTTGGTCAGTTCTGTGATGCGGATTTGGAGGTTGCTTTCAGAAAGAAGACATGTTTTGTCCGTGATTATGATGGGAATGACTTACTTACCGGTACACGGGGTATTGATCTCTACACTATTTCACTTCAAGACACAACTTCTACAACTCCAATTTGCTTCATGGCTAAAGCTTCAACAACTCAGGCATGGTTATGGAATCAACGTCTATCTCACCTCAACTTTGATACCATCAACTTGATTTCCAAGAAAGATATTGTGAGAGGCCTTCCAAGATTGAAGTTCATCAAAGATCATCTTTGTTCTTCTTGTGAGATTTGTAAAGCTAAACGAAGTAGCTTCAAGACAAAGACTACGCCAAGCTCTAAAGGACGATTAGATCTTCTTCATATAGATTTGTGTGGTCCCATGCGTGTTCATAGTATCAATGGGAAGAAACATGTTATGGTAATTGTCGATGATTACTCAAGGTACACATAGAGTCAGTTCTTGAGGTCCAAGGATGAAACACCCGAAGTTCTCATCAGCTTTCTTAAGCTGATACAACGTGGTCTTTAAGCTCAAGTAAAAGTGGTTCGTACTGACAGAGGCACAAAATTTTTGAATTCAACTGTGAGAAACTATTTTGAAGTTGAAGGAATTGAACATGAAACATCTATTTCCCGAACACCCGAACAAAACGGCGTTGTTAAAGACGAAACCGTACTTTGGTTGAGGCTGCTCGAACATTATTATTCGCTTCAAAACTACCATTATACTTTTGGGCCGAAGCCGTGTCAACCGCATGCTACACACAAAACCGATCCTTAATTATCCCAAGACACGAAAAGACACCATATCACATAATTCATGATCGAAAACCTTCACTCAAACACCTTCACGTTTTTGGATGTACTTGTTACATTACACGAGATGGTGAAAATTTGGATAAGATGAAAGAGAAAGGTGATGCATGTATTCTAGTGGGATATGCAACTACGTCTAAGGGATATAGAGTGTACAACAATAGAACAAAATTGATAGTCGAGACTATTCACATCTGATTTGATGAATTACAAGAGATGGCACTTGAACAAAACAGTTTAAGTCCCGATCCAAAACGACACACGACTTCCGTTCACAACCGCACGGAACTCGGAACTCAAGACCACAGCAATGAAGTGTCAAGTTCAAAGCTGGTTCAAGGAAATGTTCCAAGAGCAGATATGACAGTCAACACGACAATTGAAGAGTTGGAAATGTTATATGGACCAATGTATGATGAATATTTCATGGGGGAGAAACATGTTGTATCGAAGTCTGCCGTTGTCACTCATGATAAGAATGATGATACCGATCATCGTCAACAAAAGGATACAACCTCATCTACTTCAACACGGGTTGCTGCAGATATACCTCCTCAGAATATCACTTTCAACAATCGATCCTACAACATCCACAACTACTGTCATTGCTCCAGAGAACATAAATCAAGCAGACAATGCATTATCTGACAAACACGAATTTATCAACCCATTCGGTACACCGGTACACGAAACTGGAGAGTCTTCTACTCGCCATGTTGATCCGTCAAATATGCATACCTTTTAACAACGACATCCTTCAACACATGATTAGACCCGAGATCATCCTTTGGTTAAAGTAATTAGAAACCCTTCACATCCCGTTCGTACAAGACGTCAGCTTAACACCGATGGCGATGTTTGTATGTTCGCACTCGCCGTAAGTACATCTGAACCAAAAAATATCAAAGAAGCCATGGCTGATCATGCTTGGATTGAATCGATGACGGATGAACTTCAACAATTTGAAAGACTTAAAGTCTGGGAACTTGTTGACAGACCATACGATGTAATACCATTAAATCTTTCATGGAACTGGAAAAACAAGATGGATGAAGAGAACACGATCATCAAGAATAAATCAAGGCTAGTGGCTAAAGGGTATGGCCAGAAAGAGGGTATTGATTTTGAAGAATCATTTGCACCAGTAGCTCGTTTGGAAGCGGTCAGGATTTTCCTTGCTTATGCTACACATAAGGGATTCATCATTTATCAAATGGATGTAAAGACGGCGTTTCTTAACGGTCCTTTGAAGGAAGAAGTCTATGTCACACAGTCGGAAGGATTCATCAATCCTCATTATCCTGACAAGGTGTATCGTCTCCACAAAGCACTTTATGGACTCAAGCAAGCCCCGTGGTATGATACGTTCGATACACTAGGTATATTTAAAAAGAATTGCAAATACAAATCCCCGACATAAAGCCAAAAACTTGATGGTGGCAATTTTTCCACACATTGGGTTTTAAATTTATAAACAAGAATTACCGATATTAATTAGGAACACAAATTCGAGCAAGTATACTCTAGTCATGTTGCAATTAGGTTGGTAAGTCAAGGTTGTCCCATGGGACTTGGTTATACTCAAGTGTAGTTGTTTGTAACAATGGTAAATATGATTGTCACGATCACACCACCATGAGAATCGTTAAAGGCATAAGCACACAAAGAACATAAATGTATGGTCAAATGATCATATAGACATATGGATGCATAGTTTGGAAAACATATTAAAGGTAATCCTTTCGACCTATAGAACCAATAATAAGACACTATTGCTTTATAAGTCAAATATACATAAGTCTCAATCAAGTGGTCACTCATGAGCCTTATGCCTAAACCAATAACAACAAGAATCCTTTCGACCCATAGACATGGTGTTATCAATTTGATAAGTTCCATTTACTTGAAAGATGATTAAAACAATATATTCATAAGACTCCTTTCGACCTATAATCTAGATTAAACCATTACTTGTTATGTTTATTAAATCTCTTGCACAATCTTTACAAGCACAAGACCAAATCATTAGTCGGTTAACGAATTGAAATCAACCATATTGAGAATAAATTCCGACATTATAGACTCAACAATGATTAACCAAACTGACAAACAAGAACAAGTTCCAATTCAACCAAATATAATGTTATCACGATAATCCAATGACAAGCACTAATAATATCCAAACATCCATATATCACAAGTTACATATGAACAATACAAGCATCAACACATTCACAATATCACTAAACACAAGAATCACCATGAATCATGAACATAAACTATATTGAATAATAAAGAAGAAGTTACCAAACATTAGAATCCATAGCTACAAAGTATCCAAGTGATTCTACCCAAATGAACAACCAATATACAATTCTCCCTACCCATAGCCTTCTTGGACATCAACCTCTTGGTGAGAGTATAGAGCCTTTTGGGGTGTTTGGGAATAAGGATTGTTGGAGATTGAATTGTTTATGGTGTATGGTTGTCTTCTCTACATCACCAATGGCTTATTACATGTACATGGCTACCAATTCCACGACCCCTCACCACTTGGGTGAGGGGTGATACCAAAATCACAGAAATATGGGAATATAGGATTTAGAAGATGATGATTGAGAGTGTAAAGATGAGATATGTTATAAACACTACCCCATTGGTCTTATTTATAATTGAATTCTCTTTGGCCACCAAGTAGTTTTCTTTGGCTCCAAGGGTTGTAAATGTTCCAGGGAATCAAGTAATGAAGAGAAGATGATAAGTCCTTGGATATTATGGAGTGATTAAGTTTACTTGGAGAAGTGGAAGATATGTTTAATGTGACTTTTCCTAAATCTGTCTAGGCAACTTGCCGGCGGCAGCAGAAGTGTTGCCGGTGGCAACTGGGCATTGATTTGCCGCTGGTGGCAACTGAGTTTAGATTTGTCGACGGCAGCAGAAGTGTTTCCGGTGGCAACTGGGCATTGATTTGCTTCTGGTGGCAACTAAGTGTAGATTTTCCAGCGGTAGCAGAAGTGTTACCGGTGGCAACTGGGCCAACTTTGCCTTATTTCTTCTTTGGTCCTTTTTATTTGTTTCTTCCACCTTTCTTTCTTCCAAACTTTCCAAGACTCTTTATCAATGTATTATTTATCATACGAGAGCTACACTTTCATGTCTCGTTCATCTTTTCACCTCTAATTCACGTCTTTTCTTCATTTATCGTGATGTAACCATTGATGAACCTACAATAACAAATAAGCATCATTAAGTATCATATGTTCAAAATAATCATACAAATATATGCATAAACACCACGAATACGCTCATATAAATATGTTAGATTTGAGCGTTATCAAATCCCCTCACACTTAAGTTTTGCTCGTCCTCGAGCAAGGAAAAGAAAAACTTTGTTTGCCCTTAAGCAAATAAAATAAAACTAAAGTTATAAACAAAATGACTAAGTTCTAAAAGATAAGAAATTTTTAAAATTCTATGAAAAAGTGAAAATCTTTTTGATTTTCTTTATAGAAATGGCTAATGGTGCAAACCCCCTCACACTTAAGAGGTTGCTTGTCCTCAAGCAAGTAAAAGAAAAATATTTTTGGGATTTTTTTTATATATACGAGATCGCTAAAGGTGCAAACCCCCTCACACTTAAGAGGTTGCTTGTCCTCAAGCAAGTAAAATTAAATACATCCCACATGGTGTATGAAAATGGTTAAGAAAATTATTCAAATCTATTAAGTACAAACAAGACTAAACCAATTGGCATGAGCACCAAGTGTACACATCTAAAGAGGACTTTTATTAGGTTAAGGCTAAGGATTTGGGTTAATGGGTATGGATAAGATATGGGATATTTATAAGAGGTGTCACGAATATACAAGTTAAAAGTCCAAGTCCCATGTTGCTAGTCACCGAACAAATCACAAGCCCAAAAATGATAATAGTTATGAGCCTTATTCAACACGTCAACACATACATATCACGTCTTAGCACATTGGCCAATGGATATCTAAACATACTTCATCTTCCGTCATCTTCATAATATTGTCATCAGTTTTTTTACTTTTTTTGGATGACTTATTTTCTTTTTCTTTCTTTTTCACTTTTCTCATCCTCCTCTTTTTTTTATTTTTTTTATTTCAACAAACATCACATGCTCCCCTCACACTTTCCTTTAGCACACACCACAAAAAATACAAATAAGAAGCGGCCTACTTCATCTTTGTTAAAATGGCACACACATAGCAAAGTGTGGCAACTAATAATCATCAAAAACGATCCACCATACCAAGCAACTAGCAACCCACCATTTAGACTTCGACAAGGGTTAGGCTAAGGTTTAAGGTTAGATATTTTTTTTTCTTTTTATTGGATTTAACAAAATGAAAAGAATGGCTCAACGGGTGTTCTAAGGGTATCTAGCACTAAACGAGAGTGCTAACAAGAGGATATGGGAGGTTAGCTAATCGATGAAACTAGCTAAAGAGAAAATTGGAAAAAGCTATTTGGGTTTTATTCCTAAGGTTGCCTCTTTATCACGCATATACACTTATATCACACAAGTGTGATCTCACTAAAACTTATTTTATTTTTTTATTTTTTTTAAAAAAAATTTTTTTACACCATGTGGATGATTATTGAAATATATCTACATACAAATGTGTGAAAACATTTAGATCCTAAGGGCAAACAAGTATAAAATTTCCCTCTTTTTTATAACTTTTTCTTTATTTTTTTATATATATTTTTTTAGCCCCAACAAATTTAGATACTAAAATTGGTTTCGTTTCTCATTTATTTCCCCTCACACTTAAGTTTTGGATTAGGCTCAATATTAAAAATAAACTTCAAAGCATGAATATTGAGGAAAATAAATAAATAGTCCAAGAGAAACGAAACTTTCCGGGCTAAGAAATTGCAATTGATCTCCATATTATAAGATTCCAAGTAAGGAAGATCAATCGATTTCATCTCCAATGAGCATATACACATACAATCCATCAACATAATCAATCTATCCTCCATAAGCTTTATTGATCCTGTAAAACAAACTAAACTACAAAACACGTAAATTTATTAAGCACACTTTCGTAGGCAACACGATTGTATTTAGCGTATGCAACAAGCCTTTAAACCCCTCGATATCCCGAGTGGAAGAGTTGTATTCTCGTGAGGGTTTCCAGCGAACACACCCACAAAGTTCATACATTAACCACATGAACTTAAACAAACAAACAAGCACGCATGCAAACAAAAAGAAACAAACACACAAGACAACAAACACAAACAAGAAAAAAAAACATTATGCATATATAAACATCACACATATGACAAATGAAAACAATCTAAACAGTTAAAAACATAACACGACTCAAAAAAACTAACAAGAAAAACTAAAAAAAAAATTACTGTTCACACAGTTCCCGGTCGGCATGATGTTTGGCCGGCGGCAAACTCTTCACAGTGTGTGATTTGCCGGCCGGCATGACATTTTGCCGACGGCAGTGGTGCTCAGTAGGCGATTTGCCGGCCGGCATGGTGTTTTGCCGGCGGCAAGTCTTCCAACATTTTTTTTGTTTTAATTACAAAATGACTAATAATCTGAAGATGAGAGAAAAAAAACTTTATTTCGTGCCATGGAAATACTAAGAAATATTAAAAATGAAAAATGAACAACTAAAAGAAAAAAATGAGATTTGAGAACTAGTAGATGCTTATGAGTTTTTATATTTATTTTTTATTCTATTTTTTTATTTCACAAAAACTTACTCTAAAACTTATCCAACTCGCAAAAATATTTAGGGAACGAGTAGGGTACGTCTTAAGAAATAAGAAATAAGATTTAATTGACGTTTTTTTTTCTTTTTTTTATCATGACTCAAAAATTTTACTACTCGCAAAAATTTCCGGGAAACAAATAGTATAAGTTTCGAGCAATGGTTTTCAAAAAAAAAATTTAACACAACCAATAAAATGCACACAAACTCTCAACACCAACACATATCTCAAATCTAAAAATAAAACCTACTTAATTATTTTTTTTAACTAAATGAAACAAAAACATATAATAGAGGTTTTGTACCAAATCTATTAAATCGGATGGTTTTCTAGACTTCGGTTTCTATCCACGGGGTTTGGGAATTAACCGGGGCGAATAGAAATACGAACAAGGCACAAAATGACTAAAACGGGGCGGTTGGGCGGGATATAAGCTTTATTAATAATTGGTTTAAAACTCAATTATCGTATGTTAAAAAAGTGTAAAAAAACAATTAGGAAAGGTTTTGGTGAAAGCCAAGTTTAAATAAAAGAAGATAAAAAGAATTTTATTATTTTTTTTTTCAAAAATTTTTTTTTGTTTTTTTTCAAAAAAATAATCTATTTTTTTCGAGTTGCCTCCCGACATGGGTGTTTTGCCGGCGACAAGGGGTAACAGTGGGTATTTTGCCGCCCGACAGGGTTGTTTTGCCGGCGGCAACCAAAATTTCTTCTTTTTTTTTTTTACAAACTTTCTTATATCATAAAAACTAACAATTTTTGTAAAAACACTTTCATTAGAATGATTAAAACATATGAGATAAAGCTTAATCCAAACACACCCTTAAGAAAGAATAAGACACCTTATGCAAAATAAGGAAAATAAGCACAAAAATCAAAAGTAAAGGCTAATAAGCTACAAAGACAAATAAAACCATTTAGCACACAACATTCTAATAACAAAAAAAGAAACAACACAATGCACATCAAACACATAACATGAAACAAATGACAAAAACTAGATTCCAAACTTTTTTTTCATGTATTTTCCATTTATTTTCAAAACAATTTTTTTGATTTTTATTTTAACACATGTGACTAAAGGTATCAAATACCATTTATTTTGACTAAAGGAGAATTTTTGTAATGATCAAAATCGTTAGAAAATGATGAATCAAAACGCCCCCTTAAACTAGGAAAAACACAAAAATGCATACAATGAGAAATGCAACAAGCAAGCACACAAGCATACAAGCACATGGACACACAAGCACATAAAAATTCTTAAACACATGACACATAACAAGACACAAACTCACAAAACAAGAAAAACACAAACAAACTAAAATTCATGTGGTCAAGTAATTCTAGCCTTCGACTAGAGTGATTCGGGACAAGGTTTTTGGGTTTTTGAAACAAGCACTTTGGGACACATTTAGCAATCAATAATTGAAACAAGCAAGTTATAGCAATTCAAAGCCTCCAATTGAGTAATCAACCACCAACCGAATTCCTCCTATGCGAAATTCGTCCCCCCTATGCGTGTAAATGGGGTATAACAACTCTTTCGGGTTATGTAGAAATTGGTAACACAAACGATTCAAGAAACAAGGACACAAGCAAGCAAGCAAGCAATCAACAAGATAACGATTCCAACTAACAAAGAAACAAACAAACAAACACAAGAGTAGAAACTTTCAAGTCCCCTGCAATGGCGCCAAAAACTTGATGCGTTCGATACACTAGGTATATTTAAAAAGAATTGAAATTACAAATCCCCGACATAAAGCCAAAAACTTGATGGTGGCAATCTTTCCACACATTGGGTTTTAAATTTATAAACAAGAATTACCGATATTAATTAGGAACACAAATTCGAGCAAGTATACTCTAGTCATGTTGCAATTAGGTTGGTAAGTCAAGGTTGTCCCATGGGACTTGGTTATACTCAAGTGTAGTTGTTTGTAAAAATGGTAAGTATGATTGTCACGATCACACCACCATGAGAATCGTTAAAGGCATAAGCACACAAAGAACATACATGTATGGTCAAATGATCATATAGACATATGGATGCATAGTTTGGAAAACATATTAAAGGTAATCCTTTCGACCTATAGAACCAATAATAAGACACTAGTGCTTTATAAATCAAATATACATAAGTCTCAATCAAGTGGTCACTCATGAGCCTTATGCCTAAACCAATAACAACAAGAATCCTTTCGGCCCATAGACTTGGTGTTATCAATTTGATAAGTTCCATTTACTTGAAAGATGATTAAAACAATATATTCAAAAGACTCCTTTAGACCTATAATCTAGATTAAACAATTACTTGTTATGTTTATTAAATCTCTTGCATAATCTTCACAAGCACAAGACCAAATCATTAGTCGGTTAACGAATTGAAATCAACCATATTGAGAATAAATTCTGACATTATAGACTCAACAATGATTAACCAAATTGACAAACAAGAACAAGTTCCAATTCAACCAAATATAATGTTATCACTATAATCCAGTGGCAAGCACTAATAATATCCAAACATCCATATATAACAAGTTACATATGAACAATACAAGCATCAACACATTCACAATATCACTAAACACAAGAATCACCATGAATCATGAACATAAACTACATTGAATAATAAAGAAAAAGTTACCAAACATTAGAATCCATAGCTACAAAGTATCCAAATGATTCTACCCAAATGAACAACCAATATATAATTAGTCCTACCCATAGCCTTCTTGAACATCAACCTCTTGGTGCGAGTATAGAGCCTTTTGGGGTGTTTGGGAATAAGGATTGTTGGAGATTGAATTGTTTATGGTGTGTGGTTTTCTTCTCTACATCACCAATGGCTTATTACATGCACATGGCTATCAATTCCACCCACCCTCACCAGTTGGGTGAGGGGTGATACCAAAATCACATAAATATGGGAATATAGGATGTAGAAGATGATGATTGAGAGTGTAAAGATGAGATATATTATAAACACTACCCCATGGGTCTTATTTATAATTGAATTCTCCTTGGCCACCAAGTAGTTTTCTTTGGATCCAAGGGTTGTAAATGTTCCAGGGAATCAAGTAATGAAGAGAAGATGATAGGTCCATGGATGTTATGGAGTGATTAAGTTTGCTTGGAGAAGTGGAAGATATGTTTAATGTGACTTTTCCTAAATTTGTCTAGGCAACTTGCCGGTGGCAACTGGGCATTGATTTTTCGCTGGTGGAAACTGAGTGTAGATTTGCAGGCGGCAGCATAAGTGTTGCCGGTGGCAACTGGGCATTGATTTACCGCTGGTGGCAACTGAGTGTAGATTTTCTGGCGGTAGCAGAAGTGTTGCCGGTGGCAACTGGGCCAACTTTGCCTTATTTCTTCTTTGGTCCTATTTCTTTGTTTCTTCCACCTTTCTTTCTTCCAAACTTTCCAAGACTCTTTATCATTGTATTATTTATCATACGAGAGCTACACTTTCATGTCGCGTTCATCTTTTAACCTCCAATTCACGGCTTTTCTTCATTTATCGTGATGTAACCATTGATGAACCTACAATAACAAATAAGCATCATTAAGTATCATATGTTCATAATAATCATACAAATATATGCATAAACACCATGAATACGCTCATATAAATATGTTAGATTTGAGCGTTATCATGGTACGACGAGCTCTCAAAATTTCTGGTCTCAAAAGGTTCCATTGATCTAACTTTGTTCACTTATAAATATGGGGATGACATTTTGCTTGTGCAGATTTATGTTGATGACATTATTTTCAGGTCTACAAACCCAAAACTTTCAAAATGGTTTGAAAAAGTAATTCATGACAAATTTGAAATGTCTATGCTGGGCGAACTAAGATTCTTTCTAGGAATTCAAGTTCACCAATCCCCAAGTGGTATCTTTATTAACCAAGCTAAGTATTGTCAAGAGATAATCAAAAAGCATGGTATGACATCATGTGACCCCGTTGGGACACCATTATCAACCCAATCCCTAGATGCTGATTTGGAGGGAGATGCCATAGATCAAACGAGATATCGTTCCATGATCGGCTCCCTCATGTACTTAACAGCAAGCCGACCAGATACATCATAGGATACGTGTTATTGTGCATGATATCAAGCACGGCCTACTGAAAAGCACCTCATGGAGGTTAAACAGATCTTTCGGTACCTTAAGAATACCATTCACATGGGACTCTGGTATCTGAGGGAAACCGATTTCTTTCTAACGGCCTATTCAGATTCTGATCATGCAGGGTGTCTTGATACACGAAAAAGTACTTCTGGTGGTGCACAATTTCTAGGTCAAGATAAGCTTGTGAGATGGTCTTCCAAGAAGCAGGATTGCATGTCACTGTTATCAGCCGAAGCGAAGTATGTGTCTCTATCTGCGTGTTGTGCTCAAGTTCTTTGGATGAGAACACAACTCACGGATTATGGCTTCCACTTTGATAAAGTACCTATGTATTGTGACTCAAAGTCCACCATAGCCATCTCCTGTAATCCGGTACAACATTCTCGCACGAAGCACATTGATGTCAGATATCACTTCATTAAGGAACAAGTTGAAAGGGGTATCGTTGAATTATACTTTGTTGGAACTGATTACCAATTAGCTGACTTGTTTACAAAAGCTCTTTCGAAAGAAAGGTTTGCGTATCTTGTTAGGCAAATTGGTATGAGATGTTTGACTCCAACATAACTTGAGATTTTGGCAAAGAAGCCTGCTTGATTCATCTATCAAACATCTACTTGTAAATATTTATGAAAAAAGCAAAATACAAAATTAAAAATCTTTGAAAATCCAAAAAGATTTTTCTCGACATGTCTTTCAGTATCGATGATATGGACGTGCCTAGAAATGTCGCTCAATAATGACACGAGTGTGTACATAAATCTCGAATGAAAGTTGTAAATATTTTTCAAAACATGTCATTTCTAATTTTTAAAGGAAAATGTCTATTTTGGACAATATTTCCAACAACAGGTAGAGCAATCTATCTTGGGTTGAGCTTCTCACAAAACCTTCAAGGTTTTGAGCTCAACACAATGGCTTGTAATCACTTTCAGATTGCAACCCGGATCTATATTCACAGGGGAGTGTACGCTTTAGTGCCCTTACCCTCAGCAAAAGAAGAGAAATCTTCTTACACTTGAGTGGATTTGTCAAGACATTCAAAGTCTATGAACTCAAGTTTATGCTTTAGAAAAACTTTTTCGCCAAAAAGAAATAGAGGTTTTCAAAAAGCGTTGAACACAATTTTTTCAAGAATTTTTCAATGATATTCAAAATCTTTCAAAAATTGTGTGTCCAACAACTCCTATCCTCAAAAAGTGAAATGTGGATCACATCCTCACAATGACAATTCAATTGGATCAATTTTTGAGGGGGAGCGTTCTAAATTCATGCTAAGTTTGACACATTTTTCTCCCGAAAGATTTTCAAGACTATTTTTCAAAATATATTTTAATCAAATTTGGTATCTCTAATATCAAACGATTTTATATATTAGAGATAGAGGGAAAAAATGTGATTAAAATGTGATCTAAAGACTCAAGCACTCATGGTTACGATCAAATATCCACAACATATTTAATTCACAACGTTGTTGGTGTCAAAAGGGTGGTTAGGTTTAAGTCCTATGATCCAATCAAAACCGGAGGGATCGTCCCAGGGACAATGCAATAGATTATTAGAAGTCCTTAGAAAAGATGGAGTATTAATGTGAACGTAGCTGAATGCAGACTAAGTACTGAAGCTAGCACTGGAACAATCACAACAAGGTGTTAGTAATGATGTCTTGTAAGCATTGAAGGGGTTTAAGAATGAAAAAGAAATGTAAAGATAAAGGGTGTAAAGAAATTAACCCTCCATACAACTTAGGCAGAAACCGGGTCAAAACCATCATGAAGACAATGCATCATGGACCCAGTGATGTAATGCAAAACCCTTCCCCAGCTGACTCAGACTTCTCTCAAAAGAAGTTTGTTTTATTGTCACGGAGATCAACACGACTTCTATTGACTTTCTCACTCCGAGATAGTTGATATTGAATAGGTGGCATTTGTTCCAGCCTCCAATCACTAAAGTGTACAAATCGAGTCTAGAGCCAAGAGATCAATCAAATCTCGTTAGGACACACGGATGACGATCAAGAGAGTCATACGCTATATCCTTGTGATATTGCTAGAACGCTCAGAGTGATACTATCTAGTATTCACAATGATGAGTGGAAATCCTTCTAGTGTTAACATCAAACAGCACTGCGGTAGGTCATGTGTAAGATTCTTTATGAAATTGAACATATGTAAAACTGAAAAGCAACAGTGGTTTGTTTCTCTATCGAATCAAACTCGTTTCAGGTTTCTACGCAATATCTTTATGATTTTGCCAGAACATTCCGAGTGATATTCATTAATATTCACAATGACGAATGGAAATCCTTCTAGCGTCAACATTAAACAGCGCTACGGTAGGTAACCTGCGAGATTCTTATGAATCAAACTTGTGTCAACTGAAAAGCAACAATGGTAAGATTCTTAATGAATCAAACTTGTTCCAGGAATTTGAATTGACGACTTTAATCAAGCGGATATTTATCCAATTGATTCACTCTTTATGTTCGTAGTCTTGCTTTGAGATGGTCGAGTAAAGAGAATGGCTAGTACAGCCGCGAAACCCTGTCAAGGATGTTCTTAATTGAATCTACCTAATCACAGGTACGATATTTAATATCATGTAACGGTCTTCACCGACCGGAGGTAAAACGCTACCGATTAAGGACGAATGTCAAAGCCATTTAGTCTGTGTGTATGTTTTGTCTCAAGAAGGTGACGTTACGGTGTACTCAGCAAAGTCGAGGATTCAAAACCACATACTCATGCCCAAAGACAATCAACAATCAAGAAAGCTAAAGACTTCCGCAACTCTGATGATCAAAAGCTTCTTTAACAATTAATGTAGAGGAATGACCTCTATTCAAAGGAGATTGTTAGCAAGCTTTCAAGATAATGCGAAGTATGAGCATGTGGATAAAAACACAAGATCGCCAGATGGCAAAGACTATTCAAGAATGATTTAAAGATCTCAAGTTTAAAGACAAAGTCGAAAGACAACGACAAAGGCTCAAATATCACAGCATGAACAACAAGACTACTATTACACGTTCAAGACTCATTTATGACGAAATTCATAATCTCCATTGATCTCCAAATATCAAAGAGGAATGACCTCACATTGGGGGAGATAGTTAGCCTCAAAATATTGAGTGAAACAAGAATGTTCGGTCATAGGTTTTAATTGTAATATTTATTAGAACGTTGTAATAGTTAGTTAAAATAGTCATGACATTACGGGCTTGATGGTTAGCTTAAAAGACCTCTTTCAAGGTACTAAGCATTTATTCAAGCCCGGCCCAAAAGATATATAGTCCATTAGAGAGCCCGCATGTGGGTGGACTATATAAGCACCCTCCTAGCATGTAGGAGGGGGGAGGTTCTCATTTCTTAAATATAATCTCACCAAGTTTATCACCTCCTTCTCTCTACTTTCTCTCACTACTTTCTCTCTCTAAAATCTTCATTCTTTTCATCTATTTTCTATCTTTAATCATCTAAGATATGGGACAACAGAAGACCACCCGAGGAAGACGGTTTATACATTATGGCTTCAAACATACTTTCCATTCTATCTTCAAATTTTGATTGCCTTTTATCCACTTTTAACAACTCTTGCTTAATCTCATGTTGTCCTTGTTCCATCTTTTGTTTATTTTGTTGAAGACGTTAAACGTTTCCTTCCATTTTATTATCATGAGTTTTCAATTCATTAGCAAGTTCATTTAACTCGCTTTTCAACTCAGATCTTAGGCTAATCATTTCTCGTTGCGTGTTATCAAAATTAGCATCACTTGCCTTATAATCCAAAAATTCACCTTCAAGATTATTAGTGTGAGCATTTTGAAAACCTTGAGTAATATTTTGAAAATCACAGTTTTGTTTTTGATTTTTCACTTGCCCATTGTTCCCACTTTGGTAATTACCCTTGTTATAGTTTCGTTGATTTCCTTGATAACCACCACCTTGATTGTTGTTTCAATAGTTATTAGCCTTTTGATTTAGTGGATCTTGATTTGGGCGGGAACCTTGGCCGTTTTGGTTGTAAGTTCTTGTTGCTACATAAGCACTCGAAGTGTTACCACCGGCGGTAATGCACTCGGAAAAATCATGAGCTCTACCACAAGATATACAACTCTTTTCAACCGCTTTAACCGATGCGGAACTCAAAGCATCTTGTGCTTTCCAATGAGTCATATGAGACGAAAATATATCGAAAAACTGATTCTCCTCATTTGCTTCATCATGTTAGGCATTCATGTTACGAGATGATGACGACGAACCCATAGTGGCAACACTCGGTGTGTTACGAGGATTATAAACCTTAGATCTATTCTCGATGATCGTTAAAGCTTCATTTGTTGTTTTGCACAAAAAATTACCACCCGCTGCGGCATTCAAATAATCTCGTTCATGATCGTTAAGCCCATTATAAAACATATTAGTTTGATGCAATTCGGAAAAATCATGGTGTGGACATTCATGTAACATTTCCTTAAATCGTTCCCATGCCGTAGAAAAACTTTCGTTAGGTCTTTGCGTAAACCTTGAAATCTCATTTTTCAAATGTGTCGTCTTAGATGGCGAGAAAAATTGGTTCACAAATTTAGACACGAGATCACCCCATGTCAATATCGAATTTGGAGGTTCTTTCTCGAGCCAAATTTTGGCGGGTCCATCTAAAGAGTATGGAAACAACATCATCTTAATAGCGTCTTGTGGAACATCCTTAAACTTGCTTGTAGCAGTGAGATGGTTGAATATATGTATGTGATAATGAGGGTTATCCTTTTCATGTCCGCGAAACATGTTGGCTTGTAGCATCGACATTAAACCCGTCTTGATTTCAAAATTCTCCGCAAGGATGGAGGGAATCATAATAGCTTCTCCAAAACCCTCAGTGGGTGCTTGAAGCAACACCATCATAGTACGATTAGCCATGGTGACAATTGGTTCTACAACGGGTTCGACAATTGGAGGTTCTTCTTCAATTGGAAGTTCTTGGTTTCCTTCCTTTTGACGATGTTTACGAGCACGTTTTGCTTTAAAGCGGGTTTTCATAAACGTAGCATAGAACGTGGAGGTGAGCAAAGAAGATTCTTTTGGGGGTTTTGTGAATTTTCAAATTTTTGTGTTTTTGATTGTTTTTAATTTTTTTGGATTTTCTTGTGTATTACGTAGACTCAAATCTACCAATCTCTCCTCGAACCAATCTCTTGATTAAAGGAGCCTCAAGGAATGAAAAAAATCACGTGGAGTGAACGCCTTCGATGACTTTAGAACGTTGGTGGAACACCAAATCGTTCAAGAGGTTTCAATCTTTGAAACCAAGAAAATATATATAGTACGTAGATAATACTTTGGGCGGCAAAACCCTCGATTAGCTTTCAAAATAAAATACTCACAAGTGAACGGGTGGAATGAGGTGGCGCGAAGCACCTAAGTACCTAACTTCCCTTTAATGGTCTTTTATAGCATGTTGCCTATCTATTCACCGTATAGTTCGTATTTTTCAAAATCGAGCTAAAAGAACGTATTTATCTATTTTTGCCTTTTTCTTTTTATTTGAGATTCGAATACAATAATTGAGTGATGAAATCCCAATTAAGGTTGTGTTTTCACACTTTTGGAGATATTGTGATTCTATTGTGATACGTATACAATATAGTAATAATATTCACAAAGAAAACAAAAACCGATAAGACGTGTTAATAGAGTTCTACTAACACAAATACTATTTATGGCTATATATAAAAACAAAATGTCCAAATTGATCACAACACACCTCCCCGGTAGCGGCGCCAAAATGATTATGGTAAACTTACACCCTTTAGGTAAAAGGCGTAAAAGCGGTAAGTATTAAGCGAATCGATTTAGGAAAACCAACTGCTAATGACCCTTTGTAAGTTCGTTTTTCAAGGAGGTTGATTGTGTGTGAAAAAATTGTAAGTTTTGAATTAATATTGCTTAGAAAGAAAAGGAGAGAAAAGAAAATGACGGATACGATAAAATTACACTAAGACGGAAAAATGTAAAACCGTAGAAATTGACATAATTAAAACTTGCTCTAAAAATTCCCAAAAAATTATCAAAAATTCATAATAATCCAACTAAGGTTTACAAATTATCAAAACTTTTTCAAACCTTTTAATTAATTAATATTTAATTTTTAATGCTAATTAAAGCCCTAAAAATCAAATAAATTAATAAAAAGCCCAAACAAAGATTTTTCTACTTGTAAACCTCAAAATTAACTTAATAAAACTAAAAAGTATTTTTACAAAATTTTTAAACCTACTAAAACAATTAAAAATAATTAAAAGCTAAAATTAAATAATAAAATAATATTAAAAATCAAAAAATTCAAAAAAATTCAAAAAACTTGCAAACTAGTTTATTTTAACCTAAATAATCAGAAAATGAAGTTGAAATTACCAAAATACCCCTATTGGGCCCCCAAATAGGCTTAAATAAAAAACAGTCCAAAACAATTGGGATTTTCAGCCCAATATTTCAAAGTCCACATAAAGCTACCAAAAAGCCTAGTCCAATTCAGAATTTGATTTTAAACTCAAAAGTTTAAAGGTCCAAAGCTAAGAATGAGCTTATCACAACTTATAAGTCAATAAGCTTATCCTTATTGGGCCAATAAGCCCATTAAGCAATAAGCTGTTGCCATAAGCTCTGCTTAAACACACAACCTTCTTATGAGATTTTAAACCCTTTTGAAAAAAGAAATTTTGAAAAAGACCAAGCAATGAGCCAGAAATAAGCAAAGAACTTTTTCACTAAATGACAAAATAGTCGAGTTTGAGTTCTAGGGGGTTTCAAGAGCTGATTCTTTTTGCAAAAGCTCACAAATAGCTTAACTAAGAATAATCATCAAGAAAAATCCCAAAAAAGTATAGTCAAATAAGCTATAGAAGCAAATAAGCAAATTGAAAAAGTCAAATAAGTTGGTTTCCTAGCAAAACCTTTACCAAATAAGTTGAAACCTTCCAGAATTGATGTTAATCTGAGAAAAATGACACCTGTTACAAAAACCAAGTTGTTGCATGTACCAATAAGCTGAACTGAAAAATAAGCCAATTTGAGCTTATTTGACCAAAAGTCAAAGTGTACCAAATTTTACCAAACTTTCAGAACTTGATTATGAGCTTGTTTTCAGCCTTTTTTGTGAAGGATTCAAGGATGAATCCCTTGAATCAAGCTAACCGGTTGGTTAACTTAACTAGGATTTTGGCACTTATAAGCTTAGTGTCCAGTTGGCTTATGAGCATTGCAAATAAGCAAGTAACACTTAAAATAGAATAATAAGCAGCCAAATATGCAATATCAATCAACCAGAAAGCATGGCATACACTAGCTAAACAAATGCAAGTCCAAATTAAGTGGTCACTTTTGTTGATGCAAATGACCACTTCAGCCAACTTTAATAAGCTGCAACTCTCTCAATAAGCCACCAAATGTAACAACCAAGTATTGCACAGATAGCACACCACAAAAGCACTTCACAAACGAAAATTTAGCCTCTCAATCCAACAAATGAATATTTGAGAGCTGCTGATGTGTTTGGCCAAATGAGGAACACTTAGACAGATTTTTCCAAAAACTTGCGAAAACTTTTCCAATCCTTTTGAAACTTAACCAGCTATCAAAACTTACTTAAAAGCACCTGATGAGTAAAAACCAACCCTAAGAACCAAGGGCACAAGGCCACAAGGCCTTTCGATCGCAAATATCCCAAACAGCCTTCTTTTAGTCCTTTTCAAAAAACTTTTTATTTTTCCAAATAACCTATTGATTTTATGCTTCAAATATCTCAACTAGGTGACAACTAACAGGTTTAAACAATAAAACTACCAACACAAACACAAGAACACAAAATCACATAGCAACTTATCATAGCAGATTTTTAACCAAAAATTTAAAAGAGAAAAGGGTAGAATGAGTGAACCTCTTCCCCACAACTTCCTAGGGGAAGTCAGCAAAGCTCCTTGGACCTTGTTCAACTACTAGAACAAGACCAAGGTCCTTGAACAAGAGAGAAGGTATGCCGATGGTTCAACAGCTGAACCAAGACCTTCTTATGATTGGATCTTCAACACAAGCAACAAACAAACCAACCAAAGTGTGACAATCCGTCAATTTGAGCTCGTTATTTTATTCTCAAGTATTATTTAAAATCGTTATTTTTTTTAATTTATGAACTCACTCACCTTTGGGAAGAAATTGGGTTTTACGTCTTAAAGTAGCATCGACTACGTCTAAACCGTATAATTCTACGTTACGTGTTTACGTTTACATACTCCGTTTTTGTAACAGTCTGACATTCAAATAATAAATTTATTCCTGAATATTATTTTGGAATTTTTAATTTGTGTTTGTTCATAAACTCACAAATGTACGAGAATAAATTAGGACTTACGTGCATAATTTAGCATCTTTTACGATTAAACCGGAAACCCTAGGTTTACGTATTTACGCTTATTTGCTCCGTTTTTGATGAGACAATTTTTATTAGAATCGTTTTGCGCCATAGATTCATAATTTATAAAAACGTTTTTTGTAAAACGACTTGAGGGCACGTAAATCGAGGAAACTAGAATCGAGGAATACCCGTAAATTAGTAGAGATGAGACAAGTGGGACACTTGTCCCACCCCCACTATGGGTGGCAAACTTATACACAAGTATGAGACAATTGTCTCACTACTTGCAAATAAACTCAAAAACGATCTAACAAAACCACCAAACTTCTCATTCACTTCTCACACATGCAATTTTATCAAAATTCTCCATCTCTCTTTCTCTCCCTATGGTGAACGTCCCATATCACCCCTAGATCATCATATTCATCAAAAATTTAACCATAACCTTAAGCTATAATCAACATATGTTGATAGCTACTTAGAAAGATAAAGATTGGAGGTGATTTTAACATATAAAAAGGTGTTTCTATGGAGTTCAAGGGCTGATTTTCAAGAGGGTGTTCATACATATGAAGATCTCAAAAAGTTCATTTGCCAAGTTAAAGATTTGGTGACAAGAACCAAGTCGTGTTCATCTAAAATATCATCATTTCATCATATAGATTGTTATAGAGATCAATATCTTTTTATCACCCTATTGTTTTGTATATGTATTCATGTATTTTCTTCAAAAATGGATATGTATATGATGATAAATGATGATCAATATATTTTGTGGGGATAGATTTAGTTAAAAAGGCTAAAACCAACAAGTAAAGATGTTAAAATCTTGGTTAATTACATAGGCTGTATAAAACAGTAAGTATTAATATGATTAATACATGGTTTTGCCAAGTAAAAAAGTTCTTTGAATTATGTCTAATCGAATTGATTACCGGTTAAGAGTGCGACTCAGTTGTTCTTGGTGAAAAGAAAGGAAAATGATTATCTATTTTAAAATTAAAGTAAAATGAAAATGTAATTGTCGTTAAGTAAAATTGAAAGCTTTAAAATTAAGACTAAAAATTAAGACTTAAAAATAATTGACGAAAAATTGAAAACTTTTAAAAGTAAATTTGACAACTTAATAAAAATCCAATCTAGAAATTTAAAATAAAGTAAAACAATTAAAATAACACTTAAGAAATTTGGCGGGAAAAATTAAGATTTAAAACTAAACAGGAAACAAGAAATAAAACATAAGTCAGAATAAGTAAATTCTTAACCTAGTTCGGAATCCGTGATCAACACCTAATTCGGAATAGATAATTCCACACCTAATTCGGAATCCACATTCCAACCACAATCCGGAATCAATGAATTGGATCTAATCCGGGATCCGAAATCACGAACCTAGTTTGGAATGTAGTCTCACATCTAATTTGGGATAAGGGCAATTGCAAGTAGTTCGGAATCCGTCTTCTATGTAATCCAGAATCCACGCATGCTTTATCTAATTCGGAATAAGGGAAATATGCACTCAAGTCGGAATATGCTATCCTGGACCTAATTCGTGATAATACTTCCTACATCTAATTCGGGAAAAGGTCAATTGCAAGTAATTCGAGAAATGAAATCCAGTACCTAACTCGAGAAAAGTAAATTCTACACCTAAGTCGGATAATTAGGGTTTACTAGTTCGGAATGAACAAAAATTAAGCAAAACTAAAATAAGCTAAAATCAAATAAGCACTTATCTAACAGTTTAACCAAATCAATTTTAAGAAAAAGCAAATAAACCAAAATTTAAAAACTTTCAAAAACACTAAATAATCAAAATATTTAAAATTAACTTTTTATAAAAATAAACTAATTAGCACTTAATTAAAAATAAGAAAAATAACACAACAAGCACTAAAACACTATAAGCTATAAAAATCCAACACTAAAAGATCAATAAGCACAATCAAACTCAAACATCAATCAATCAAGAACATGATTAACAAACTACATGATTATCTAAATCAAAAGAAGATTAAAAATAAAGAAAGGTAGAATGAGAATGATTAATTGAAAAAGCTTGAAATTAAGATGATTAAAGATTTAAATTACAAGGTTAATGAAAAAGCTTAAAACATTAAGAAAAGCTAGAGAGAGAAAGTGATATTAAGCTACTCCTAATTACCTTACAATATTAAAACTATCTAAAAATTAACTAACACTAACTCCGCTCTCCTAATGACATATTAGGAGGTATTTATAGGAGGAGTACATGTTGATGTTTTCTTCTTTCTTTCTTCACGTCTCGACTCGATTTAAATTCTTTGTCTTTCTCAACGTCGTCTCGGGATTTGTCGATATAAATTGAACTCGTCTTATAATTTTCTTATTTTATTAGACTTGGGTTCCTCGACTTCGTTAAACTTCCGTCTTTAGACTTTTTCTTCGATAAATCTTCAGAATAGGCCTTGGACTTCCGTTCTTTTTACACTCTTGATCTTTTGACTTCGTCTTTTCTCGTTTTCTTCGATAAAAGCCCGTGAAAGCCTGTGTTTTCTTCCCTTTTCACATTTTGGTCCTAAATCACAACAAAAACACAAACCACGCATAATTCTGACATTTACGACATAAAATACACGTTTTGGCTTGGTTATTATTATAATTAAGTGGTAAAAGGATAAGTGTTTCCACACTTATTAATGATTACTTGGCTAAATGGCTTGGATTATTAAATATACAGATAGATATATTATTTTTATATATGTGGAGAGTTGGCCACTCAATGGAATCATTAAAATGAGCAAGATATGATCAAAATACTATTGAGGTACAAATCTGTATAGTCTGTTTTGGAAGAATTATTAAAAATAGTTAGAAGATGATTAAGCAGTAGCTATAAGATAGTTATTTGTATAACACATCATTTAGTTTCTTCTGCTCAAATTTGAGCTTCTATCTCCTTATAGAACTCAAGATATGGCAAAAATGGTGGAATGGACTTTAATAATCAGATTTGTAAATAAACTATATAGTATAAAAAGAGCACTCAAGTAAATATTATTATAAAATAAATATATAAAACCCACTAACTAATAATAATTATTAAAAAATGAGTTGTGTGTATTATAATAAATAAACATGGCAGTTTATAAAAGTAAAAAAATCAAATGTTTTCTAAAGTTATAAAACTATATATAAGTTTTACGTCTTTTCGGCTAAAACCGAAACATTAACGTTTTCGCCAATAAAACTTAGACGGTCGGACCCGTCTAATGTAACATTTTTATAACTCATATACTGATATGTAACCACATTTAACAAGCAAAAACCGATATACCCGAGCTTTATAACTTATGGACCTTAATGGGCCAAAGTAGCCTTATTGGACCACTAGCCCAACTAGTTTTGCTTAACACTAATGGACTTACTCATGGGCTTAACCCACTTGGGCCCAACACATGAGTATAGGCCTGGTATTAAAAGTATAAATGGGCTAATATAATGAATTGAACTCTTAATGGGCTTATTGGGCCTTAATATGTAAATGGATTAAAACTAGTATAACTAGTCTAAATTGACTAACACATAACAAAAATAATGTTGTATGAAGAGATAAAATCTCATTTGATCATCATCATACTTATGATATCATCATATATACATAACCATTATTTTTATAAAGTCATTGGACAAGAGTCTAAGATCGAGTATTAATTGTCTAGGTTTCCATGATTGAAGCACGCACCATCGCCGATAACCCGCCTTTCCTAATCAACGTGAGTTCATAGCCTCGCACTCTTTTAAATGTTTTATGAAATGTTTTATAAACCCGAGAGGGAGATAACATGCTAGTTTTAATAAAAATAGGACACTAGTTGTCCCGATTGTATGTATATTGATATGGACCCGAATGATTATATGACCCAATGACTGAAATGAGATGGATTATTATTAGTTAAGTTATGTCACTAGAAGTCCCATTAGCATGAATTTTGAACTATCGGGATTTGGGAGACGCTTATGCATATAATAGTACTATTTGGGAAAGATCACCCCAGTTCGCGCCTTGACGGTTGATCCCCGTCGTGCCACATTGATTGGTAAGCGAATTTATGTATGAGAAGATTTATACAAGCGTGATTATTGTGACGACAGGCTGTTTTAGATGGGCAAAGGAATTACGGGTTAGCTACCCGTTGTTTGTTATAGTAAGGTTGCAATGTTCTGCGGCTTATAATAATCCAATAATGAAGATACTGATATACGCATTGAATTATAATATATTGCCTGACTAGCAATATGGGGTCTTATTACTGATAGTATGTTCGTGTTTTGGTTTTTTCATAACCATTTCATATAACGGTTTTTATTAAGCTCTATACAACGTTATAAAACGTATTGTATGATGTTTTTACGACAATGGTTCGTATAATGGTTTTGAAGGCAAAAGCCTACATTATGATTTATGACAAAGATCCGTATAAAAAGTCTTTGGCCTATTTTATAGCCTACGACAAAGATTTGTACAAAATGATTTTTGGTAATAATTATATACCGGTGATATATTAATGGTTTATATTAAACTCTATGAATTCACTCGTCGTTTCGCTGACTTTTTAACATGTTTTATCTCAGGTACTTGAAGGTAATTCTCGGAAAGACGACAAGAATTTATGGCCCGTATTCAAATAAAAATTTTCATTCAAATGTTTTGTAAATTTGTATGACATGATATGACCTGAGGACCTATGTAATTTGATATTTATGAATGGAAAATGCTTTATTATTAAACGACGCGATTTTTAAGCGTTGTCTATGATTTGAGTAATGTGTTATCCCGTAACACCAACGACTCTTCCGCTGAACTAAAGTATGAATATTTGGGGGTGTTACAGTTTGGTACCAGAGCTCTCGTTATAGAGAACGAAAGATTTTTAAAACAAAGGTTTTAAATAAAAAATTTCAAAATCTTTTAACCATAAATATTTTTGAATAAATAATTTGAGTAATGTGTTTAAAATTCTTTTGACTATAACGGTGCCGAAGAATTCCCGAGTTATTGATAAGGCTAGACTGAGAAGTGTTATTTTAATATATATATATATATATATATATATATATATATATATATATATATATATATATATATATATATATATATATATATATATATATATATATATATATATATATATATATATATATATATATATATATATATATATAACTTGGATTATATATATATATGTTGTAATTTGATTAAATGATTGTTTGATGATTATTTTCATACTTATATGAGGTATTTATACGACGTAGATTGTCACAAGGAACCCTAACTCCCCTAGCAAATCAATCGAAGCTATTCCTGTAGGAATTCTAGCTATCCCAGATCTAAACCAAGTTGTGGATATTTATGATCCCAACAAAATGGTTGATATTAGTAGAAATGTTGATATTAGTTGATTGTGATATTAAAGAAGAATTGGCGAGATTAAATCTGATATCGATGTCATGACGATCTTTCCTTATAGAGTGGAGTTTGACAAAACCTTACCACCAAGAAAGGTGTCATCTGATTCGGTGTCACCCAATTCTTAAATTTTAAATCGAAAAGGTGAATGTTGCACTTGAGGCTGTCATTGGAGCCTTACACAAAAACCTCATGCCACTTGTACCTTTCTGAGAAGTCTAATTGAGTGTGTGAGTTATTTCATACTAGCGACTCATTTGATAACTATTGTTGTAAGAACTATAGAATTGGAAATTAAGTGTTGTTCATATCGAGTTTTTATTGCCCTTTCAAGGTCTAAGAATAAGGTTGAAAGTATTGGAGAATGAGATAGGATGTCGCATTGAGTATAAGTTGATTGAAACTTGAATAAAGTCAAATTTAACTCGTATGGAATACGAGAATGTTAAGAGGAAGTCGTTAAGTCCTGTGGTTGAATTATAAGGTTTTAAATGATTGTTAATTCGTGTTAAGGGTTGTTCATAGGCCATAGTCCAATGACGAGGATGCCTAGTGTCCAAGAAATAAATTGAAGAAATTTTCTTCTGAATTGGGACCGATGGATCTTCCAGGACAGGTGGAACGCCTAATGACTCATGTAGATTAGTATTCATTGTAGTATCTTTTAAAAATCCCTAACTTAACTGAGACATCAGTTGGTAGGATGAGTTCTTGGAATTGTATGACATGGCGACACGTAATGTGTTACGGTACAACTTTTGACTTGTTTGTGATTAATGAAAAGACTATCTTTGATTGCTAAATTCTACATGTATCGATGTTATCTATCTTTTCATGCTTCTTCCTAACGTTCGCATTAGTGATGCAACCATTCAACAAGTACTCATTTTGGATAAAGTTGCGTTGTAGATTCTCCTCTTTGTATTCCTAAGTACCATCGACGTCATGAACCTCAAGATTATTTGGCTGAGCTCATTTCCTATCATATCGTAGTTAGTTCTTGGTGCTACTCTTCATCACTCTTTTGCAGACTACTCATTGTTTTTATAAGTTAAACTAGTGTCCCTTGAGAAAAATTGAATTTTCATCACCATATGGATTATTCAAAGTGAGACTTATAAGTAATCGTTATCGATATAAAGTTGTTTATGAAACATCTTGGAAAATTTAATTGCTTCCATAACGAATAACATCTCTGTAGATTCATTTGATTTTTATTTCATGATTAAGCATGATTATATATATTTTAAACATGATGACAAAATTTTGACGAACTGAGTATTGCATCGTTAATCCTTAATTGTGCATAGTTGCGTGCCTACGTACAATCTGGAAGGAACCATGTAAGGCTGATTAGTAGTCACCATGAAATTGTTACTAAACATTACATTTTTTTGTAATCGTGAAAGATTGAATTTTTATGAGATCTGCAAGGAGTGCAAAATAGGGACATATTGTTAGGGACACCTACATATGTGCCCGTACCATTTATTCTTCTGAATCGAATTTACTCATCTGTGGAAATTGTCTTATTTTACAATTGACCTCCCCTTCTTGTCCAATTCTCTCATGGTGAGATTCTTTGGAAAATTTTCTAATTACCGAGTATTGATACCCGACTGGGTGTATTGACATTCCTATCCTTTCTTTTGATTAGATTCCATTTGAATGACGTGGGTAACGATCCGAGGTGCTTTCGAATGCGTACTCAATTCATGAAAACATGATATATACTCATATTTGTTAATGTTTTCGTCTTTGTCTAATTTGACATTCTCTCGTGTAAATCATGCGTTGACCTTACTCTTTTAATGGTAGTTATGTCTCCAGATATCCTTGATTTTGTGAAGGGTTACGAGTTATTCTTAGTCTTTTGAGAAGTTCACATCTTATCAACGGTAATGAAACTGGAAAGTTGGTAGTGCCAGTAGAATGGATTGATTGATTATGACATGACGACATTGTCTTAATTGATGGGAACTCGAGTGGAATTCCCCTAAAAGATAAGATGTTGAATATCAAAGGTGATCTAAATAATTCCCGATGGATGACCATATCCTGCATTTACGCTTGAAATTATACCATGAATAGTTATGAACTAGTCATAGATCTTGTAATATAGAAAGAACCTAAAGTAAATTTATTAAAAGATGTTCCTGTTATTTGAAACTTTCTGAGGTATTTGCTGATGAACTACCTAGACTTCCGCCAACAAGGAAAGTTGAATTTGGTATTGATTATATTCCCGGTGCTGCATTTGTGGCATGTGCACTATACGTCAGCACCATCTTAATCAAAAGAGTTACCGTGCAACTGAGTGAGTTGTCGAAGAAAGCTTTTATTCTACCGAGCTCGTCATCATGAAGAGCTATGGTGTTATCATTCCTTATATTTATTAATTACCGTGAGCTGAATAAATTGACGATCAAAGTCTATATCCATTACCCAAGATGAAAGATTTGTTCGATCATTTACAAGGTTCTAGCGTATATTCAAAAATTTGATCTACAGCATGGTTATCATCAAATTCGTGTCCGCAAGGAAGATTATCTATTCCAATCACTACATCTAGAACTCATGATGAACATTATAAGTATCATGTGATGTCGTTTGGATTGACCAATGCACATGTAGCATTCATAAATTTGGTGAATCACGTGTGTAGGCTGTAATTTGATAAATTCATGCTTGTGATCATTAAGGACCATTTGTTTGTTTCTAAGAATAAGAAGGAGTTAATAATCATTTTTAGACTGCCCTGAGTTGGCCGAGCAGTGAAAACCGGTACCTTGAGTATTCATCATGTGATTTAAGGCTTGGTCCTTTACATTATTTGACCGTATGATTAATAGGAAATGGAATCCAATAATGACTCTTCAAATATTAGAGCCATTAAGGCTTTGGGTTATACCAAAAAGAAAGTGCAAAAATGTTTTGACAAATATTTATCAAAGGATTTTTAAGGAATCATTCCCTTATACCAAATCATTTAACTAAACTCCCTTAGGAGTAGATGTTTGTGTATACCTCAAGACAACCTAAGAGGGATTGAGGAAACCATTTAAACCGTGACTTGGAACTTGGAACGACAATTTTTGCTCTTCAACTAAGAAAATTTTAACCAAAGTATAAACAAAGATTTTTCGAACATTTACAGATCTTATTAATTATTCTCGATAAAACCACAAAAATCGTGTTAATTAAATTCAAATTTATTTTGAACATTTTTCTATATTTGGACGAACTGAGAAATTTAAAAAAAATTTACGTTTATGTTTCATAAAAAATAAATATTTATTATTTAATTACTTGTAATATTTATCGACGATTTAGACGTTGGATTGAGAAAAACTAATAAAGATAATAGTTGAGAAGAAACTAAAACTTAGAATATATGAAGAAAGAATTTCTGAGTGATTATGGGCATGATATTTATTTCATCGGGGAAGGTGAATGTAGTTGCTGACATGTTATGTAGAAAGAATAGAGAACCAATTAAGATGTGTTCCTTAGGATTGACCATACATAATAAATTGCCGAGAATTTTAAAAATAGCCAATGCTTGTAAAAAAAGATAATATAAATAATAAAGAGTTTCGCGGCTAATGAAAACCATTAGAAATGAGAGTCGATGGCGTTAAATGTTTAAAAGGCGCTTGTGGTTGCCTAAATATGGAGGATTTCGAGATTTAGTCATGTTGGAACCTCATAAGTTTAAGTATTCTATTCATGCCATTTCTGATAAAATGTATCTTTATCTGAAGAAGTTGTACTGATGGCCAATTATAAAGGCAGACGTCGCCTCATACATTAGTAAACATCTAACTCTTGCGAAGGTCAAGGCTGAACACCAAAATCCATAAGGATTGCTTCTACAGCTTATAATTCTTGTTTGGAAGTTAAATAGAACCACCATGGATTCTTATCATAAATCTTCCAAGGTCATCATCTGGATTTGATTCTATTTGGGTCATCGTCGACAAACTGACCAAATCTGCTAATATCATTCCCGTTAATGATAGATTCTCGATGGAGAAGTTGACTCTTATGTATTTAAAGGAGTTGTGTAAGCATGGTGTGCCTGTATCGATCATCTCTATCAAGATCCTTGCTTCGCATAGAATTTCTATAGATTCCTTCAGAAGTCATTAGGAACGAATCTTGATATGAGTACTTATTACCACCCCAATCGAAGGGACAAGGTAAAGTAACGATACAAACACTAGAAGTCTTGTTTTATGTTTGAATAATTGACCTTTGGTAATGAACAGGAAAATCGCTTTCCTTTAGAGAGATTATCATTGATAATTATCGCTTTAGGATTGAGATCGAACCTTGCAAGGATCTATATAAAGAAAAGTTTAAGAACATCTGTTGGCGGAGTTGGGATGAAGATACCCGACCCGCGAAACCTGAAATGATTGTGGAAATTAGGATCTGATTATTGACTGCCAGTAGTGGGCAGGAGGTTATGTGAATATAAAATGTAGATCTTGAAGTGAAGGATGGATAGCAAAGCTATGCCGAGAACTTTTCATCATGGAAAGATGAATGTATCATCTGAAAGATCATGGGAAAATAAGTCCCCGTTGTATGGGACCATTGCGATAATGTAAAGATTTGGACCGAGAGGCATATAAGCTGGATCTACCTCAGAACTTCTAGGGCTGCATGAATTATGTTTCGTATATCGAACTTGATAAAATGTCTATCAAGTGAAAATCTGATTATTTCTTAATAAAGTTTAGATCGGCGAAAAGTTTCATTCATCAAAAACCCGTGGACATCATGGATAGAGAAAGTAAGTCAACTTAAGCATGATCGTAATCCCATTGTTATGTTGATGAAACTCGCGTATTGTAATGAATTACACTTGTGAGAAAAGACCGAATGTGGAGGAAATACCCACATGGCTTTAACTCTATAATAAGCGAGTAGTAAGATGAATTGATCTTTGAGGACAAAGATCCTCTTTAAGGGTAACTGTTGTGACAATCCGTCAATTTAAGGTCGTTATTTTATTATCAAGTATTATTTAAAATCATTATTTATTTTTAATTTATGAACTCACTCACCTTTGGGAAGAAATTGGGGTTTACGTATTAAATTAGCATCGACTAAGTCTAAACCGGAGAACTCTACGTTACGTGTTTACGTTTACATAGTCCGTTTTTGTAACAGTCTGACATTCAGATAATAAATTTATTCCTGAATATTATTTTGGAATTTTTAATTTGTGTTTGTTCATAAACTCACAAATTTACGAGAAGAAATTAGGACATACATGCATAATTTAGCATCTTCTACGATTAAACCGGAAACCCTAGGTTTACGTATTTACGCTTTTTTGCTCTGTTTTTTATGAGACAATTTTTATTAGAATTGTTTTGTGCCGTAGATTCATAATTTATAAAAAACGTTTTTCGTAAAACGACCTGAGGGCACGTAAATCGAGGAAACTAGAATCGAGGAATACCCGTAAATTAGTGGAGATGAGAAAAGTGGGACACTTTTCCCACCCCCACTATGGGTGGCAACCTTATACACAAGTGTGAGACACTTGTCTCACTACTTGCAAATAAACTCAAAAACCATCTAAAAAAACCATCAAACTTCTCATTCACTTCTCATACATGCAAGTTTATCAAAAATTCTCCATCTCTCTTTCTCTCCCTATGTTGAACGTCCCATATCACCCCTAGATCATCATATTCATCAAAAATTTAACCATAACCTTAAGTTATAATCAACATATGTTGATAGCTACTTAAAAAGATAATGATTGGAGGTGATTTTAACATATAAAAAGGAGTTTCTATAGAGTTCAAGGGCTGATTTTCAAGAGGGTGTTCATACATATGAAGATCTCAAAAAGTTCATTTGCCAAGTTAAAGATTTGGTGACAAGAACCAAGCCTTGTTCATCCAAAATCTCATCATTTCATCATATAGATTGGTATAGAGATCAATTTCTTTCTATCACCCTATTATTTTGTATATGTATTCATGTATTTTATTCAAAAATGTATATGTATATGATGATAAATGATGATCAATATATTGTGTGGGGATTTTGTGTTAATAGATTTGGTTAAAAAGGCTAAAATCAACAAGTAAAGATGTTAAAATCTTTGTTAATTACATAGGCTGTATAAAACAGTAACTATCAATATGATCACTTGGCTAAATGGCTTGGATTATTAGATATACAGATAGATATATGATTTTTAAATATGTGGAGAGTTGGCCACTCAATGGAATCATTAAAATGAGCAAGATATTATCAAAATACTATTGAGGTACAAATCTGTATAGTCTGTTTTGGACGAATTGTTTAAAATACTTAGAAGATGATTGAGAAGTAGCTATGATAGATTTATTTGTAGAACACATCATGTAGTTTATGATGATAAAATTTGAGCTTCTATCTCCTTTTAGAACTCAAGATATGGCAAAAATGGTAGAATGGACTTTAATAATCAGATTTGTAAATAAACAATATAGTATAAAAAGAGCACTCAAGTAAATATTATTATAAAATAAATATATAAAACCCACTAACTAATAATAATAATTATAAAATGAGTTGTGTACTATAATAAATAAACATGGCATTTTATAAAAGTAAAAAGCTCAAATGTTTTCTAAAGTTATAAAACTATATATAAGTTTTACGTCTTTCCGGCTAAAACCGAAAGATTAACGTTTTCGCCAAATAAAACTTAGACGGTCGGACCAGTCTAATGTAACATTTTTATTACTCATATACTGATATGTAACCACATTTAACAAGCAAAAAACCGATAACCCGAGCTTTATAACTTATGAACCTTAATGGGCCAAAGTAGCCTTATTGGACCACTAGCCCAACTAATTTGGCTTAACACTAATGGACTTACTCATGGGCTTAACCCACTTGGGCCCAACACATGAGTATACGCCTGGTATTAAAAGTATAAATGGGCTAATATAATGAATTGAACTCTTAATGGGCTTATTGGGCCTTAATATGTAAATGGATTAAAACTAGTATAACTAGTCTAAATTGACTAACACATAACAACTATAATGTTGTATGAAGAGATAAAATCCCATTTGATCATCATCATACTTATGATATCATCATATATACATAACCATTATTTTTATAAAGTCATTGGACAAGAGTCTAAGACCGAGTATTAATTGTCTAGGTTTCCGTGATTGAAGCACACACCATCGCCGATAACCCGCCTTTCTAATCAACGTGAGTTCATAGCCTCGCACTCTTTTAAATGTTTTATGAAATGTTTTATAAACCAGCAAGGGAGATAACATGCTAGTTTTAATAAAAATAGGACAACAGTTGTCCCGATTGTATGTTTATTGATATGGACCCGAATGATTATATGACCAAATGAATGAAATGAGATGGATTATTATTAGTTAGGTTATGTCACTAAAAGTCCCATTAGCATGAATTGTGAACTACCGGGATTTGGGAGACGCTTATGCATATAATAGTACTATTTGGGGAAGATCACCCCAGTTCGCGCCTTGACGGTTCATCCCCGTCATGCCACATTGATTGGTAAGCGAATTTATGTATGAGAAGATTTATATAAGCGTGATTATTGTAACGACACGCTGTTTAGATGGGGCAAAGAAATTACGGGTTAGCTACCCGTTGTTTGTTATAGCAAGGTAGCAATGTCAAGCGGCTTATAATAATCCAATAATGAAAATACTGATATACGCATTGAATTATAATATATTGCCTGACTAGCAATACGGGGTCTTATTACTGATATTATGTTCGTGTTTTGGTTTTACATAACCATTTTCATATAACGGTTTTTATTAAGCTCTATACAACGTTATAAAACATATTGTATGATGTTTTTACAACAATGGTTCGTATTATGGTTTTGAAGGCAAAAGCCTACATTATGATTTATGAAAAAGATTCGTATAAAATGTCTTTGGCCTATTTTATAGCCTACGACAAAGATTTGTACAAAATGATTTTTGGTAATAATTATATACCGATGATATATTAATGGTTTTTATTAAACTCTATGAATTCACTCGGCGTTTCGCTGACTTTTTAACATGTTTTATCTCAGGTACTTGAAGGTAATTCTCGGGAAGACGACAAGAATTTATGGCCCGCATTCAAATAAAAATTTCCATTCAAATGTTTTGTAAATTTGTATGACATAATATGACCTGAGGACCTATGTAATTTGATATTTATGAATGGAAAATGCTTTATTATTAAACGACACGATTTTTAAGCGTTGTCTATGATTTGAGTAATGTGCTATCCCATAACACCAACGAATCTTCTGCTGAACTAAAGTATGAATATTTGGGGGTGTTGCACAGAGGTTGATAAACCTTCACAAGCTTCGTGTCAACAAGCTTGCAAGAGCTTATAGCTTTTGGAAGGGGTTAGCACAAGTAAATATGCAAATCAGAAACCTAGTTTTGAAAATTTTCCAAAGCTTGAAAACCTTTTCAAAACAAAACGTGGCTTAACCAAACCACCAAAACACTATGAAAACACTAAATGGAACTCAGAATTTGCTTCTCCTTACAAACTTCAAACAACAAAAAGGAATTACACTTTCAAACTTAGAAAATACCAACTTTTATTAATTTTAAAGAAAATTACAAAAGAGAAAGCAAAAACTAGAACAAAGGGACTCTCACATGTTGAGGTCTCCTTATCTAGAGGTCTAAGGACTATTCTAGAAAGCTGAAAACTATAAACCCTAGCTATGAATTCTCAGAATTGCCCTTGATGCGTTTGATATGAATGAGATGTCCACATTGATCCAAGTCATGTATTTTACCTTAGGGACCAAGTAGTGAATGTGGTTTGTTGATCTTTCTACGTGGGATGTCTTGGAGAGGAGGGTGTGATTTGATTGGTGGACGGCTTGAATGGTGGGGTCCATTGGGTGATGGGATGGGGAATGTTAAGTGTGGGATGCGTTCGTATGAAGTTGAATTAGTTTTTTTTAGGGTAATTTGGAATTACCCTTTGTTTTTAGTGGGTGGTAATTAGGGAGGATGAATGGTGAATAGTGTAACTTTTGATCTGAAAAAGGTGGGGAAAGGTGTTTGGCGCGTGTTTCGGATATTCAAACTTTAGGAATGGCACATTTAGTCCGTGTCTTTTGGAAAAATATATATAACAAGTCTTTTCAGCATAACAAACGATTTCCATTTGTAATAAACTTCTTGTTTTCAGACTTTTGCCCCAAAAACTTTACAAAAGGGTTTTCAAGGACTTGTTTTGTACTTCTTGGATATTTGAAGGACCAATCTTGAAACTTTTTGAACTTTGAAGGTATTCTTTGTATGTTTGACATAGCGGAGGACCAATATTGACAAATCCATATTTTTGAGGGACTAATTTTGCCAATTCTTCAAAGTTGAGGAACCCTTTTGTAATTTTGACAAACTTTAGGGACCAAACTTGTAATTATAAATATACAAGGGTATAAAGTGTCGTTTCTTTAATGATGAAGGACTTCTCTTAAACATCTTCAATTCTTCAAGGTCTTTTTCTTGGAAAATCACAACTAGGGTCCGGTTTATTGTGCGGCTTCGTTTCTCGTGTTCGTTTTTTCTTGTTTTTGTGATCTTTTGTCTTTTTCACGACATCCATACCAAAAATACACAAGTAAGAAACACAGGCGTAACAAACACAGGCATAATATATGGTATTTTATGAAATTTTAGCATTTAAATCCCAAAAAGAATGATGAGACCATGAATAATTGTAGTCTCATCACCGATCCATCTGATTTGTCAAGTTTTACCTATATAATAAAAAAAATATGTCAACATCAATTTCTGGAATTGAATTTCATAGCTGATCAAAATATTGAATATAACAAGTAACAATTTTTTATTCTTTTTCACATGTGAATATTGAAATATGTTATAGTAAAATTAATATATTCTTCAATCTGTTTTACTGAAGTATACTATTTTTATAAATCAAATCAATTTTGATAACAGCATTATGATACTATGATCAGAATGTATTTTTAGATAGTAAAAATACCTTGAAGTGCAGTTCTTTCCTCGGTTTGTTCTTTGCATTTTGAATACTTGATTCTCCAAAATTATACTTCTTTCTCGAAGTACTTACCTTGATCTCCCTCATTTCTTTAATTCGCACAATTTCATTGTCATTCTCTTAGGTTTCTTATACTTGATGGCAATGATAGACTATCTCTTCTTGAATAAGGCTAAACATAGTTCTTGTATACTTGCCTTGCAGATATCTTTCAATCGGCAACCTTGTCTTGAATCTTTGAGTCCTTTGCATTGTTGAGTCATCCAGAAGCTCTTGTTTGTGTCTCTGTGTTTCCATTGCTCCTTCAAAACTCATCATGAAGTGTAACAAGGTTTATTGTCCTCTTGTGAAATGTGAGAAGAAAGAGTTTTCGCTCTCAGAGCTTGATGTGGTTCTCATAAGCCCGCACAACTCTACATCTCTAAAATAAGTAGGTATCCATCGTGTTCTTATTTTATACGTATCTGATAACCACTTATTATCTTCCAAATGATATTATGCAATCAACACCCCCCATTTCCTCTCAAACTATTGGGGCTCTAAGTATAAAATTCAAACAAGCTGAAGAAGTCTTCTCCTAAAGTTACCATTATCTAGAACTTCTTTTCAAATCTGTGTAAATATGTATCATGTTAATAAATACTGCAACAAAAACATTATACATTTCTTTTCACATGTGAACATTATTCTATTTCACATTATTCATTGCTTTTCACATGTGAATATTCTATTTAATTATTTGTTTTGCACATGTGAAAATCCTTTTTGAACATTCACCTATTTCATATTAAACATTGTTTTTCATAGGTGAAGATTATTTTTTTGCACATATTAATAAATACTGCAACAATAACATTATACAATGTTTTTCACATGTAAACATTATCCTTTTTCACATTATACATTGATTTTCAAAATTAAAATTCATATTTTAGTTATTGTTTTTCACATGTGAAAAATCCTATATGAACATTAACCTATTTCATAATATACATTCCTTTTAACAGGTGAACATTCTCTTTTTTCCACAGTAAGTTATAGTGTAATACTTTGTGTTTACCTTTAATAGAAGCTTGTTTGTAATATGCCACATGCATAGCCTATGAGTTGAGTGATGTAAAATAGCTTCAATTGCATTTTTCATCTTTGGATCTTGATCGGTAACAACAAGTCTTGGTTGCTTTTTAAAAGCTTTCAGGAAACAAGATAGCAACCATATATACGAATTTTTTGTTTCAGTTGAAAGCATTCCAGCACCAAATGTGACGCATTTTCGATGATTGTTAATCCTAGTGAATGGTACAAAGACCATGTTGTACCTATATTAAATAACAAATTATAGTTATTTGTGTACCAATTTAGATTCAAGATTAAATGCTTTAAGGATAGCATATTCATGTTTTAACTTCCACAAGTGAAGATTCTATATTTTTTTCATAAGCATTAATTTTTGTTAGTACTAAATAGGCATTAATGAATACAATCTTAAAAAAAACAAATTCCATACTTACTTGTTTGTTCTGAATGTTGCATCGAAAGAACTTGTATCACCGAACTCTTTATAGTTGTATTTCGCCATCTCATCAGCCCATAACAGTGAAGTCAACAAGTTGTTCTCTACCGCATACTCAAATGAAAAGTTATCCAAGTTCTTTTGCTTGTTTGTCATTTTATCAACCAACATATGTGCGTCACTATCACCTAAATGTGTGTTTAAATCTCTATGATAGTTTCTGAACTTAGTTGTTGTGGCATTGACCGATTCATATCCACCATGGGTTGAAACATACAAATGATGTGCTTTTGTGTGTCCCAAGCTTGTACTACCCATCTGTTGAATAAAAACCTGCTGACCATGTGTCATCTGTTTCCGCTTCTTTGTAAGATTTCTGTAAGCTTTTGGGATAAAAGTGTGGTTGTGTTCTTCCTCAAACTCATAAAACTCATATGTTGTCTTATTAGAATTTAACTTGAACTTAACTCTTGCCAAACAACCAGTTCTTATGATACTTGAAGCCCTAATCTAATTGTCACGTCTTTCCTTATTCATTGTATCTTTATTAACCCCTTGCGGTAAACCTAGTTTGTTGCAAAGAAGATACTTTCTTTATATTAAACCACTCCTTAGTTTTTCTTCTTTACCCATCCTAATGCTAAACCCTGACTTTGCAGCATAGTTCTCATACATATCGATGCACTTATCTATCATTGCATATTCAGTCCCAACTATTGGTTTATGACACTCATCGACTAGAGGCTTGTAAGTAAAGCTTCCATCTGCCTTCATTATTTCTTCACATATATCTGTATTAGATTCTTTAATATAATACATGCCTACATAAAATTTATTTATTAATAGAAAATTTTCAAATCATTATCAGAGTCTGACCCTATTTTTTCATACATTTTTTCACTTGTGCAAATACTTAACAAATAATTTCTTTCTTTAAATTTCAAAACAATTTTTCTTTCTTTTAATTTGTTACTTTTACATCAGAAGCTAATAATCTTTGTTACTTTTACAGTTCTTTTACAAATAAGATACTAACATAAAAAACTAATTAATTATGTTATTCCAAACTCTTCACTCGTGCACATACTTTCAAATCTAAAATCATATCCTAAATTTTTCACTTATGCACATACTTTAAAAACATAAATAATAACCTAATTCTAATTTTTGCTAAATTTTTCACTTGCGCAAATAGTTTATAAATACAAAATGAAAACCTAATTCAAGTTTTCAATGGTCAATAATCAAAGCCTAATTCTAATATTTTCTAAACTATTCACTCGTGCAGATACTTTACGAAATCAATAATCAGAGCCTAATTCTAATTTTTCCTAATGTATTCACCCGTGCAGATATTTATTAATCAATAATCAAAGCCTAATTCAAGTTTTCACTAAAATATTCACTTGTGTAGATAGTTTATGAATCTATAATTAGAGCCTAATTCTAATTTTTCCTAATCTCTTCACCCATGTAGATACTTTATTAATCAATAATCAAAGCCTAATTCAACTTTTCACTAAATATTAACTTGTGCAGATTCTTTAGGAATCAAAAATCAGAGTCTAATTCTAATTTTTCATAATCTCTTCACTCTTGCAGATACTTTATTAATCAATAATCAAATCCTAATTCAGGTTTTCACTAAAATCTTCACTTTTGCAGATACTTTACGAATCAAAACTCATAGCCTAATTCTAATTTTTCATAATCTCTTTAGTCGTTCAGATACTTTACGAAATCAATAATCAGAGCTTAATTCTTATTTTTCTAAAATGTTCACTCGTGTAGATACTTTACGAAATCAATAATCAAAGCCTAATCCAGGTTTTCACTAAAATCTTCACTTGTGTAGATACTTTAAGAATCAAAACTCAAAGCCTAATTCTAATTTTTCATAATCTCTTCACTTGTGAAGATACTTTATGAAATCAATAATCAAAGCTTAATGCTTATTTTTCCTAAAATCTTCACTCGTGCAGATACTTTACGAAATCAATAATCAGAGCTTAATTCTAGTTTTTTTCTAAAATCTTCACTCGTGCAGATACTTTACGAAATCAATAATCAGAGCCTAATTCTTATTTTTTTCTAATATCTTCACGCTTGCAGATACTTTACGAAATCAATAATCAGAGCTTAATTCTTATTTTTCCTAAAATCTTCTCTCGTGCAGATACTTTACAAAATCAATAATCAGAGCCTTATTCTAATTTTTCCTAAAATCTTCACTCGTTCAAATACTTTACGAAATCAATAATAAGAGCCTAATTCTAATTTTTCCTAAAATCTTCACTTTTGCAGATACTTTACGAAATCAATAATCAATCGTGCCTAATTCTATTTTCTTATCTCTTCACGCGTGCACATAATATATATATATATATATATATATATATATATATATATATATATATATATATATATATATATATATATATATATATATATATATATAGTGTAAGGTTATATTTAGAACCAAATAAATGTACAGAACTGCGAGAACCACCTTTATACTCTTAACAATGTATATGTATTTTCATTATTATGTTTAGATTAATATTTAATAGTTGTTTTATTGGTTATAGATCCGAATATGATGAACAATATGAAGAGTGCACATGTGTTTTTATATTATCCAACGAAAAGATAGTTATAATACATAAAAAAAAATACATGTGCATGGTCCTAGGATACATGTTCCTAGTAACCTACGACAATGAAAATTCATGTATTTCTACCTAATTAACTAACCCGATGAATATACATGTGTATTTTAAGAGTAAAAGGGTGGTTCTCGCAGTTCTGTACATTTATTTGGTTCTGAAAATAGCCTCACCCTATATATATATATATATATATATATATATATATATATATATATATATATATATATATATATATACATATATATATATATATATATATATATATATATATATATATATATATATTGATATATATATATATATATATATATATATATATATATATATATATATATATATATATATATATATATTCATATATATATATATATATATATATATTATATATATATATATATATATATATATATATATATATATATATATATATATATATATATATATATATATATATATATATATATATATATATATATATATATATATATATATATATATATATATATCTATATATATATCTATATATATATATATATATATATATATATATATATATATGTATCTATATATATATATATATATATATATATATATATATATATATATATATATATATATATATATATATATATATATATATATATATATATATATATATATATATATATATATATATATATATATTATATATATATATATATATATATATATATATATATATATATATATATATATATATATATATATATATATATATATATATATATATATATATATATATATATATATATATATATATATATATATATATATATATGTATATATATATATATATAAACTAGCATCGTAACCCGCCCAACGGGCGGGGTCGCTTTTTTTTCTTGTTTAGAGGGTTTATTGTTGTGCGTTTTTAGTTTCTTATATTTGTAATTTAACCTTTAGTATATTTTACTTATAGTTTACGCTTAAGTAACGTTTATTTGTGGTCAACGGGCGGGATTGTTTTTTCCCTTAATATGACCGAACCATTGACGATGGACCCGTGACCCGGTGACTCGATCGGGTTGACCCCAATAATCGATCTCGTGACCAAGTGACTTGACTGGGTTGACTCGGTGTTGAAACCGTAACGTGATATATTGTTATAATATGAATCTTAAATTTATGTTAAAAATAGATATTATTAAAAGATTTAAAATTCAATCAGAATTTTAAAAAAAAAATATTTCAAAAATTAATAAAAAAATTCCATGTCTAAACCTCACAAACACACATTAATAAAAACAAAAACCTTACACTCGGATAAATCTTAAAAAGAATACCAAATTTCACAAAAACAGCGATATGTTATTTTCCTATACTGGAATGACGCGAGTTTAATTGTAACAATTGTTATTTTGGGTCTTTAAATATATTTTATCCGACGCCAGTTTTTGTGTTTATTTTTTATTATTCGATGACAATTTTTACTTGTCTAAACCTTTACACTCGGATAATTATTGTGTGCGAAAATTAATCCGAAATTTTAAAAATAAAAAATTTTGAAACTTAAAAAGAATATTTTAAAAATATTTCGAAAATTAAAAACAAAAAATAAAGGGTTGTTTAGTTGTGGAAACTTTTAATAATTTTTTGCTTCTAAATTTCTAGAGAATGAAAGAGTTTTATTTTCTTGAGTAGAGTGGAAAATCTTAAACACCTATTTAGATGTTATTTTTTATTTTTTCAATAAAATGAACAATGTTTAGACGAAACTATTTCCAATCATTTTTTTGTGATCAATTTTTTCACGTTTTTGCTAGTTTTTTTACATTTTCATTTGTTTTTCCCGTCTTCTTTTTTCACGTTTTCATCATATTTTTTATGTTTTCATTAGCTTTTTTATGTTTTTATCAGCATTATTACGTTTTCGCTTAAGGTTTATGAAATTGAGTATATTGAAGTTCGTTTCTCTTGATTCTTGACCAATCGAAAGTCCTACAAATCTCAAGCTTATAATTATTCTTGGTTGTTAGGGTTTTTTGGATATTCTATGTCTAATTCAAACAACACGTAAAAATGGTGAAAAATATTAAGCTACGTATCCGTAAAACACTTAGCAACTACCAATTAATATTCACAAAAGGACAAAATGTAAAAACCTGAAAGTTAAGTGCACAAAATGTAAAGTAATTGAAACTACAAAGCTTGAAATGTAAATGCTAGAAAGTAAAAGGACCATAAGTGAAAATTCTAACAAATTAGTAACTAACTATAACAAACTCACAAACTAACTAACTGAAAATGACAAGTTGTTAAAAGATAAAGGATGTAATACTTGCAAACCCTAATTAAATGCAAGATTAGCTCAATATGCAAACAATTACAAATCCTAGGGACCAAAGTGCAAATAAAGGGACAAGTTTATCAAAAACGGGTATACACCAAACAATAAGCTCGCATGAGCTTAATACTGAACCAAATAAGCTCAGACTAGTTTCAAAAGACTTAAAATCGAAAATAAGCTAGACTTTCATAAGGAAATGGCTTAAAACAAAGTAGAACTCAAATTAGCTTATTCCAATAAGCCATGAATAAGCTAACTGAAAACTAAGACATGCACATCTTGATTTTTAAGCTCAAACTTGTTAACTGCTTATTAAGAGTATGGAATGTTTTTCCTTTTTGAAATTGATCAAGTGAATAAGCAGGAAAATGGAATTAAGCTGAAACGTAGCTTATTTGACTTTTGTTGACCAAAAATGGAAAAAGCTCAAAATCTCCAAATCTACTCAACACAAGTTCCTAAACAGGTTTATGAAAGAAAATTACCAGTTTTATGAAGTAGATTTTTCTCTACAAGAAAACAGTCCACTCAATATTACAGAAACTTGACTTTGCTCAAATGCTTATTTATAAGCAGATTTCTAGCTGAATTCTAAAGACTGTATAATTTCCTTCTACAGAATTAAACTTTGGATGTTAAGACACAGCTAGGAACTTGTTTCAAGGAAATTGGTTGAGAAATGAACAAATGACAAGGAATTGAAAGTGGCAATTTTTCTGATGAAAAATATCAAAGACTTGGACCCAAACTTTTTCTTGACCAATTGCCTGTTTGAACAGAAATTTGACCATAAAACTTAATACAAATGTTACCAAAAGTCTACTGAATATGAATGAACAAAACTTAATTGTTTTAACAACCTTTTATCACAAAAACTTGGCAGATCCAAACACTAGTTAACAAACTTGATGAGAACTTTTACAAAGCAGATTTCAATTAAAGTATGAATTAAGCTAAGACTGATATCCTAACAGGTTCTATGAGTAAAATGAAAGGTAATGAAACTAAAATCAAACTTGTAAACAGACTTTAACACAAAATGCACTCTAATCACTATGACTGATGAACACAAAGCTGAAATCAAGTAAAACAGTCTTAAGGCTACAATACTACTATAAAGCCATCAAGACTATCAAGATTACACTAAATCAAACCAAATCACATGATCAGAGCAGCATTTGCTCATTACACTAAGAATTGAGCAGGCAATCAACATTTGAGTGGAATTTAAAAACAGAATTTAGCAAACTTTTTAGCTAAGGCCTCCTTTGATGGAGGAGTGTGGCGCTGAGCCAACTCAAATTCACAAGAACACCATGAAAACACCACCATTAACCCATTTATCACCTCCAAACGCCATTGTTGTTCAAAATCAAACCAAGCTGCATCAAACTGCTTCTAAGGACTAGAAAGGACTGATCTTTTTAGAAAAACTTGCTGTAATCTTTAAAATATCTTAAACAAACTCCATTGATCACTTAAGATCAACAGAATCACACGCAGTAACAAAATTGCAGGTAATGGTAAGTGAATTGAAGATAGGAGAAGAGAAATGGATATTTTTAGAATTTTTATTGATGATTAAAGGTAAAGTTGTTACAACTGATTTAAACTAACTTCTAACTAACTCTCAAGAGTGTGTCAAACTCTTGAGAGAAGTTTAACTAACTGAGTGATAACAGAATTGAGAGAGAAATCTAAGGTGTGTGTTTTCACACTTAGCTACTTATTAAAAATGAAAGACTAAAGCCCTATTTATAGAAGTTGGTGATAATGTGCTAGGGAGGTATGACGTGTCTCAACCATTCAGGAGTTTCCAGGTGTCATTATCTGGTAAATTGCAAATTCTCATCAAGAACACAAAAAGGGATTTTCTTCTCTTTGATCCTTAGTTTAATTGACTTGTATATCTGGATTCGTCTTCTCAAACCGAGCACTTTTCATGTAGAAAGTTTATTGTGAAACGCATTGTAGCCAAATCCATGTTATGGGCTTGTTTGAAGAAGGAAGTGACACGTGTCATCTTTTGATTTGTTCTCTGCCCTTCACTCGGATCATTATCCGTTTAGGATAAAAGAGATTATTGCATGGCGCTTGTTGATTGGTCCAAAAAGAAGTAGTGGAAGTTGCTGTAACAGATTCGTTATTAATTGCTTGTGTGAGGTGGCAAGTGTGCTGGTGATCCGTGTATCCCATATACTCACTTCTCATTGGCTATCAAATCATCACACGGATCAAGCTTTAAAATAACTTTGCAAATTTGCAAAACTAGTCCTTGTACTTGGCAGATTTGTATTTTGGACTTCAAACTTCATTTCTTTGGCAAATATGATCCTTCAACTTGTATTCTTGAATAGTTTAGCCCTTTGACTTGGTTGACTTGAGAGTTGACCAGGTTTGACTTTGATCTTGACTTTATAAAAATTGCACTTAAGTCCCTCAACTTTAGAATGTTGTCAAGATAGGTCCTTCATCTTCAATTGACTTGTCATCTTTGATCCTTCTCTTGTCTTTTCATCATAAATGAGCTTGATTTCTTCTTGTTTGCTTGAAAATGTATCCTTGTTACCTATTTAAGCACAAACACAAAACACACCACATAATTCTGCTTTATAGCATAAAAGTTAGGTATTTTCCATGTGTTTTAGGGTGATTTGTTGATTAATTGATATGAGATTTTGATCATATTAGTTTAATCAAGTTTTTTACGTTTTCGCCTGATTTCTTTTACGTTTTCTTCGATATTTTAGGGTTTCATCAGCGTTTTGACGTTTTCGTCTTTACGTTTTCATCTTTACGTTTTCGTCAGTAATTTTACGTTTTCGTCCAAATTTTTACGTTTTCGTCGGTATTTTAAAAATTTGTTCTGTATTTTTATGTTTTCTCCCTTTTTTTACCTTTTATCAGCGTTTTTACGTTTTGCTCAGATTTTTTGCACATTTCGGACGAAAACATAAAAATACTGACAAAAACTTCAATTACATATGAAAACGTAAAATTACAAACGAAAACGTATAAATACTGATGAAAAACGTAAAAACGCTAAAGAAAACGTAAAAAATTAGACCAAAAAGTAAAAAAACGGACGAAAACGTAAAAAACCTGATTTAAACGTAAAAAATAGGATGAAACCATAAAAAAGTTGAAGAAAACATAAAAACTCAGTCATAAACGTAAAAAAATTGACGGAAACTTAAAATTATTACAAATTGTAAAAAAATCAGACAAAAACGTGAAAATACTGACGAAAACGTAAAAAATCGGAAGAAAAATAAAAAACCAGATGAAAGTGTAAAAATTCGGTAGAAAACGTAAATATTCTGACGAAAGCGTAAAAAATCTGACGAAAACGTAAAAATACTGACGAAAACGTAAAGTACCGACGAAAACGTAAAAATTCGGACGAAAACGTAAAAATTCAGACGAAAACGTAAAAATACTGATGAAAACGTAAATACTGATGAAAACGGACTAAATAAAAAAAGTTAAAAATACTGACGAATACGAAAATATATTGACGAAAACGTAAACAACTGACAAGAACGTGAAAAACTAACCAAAATGTAAAATAACTAACGAATACATAAAAATTTGACAAAAACTTAAAAAAATGGCGAAAAAGTGAAAAATGAAGAAACGCAAAGAAAACTGACAAAAACATGAGAAATTGTCGAAACGTAAAAAATTTGAAAAAACGTGAAAAGAGTGACGAAAACTTAAAATAGGGTTAGAAATAGATATGTAAACATGTTTTATTTTTATTTGGGTAAAGAAATTGAAAAGGGTAATATGGGGTTTTCTAGTTTCTATTTAAAATTAGAATATGAAAATTTCATGATTTTTTGAAAATATTGAAAAAAAGTTGAAATAAACATGTTTTTAATCCGAAATTTAGAGAATAAAAAATGTAAAACTTTAAAAGAAAACTAATAAAAATATTTCGAAAATTCAAAACAAAAAATAAAGATATTCTTATTTTACCGGGGTAATCATTCCCCTTTACCCCAAAAAAATAAAGATATTCAATTTTAGTGAGTTTAAGTATATGGGTTAGTAACAATTAAACAAAAATCTTACCATAGCAAGTTGGTAAGTTTGATACACCTAAAAAAAAGGTCCCATGTTCAATTCTTGCAAATGGTTGATTTTTTAAAGAAAACGGAAATAATCAAAAACTGCGTTTCGAAACCACATTTTTCAAAACATCGTTTCCAATCAAAACTGCGTTTTGAAAATGCAGGTTTCAAAACGGCGTTGTTTCAAAAATGCAATTTCCAAAACAGCGTTTCCAAAACGCAGTTTCAGAAAAGTTCCAAAACAGCGTTTCCAAAACGCAGTTTCAGAAAAGTGTGAATTCAAATCACTAAAAACGTGAAAAATGGAGATTTTCTAGAAATTCTCAAATCCTATTGGTTTAAATATGTGACTGGGATATGACTGGATTAAAAAGTGTGGTTTCAAATCATAATTATACCTATATATAATATATATATATATATATATATATATATATATATATATATATATATATATATATATATATATATATATATATATATATATATATTATATATATATATATATATATATATATATATATATATATATATATATATATATATATATATATATATATATATATATATATATATATATATATATATATATATATATATATATATATATATATATATATATATATATATATATATATATATATATATATATATATATATAGAGAGAGAGAGAGAGAGAGAGAGAGAGAGAGAGAGAGAGTTAGGATCAAATAAGAAGATTAAGTAAAATAAGAAGAATGAGAAGAAACCACAACCACACATTTCAGATGCACCTACAAAGTCTGATGCATTCCCCTTAAAATTCTCCTTCCTTTGTGGAATTTGTGGTCAGGATTTCTTCTTATTCTTCTCATTTTAATTTTTCTTCTTTTATATATATATATATATATATATATATATATATATATATATATATATATATATATATATATATATATATATATATATATATATTATATATATATATATATATATATATATATATATATATATATATATATATATATATATATATATATATATATATATATATATATATATATATATATATATTATATATATATATATATATATATATATATATATATATATATATATATATATATATATATATATATATATATATATATATATATATATATATATATATATATATAATATATATATATATATATATTATATATATATATA